>CM050416.1:15849651-15984651 GCA_027564155.1 Gymnocypris eckloni scoliostomus | reverse complement strand
TGATGTGAAGTGTGAAAGCGGCATGGCTTGCTGGACGTAGTATATAACTAAGTGGTCAGTTATGACTTTGTGATGGCATTTAACTCGTAAATACAATATTTTTGATATGACTTGAATGTTATGGGCATATATGTCTATGACAGACAGCTAATCGCATGCTTTAGTTTAGACCATTACAGAAACACCACACATTGTATAAACAGTTCACCTTTATAGTTCACCGAAAAAAATGTATAGTACAGTCTGCAGCATGAGGCAGATATGGCAAAGATTTAGTTTTTGTATTTTATTTTAAAAAGTATGCTAAATTCATAACACTATACTGTTATATTACCTTGCCATTAAATAACAGAAAACTAGTTAACACTGCGGCTGAGGACATCTTTCTTGCAATGTACTCAATCTCTCAGTATGTTCTCCCTCTTTTGGAAAGTTGTAGAAACGTTATTGTAGATTTGTTTCTTTTGCTATTTGAGCAAATGGGAATGTGAAAATGATATTTGTTGTAGTATCCACTAATAAAATGTACAGTGCCATGTACAGTGCAAAACATCAGTTTATGAATGATTAACTGTTAACCCTGGGTAAAGTATGAGCAAGATAACCCAGGATTCGGCTTACCTTGGGTTTCTTCCTCTTCAGTGTTAATTATTTAAATGGTGAAAAGACCTTCTGATCAAATAGGCTAATGAGTCAAGAAGATTGATGAATTCTGAACTGCATATAAGCATACTGTTACTAATCATATGATATTAATCTTGCAAATCTTGACAGAAAGGTACCTAAAATCCCGTTTATGTTAAAATATCACAGGTGATGTTAATTCCACTTCATTCGTCTTTGGGAAAGCAATGCATTGCTTTGTGGCCTACAGTGTTTCACACAGAGTGCTGTGGTTACTGCACATTTCTGCAAATGCAGTAAGTCATTGTGCTGCAGACAATATGCATGCAGTGAAGTAGTAGAATATAATATTTCAGTCTAAAATAAGACAATGCACAGCCTACACCTCACTCAAATTAAATACATTAAGCAACTGACACTTTCATAACAGATGAGCAAAATATCGTACAGGTTGTGTAGTCGAGTAGAGTGAGATTTGGGATCCATTCAAGACAGCAGAAGGATCCTCTGCAGAGATCTTCATGCACAAAACCACTCTAGACATCCGTCCTGACATATACAACACTCAGTGCACAGTTTCCAAACAGACAGGGTAGTCCACACATAAAATCAAGCCGTAAACTACTTTCTAAAGGCCAGCCGAGATGTTACAACCGATGGGATTTTTAGACTAGGTTTCTACAGCTTATTCACATTTAATGTAAAGCTGAAGTATGTTAAAACACGTCTCTTTATGTTTAACACAAATCATTTTCATGGCCGTCTCAGAGAAACACTTGAGCAGCATTTGATGACTCTTGCTTTGATATTCGAATGCATTCAGACATATTTACGTGTGCCGGTGTAAATGTCTTTTAGTGAGTTTGAGCTTCAAATAATGTCAGCAATAATTCTCTAAGATGTTCATTAAAGGATTAAAAAGGTAAAACATCAAAGGCATCAACTCTGCATTTATTTGTGGACTAAACTGAGTCACATAAACTTTAAATAAAATTGACTTTTAGTGTATTTTGCTGTATCATTTCATTGAAAAGAAAAAGAACAAGATCTCTTTAATATCTCAGTAGTTTCTCATTGACTACACTAAACTATAATGCAAGACCCGATTCATCTCTCGTGCTTCTCAACAACGTCTCAAACGGTGCTCAGAATTGGTAATATTAAAGTCTCTTATCAAAAGGCATCAATATGAACTCAAATATTTGATGATCTCATATGCATATTCATTGCATAGCTCTATACTATTTACTGTATGACGACTAGTTACTCATTTAGGTCTACTTTTATTAATTTTAGGAGAAATGTTTGAGACGAAAACATAACTAAGACATCCAATATCATCGGTTTTGTTAATAATAACTAAAACTATTAACTTGAAAAAAATAAAATAAACACAAAAAATAAAACCAAAGTCATAATATAAAAAAAATGCTTTAATCATATATTAATAATTCAGTGCCAACTGCCACCTGAGCCTTCAAAAAGCAATGTCTGAGCAATAAAATCTGAGATGAGTTCACACATTTGCATCATGTATGCAATGCATATACGTTTTTGTCTCTTCCACTGCTTTGAAAGCATGTCTTATGTATTTTTGTTTCCCAGAATAGTCTGATGAGCTCCATCTGTGCCCAACATGTCCTCCTCTCATCATATAATGTGATCATTAGCGTTCATGATGTGTCTCCTGGCGCATCTTATCTGCACGTTTAGCACAGAAACTCTCATGTCATCGCAAAGCAGAGACTGTGTGTTTCATCATCAATTGTGTGACTAAAATAGCATGTCCTCATTATTGTGAAGTTTTGTGGTCTGCACCACATGAAGCATACGCTGGCCTCTGTAACGGCTCACCGGTGCAGCGCGGCTCTGACGAGGAAGCACTCTTTAATGCGACCGAGCTCTAGTGGCTGTCATTGACCTACAAAGAATCAAAGTCATTGTGTTTTCAGCGCTTGCAGCTGAATGAATCCATTTCATCAACCAACTAGTGAAGAAAATATGAGTGCTGCTAAAAAAAGATGGTTGTCAGGGGGTTGCTATGCAGTTGCTAGGGCTTTCTGTGTGGTTACCAGGGTGTTGTTATGCAGTATGTTCTGAGTAGTTTATAAACGTTGCTCTGCAGTTGCTAGGGCATTCTGTGTGGTTGTCAATATGTTTCTGGATTGTTCTAAAATGTTCCAAATGGTTGCCAGGGTGTTGCTATGCAGTTGGTAGGGCATTATGTGTGATTACCAGGGTGTTGTTATGCAGCATGTTTTTAAAAGTTTATAACTGTTGCTATGCAGTTGCTGGGTAAGTGCTAAAAAAAAGCACTTTTTAAGTGAGTAAGTGCTTTTTTCTTTTTCTTTTTTGCATTTATTTAACCAGGAGAGAACCTCACTGAGATTAAAAATCTCTTTTCCAGGAGTGTCCTGGCCAAGATAGGCGGCCCAGTTATACAAATACACGTACAACAAAAAACAGTACATCACAACAATAAAATATTATAGCATTAGAAGCATTTGCAAATCATTAAATCGTTTTCTATTGCACGCAAAAGTGTTTTAAATTTACTAAAGAGACACCAACTGTTTCATTTGAAGAGAGTTCCAGTCTGACGGTGCAATTTTACCTAAATTAGTTCGTGCTGAAGGTACATAAAGATTGGGAACGCAATGATTAGTTAACAACCACTTTTTGGTGAGATGGGATGGCAAAAAACCCAGAATAGCTTTGTAAATCAATAAATACCAATGCATTTGCCTTCGAACAGCAAGTGAAGACCAGGCGACTCTATTATATAGTATACAATGATGTGTAGAACATTTACAATCCGTGATACATCTTAAAGCACCGTGATACACAGTTTTGGATGTTGTCAGAGTGTTTCTATGTGGTTGCTAGGTGTTCTGTGTGTTTGGTCATGTGCTGCTGGTAGTGCTCTGGATGGTTGCTAGGGTGTTTGGTCACTAATGCATTGCTGAAGTGTTCTCAATGGTTGCCGGTGTATTACTATATGTTTGTTAGAGCATTCTGCATATTTACTAATGCATTGCAGGATCGTTGCTAGAATGTCGTGGCTAGTTACCAGGGTTTATATTATTGGGGAGGCTGCTAGGGCTGCTGTGTGGTTTTATCACAGTTGCTGGGTGTGATTGCTGGAATATTTCTAGGGTTTTTTAGAGTGGTTGGCAGGTAGTGATGTGGTTGCTAATTCATTTTTGGTTGGTTGCTATTGTGTTCCAGCTGGTTGCCAGGGTGTTGTTTTGTGGCTATAAGGTGATTCTGGGTGTTTTTCTGATGTTTGTCGCATTCCTGTATGTCTACATGGTGCTAGGAACCGCAAGGTCATGGGTTTGAATCCCAGGAACTGCATGAACTGAATATACTTGAATGCAGTGCAACTCACATTATTTAAATGTTCTGTTTCGATGTGTTATTCATTTTCTAAATATTGTTAATTGTTGAGACCTACATATTTCTATTTATGCATTTAACAGACTTACAATAGAGGAGCATTAGCAATTTGTCCTATCACTGTATGCATATTATAATGCCAGATTTACTTGACAGCTAGGCTAGGAAACAAGAGCAAAGGGTAAAATATGTGTGTGTGTGTGTGTGTGTGTGTGTGTGTGTGTGTGTGTGTGTGTGTGTGTGTGTGTGTGTGTGTGTGTGTGTGTGTGTGTGTGTGAGTGTGTGTGTGTGTGTGTGTGTGTGTGTGTGTGTGTGTGTGTGTGTCTGTGTCTGTGTGTGTGTGTAGTTGTGAGGTCAACTTTCTAAACACCACTAACATTTCATTCAGGTGTTGGGGGACATACACTAACAAGAAAGTGTGCATATATTGAGATATCTTCTGTCGGCCTCTACTACACTGTCACTTATGTTCTCAGCTCGAAATGAAAGTGAAGAAAGAACACCCATTTACTGATCATTTAACAAATGGAAGGTCAAGCCAAGTGCTTTGCATTGTGTGCATTTAAGGAGAAAATGTGCATTTGCCTGTTGAATACAGAGCCATTTACAGTACTAAATTGCCAAAATAGTATAAGTAACACGTATGCTATTATAATAGCCAGAGGATGTTTTCACACATGGTTGCTATGTTCTGTGTGTTTGGTTTGCTTGCAAGTGTCAGATTTTGAGCACTTGCAGTGCATACTGAAAGAGTGCTGTCGACCACAAAACTGCAATCTAGAGACGAAGAAGGTACTGTATTCAAGAGATGTCAAGATAGAACCATTAAAAATCTACTGAATACCATAGCATGGTGCATGTCAAGAAAAAAACTAATTTTATATGGCACCATGCATGTCCTCTACTATTTTGGGTCATATTTGTCAACACACAGAGACTCCATTGTTTGGTATTTTATAGTGCTGTCAAACGATTAATCGCATCCAAAATAAAAGTTTTTGTTTACATATTATATGTGTGTATACTGTGTATTTTTATTATCTATATATAAATACAAACACAGGCATGTGCATGCATATACACTCACTGGCCACTTTATTAGGTACACTTGCTAGTACCGGGTTGGATCCTTTTGTCTTCAGAACTGCCTTAATTCTTTGTGGTATTGATTCAACAAGGTGTTGGAAACGTTCCTCAGAGATTTTGGTCCATATTGTCATGATAGCATCACTCAATTGCTGCAGATTTGTCGTCTGCACATCCATGATGTGAATCTCTCGTTCCTCCACATCCCAAAGCTGCTCTATTGGATTGAGATCTGGTGACTGTGGAGGACATTTGAGTAAAGTGAACTCATTGTCATGTTCAAGAAACCAGTCTGAGATGATTTGATCTTTGTGACATGGTGCATTATCCTGCTGGAAGTACATCAGAAGATGGGACACTGTAGTCATAAAGGGATGGACATGGTCAGCAACAATACTCAGGTAGACTGTGGTGTTTAAACGATGCTCAATTGGTACCAAGTGTGCCAAGAAAATACCCCCCACACCATTACACCACCACCACCAGCCTGAACCGTTGAGACAAGGCAGGATGATCCATGCTTTCTACCATCTGAATGTTGCAGCAGAAATCAACTCATCAGATCAGGCAACGTTTTCAATCTTCTATTGTCCAGTTTTGGTGATCCTGTGTTGTATCCTCCGTGCTGTTCTTATCTGACAGGGCGGCACTGTGTGGTCTTCTGCTGCTGGAGCCCATCTGCTTCGTGTGTGTGTGTTCAGAGATGGTATTCTGCAGATCTTGGTTGTAACGAGTGTTTATTTGAGTTACTGTTGTCTTTCTATCATCTCTAACCAGTCCATTCTCCTCTGACCTCTGACATCAACAAGACATTTTCATCCACACAACTGCTGCTCGCTGGATATTTTCTCTTTTTCAGACCATTCTCTGTAAACCCTAGAGATGGTTGTGTGTGAAAATCCCAGTAGATCAGCAGTGAAATACTCAGACCAGCTCGTCTGAGCTCGTCATTCCACGTTCAAAGTCTCTTAAATCCCCTTTCTTCCCCGTTCTGATGCTCGGTTTGAACTCCAGCAAGTCGTCTTCACCACATCTAGATGCCTAAATGCATTGAGTTGCTGCCATGTGATTGGCTGATTAGCAATTTGTGTTACCAAGCAATTGAACAGGTGTACCTAATAAAGTGGCCCGTGAGTATATATATGAAAAATGTGTTATGTTTATATGTTAAATATATTTATATATAATGTAAAATATAAGAATATATTTTCTGTATGTGTATTTATATATATGCTACATAATAAATGCACAGTACACATACATATATTATGTAAACAATAACTTTTATTTTGTATGCGATTAATCGTTTGACAGCACTAGTTGTATAATTGTTTAATATTCTAGTTTAGATTATGATAGACTACACAACAGAGCACTAGAAAGATAGTGAGGATGAGTTGACTTTAGTGTTGTATTGTAGGCTTGTGCACGTTTATGGTTCAGCCTTGACCTACAAAGTCGCACCTGGCCTCTGTACACATACAGATCGTTATCTAGTCATGTACTAAGTATCACTCAATCACAAAGCTTCTGGATTTGTGCTCTTTTATTGTCTTCTCGGAAACTTGTGAATTGAAAGACGATGTCGCCATCATCAGGCGATTATTTGCAGTCACAGTTATAATCCAGTGCTAGCCAAAATAGCCACTATATTATGGCACGGCCCACGAATGCCCCCCTTTGTTGCCGGTGTACCGACAAAACATGCTACCTATCAGATTGTGCTACCAATAATATATGTGTATTGTTTTAAGGGTAAGTTTAGGGTAAGGGTAGGTATGGACGGGTAGGTTAAGGGTAGGGGTAGGAATTTAAAAAAGCCTAAATCCACACGAAAAAGAGGCTGGTAGCACAATCGGATAGGTAGCATTTTTCGCTATCGATTTGTGCTACCTATCTTTTTTAATGGGAGGTAGCACAATCTGAGCGGGTAGCACAAATCGTCAGAACACCGGCCCTGAAAACACCCCTGGCCAAATGCCCCCGGAGGGTATCAACTTCCCACTCTGATAATTACTATAGTGACCGTGTTCTGAGCATCACATCCTTTCTTTTTCTCTCAGATGTAATCTATCTAGATGGTTGAATAAAAATATTTGGACTTTATATCTAAAAATGTCCTCAACTTAGCACCAGCAAGCTTGTTAGCTAGACAGCATCATTTGAATCAGTGAGTTGTTTACTCGAGAACAGCTGCAATCGGATCATTCAAACTCATGAATTAATCGTTTGGTGTGATTTGCAAACCGATTTAACGAGTTCATTGAAAAGAATCGGTTTGTTCATGAATCAGACAACACTTCTGCATCTCGGAGCATGTGATATATTATAAACGATGTGTTTTATGAAATGTATTGAGATAAAAAGTATGATCGTATGCTTTGGAATGTAGTGAAGTAAAAGTAAAACTTACTCAAAATAAAACTACTCCAGTAAAGTACAGATACTTGAAAAATGTACTTAAGTACAGTAACGAATGTATATGGGATCTTGTTCAAACAGCATACTACACTTATCTATATACATTTATCTATTTAGTTCCCAGCAACCAATTATAATTAGCCCCTGATATAGGTGCAAAGATATATTATTGCGTAATAAAGCAACTAAGCTATATTAATTAGAAAAACAATTATTCAATGGTACATTTTTCAAACAAAGTGCAAATTCAGTAATCATAATTCATCATAATAATGCTGCTGTATGCAAAGCAAACTAAGTCACCTAAACGAGCCGCATCAGTCTTTTTGCGACTATGAAATTTTATTTTACTTCTAAAATGCTTGTTAAACGAGTCTAAATATAATAAATGTTGTATACAGGTTTAAACGGTGAAATGTGTTGTATTAAGAACTGTATTTGATGAAAATCAAGACATTTAGACAAGAAAGAAAGAATAAAAAAACAATGAAAACTAAAACAAAACGAAAGCAACAGCAACTAAATAAAATAATCAAAAATAAATTGTTTTCTAATTAATCTCGGCATGCTTTAATTTAGTGTCGCTAGTGGTTTGGTCAATAAGCTTAAATTAAAATATCTTTGGTCTGCGCTCTGGAAGTGTTCTGTTAATTCTGCTAAACTTTAATTACTCAAATTAAAACGGAAACTAACCTGTAAAGGGTAGAGAACTGTTTACAAAATAAAAAATACAATTAACCAAATTATTAAAAAATAAAAACGACACTGAAATTCATAGCAAAAATTGAAAGCAATATTAAAATGCAAGACTAGAATAACCCATGGCCACTTCAGGCTTGTACACTTAATTTGCATTTGCAGCTTTACTAGTGGTTATGTATTATTTATTTATTTATTTTACGTTGCAATATGGGAAAAATAATTATCAGAAAACATGCCTGTGTCTGCTTTTATTTTAATGCAGTTGTATTAATAAAAAATTCTCCAGGCTTTCACGTGCATCTCTAAAATGGTATTTCATTATGAGAGTGAAGTGTGGTATCAGAGCACGCTACGTCCATCTGATAGCATCGCTGTACCAGTAACCATGTTACTACACACAGAGGCGTAGCAATGTGGCAGGCAAGGCGGGCAATTGCCTGGGGCCCCGTATTTTGAGGGGGCCCCCGACACCTGACCATTTGAACAATCGGAAATGTAATAACTAATAATATACACGTAACATGGAGCAATATATCGGCATCCCCCCTAGGGGTCCCCCTCTCGCGTTACGCTGATGTGTTTTCTTTTTCCTCGCGATGCGTCGGCCGCGGTTTCCAAACGGGCACAGCACTTACTCGCGCATTTACTAGGCTGTTTTAAAATGAAAAGGACTTATCCATCTGGCAGCCAAAAGCGGAAAAAAGCAAGAAAAGGAGGAAAAGAGGAAACATGACAGAGGTAAGTTAAGTAATGGAGATCAGATTGACTTAATGATAATTATGACAAACAAATGTGTTTGTTGTTAATTCCAGCTTATTTTCGTTTAATTATTTGCTATATGAAATACTAGTCCAATTACTTTTAGGGATACTGGAAAACAGGTTAGCTAGGGTTGCACTTAGCAGTAGCATGTATTATATAGCAATTAGCAGGTATTAATGTAGGCTGCAATAGAATAGGTGGTACCGGGAAAGACGCGCAAATCACCGCTTGGCAAGTTTCGGTAACTAACTGTGTCTTGCTGCCAGTGGGGAGCTCACGAAACAATATAAATAAATATCATTATATGTACTTAGTTGACATCATTTGTTTAGCTCTTCTACATAAAATTATTTGAGTTAACATAATTAGTTGTCAACAAACAAAGAACTAACAGTTAATAAACTTGAAATTAAATTAAAAAGATTAAATTAAAATGATAATCATATATTTCTGCATGCAGGAGCATTACTTAAGTTCCTGTCACTCACCACCAGATTCCCAGTCCTTTCTCCTGACAGTGAAAATGATAGTGTTACTTACTATATCAATAGATTTACTTGCATTATCCAACTCTTCTATTAAATTAGATAGCGTAGCTAGTTGATAAACTAATAATAAATTAAGATGCAAACCACATATTTCTATAGGAGAAGTCCCTATCACCACTGATACCCCAGTCCATATGAAGGTCTTTGAATATGGAGGACAGCATTTGCTGTAGCTAAGACTCATAAGCATTATTTTTAAGGTGACAATCCGTTACTGTAAATATGAAGATTGTTCAGTATCTTCAAGATTGTATTGTACAGTATTGTATCTTCTGCCATCACGTGCATCTCTAAAATGGTATTTCATTATGAGAGTGAAGTGTGGACAGCACGGCATGGTGTTGAGCTGGCGCCCTGACGCTGCATACGCGCTTTGCATCCCTATGGTATGCCACAAGCATTTATGTGACATTTACCATTTGTAGTTAAGTATCAGAGCACGCTACGTCCATCTGATAGCATCGCTGTACCAGTAACCATGTTACTACACAAGAATTCACATTGCTTGAGAAGAAGCCATGGGTGGGCTGAACGGAAAAACGCGGGTTTGATGACGTAATGCGGGCGAGGGGGTAATGGAGAGGTGATAACGGTCTCTTCACACACCGTTACAAACGCATTGCATCCATGCTTTTAAAGACTTCGGTAAGTACGAATTGCCGTGAGATAGCGTTGTGTTTTACCGTTTAGAAATCCCCGAGATCTCTGTGAGGCTGTTCATGACCTGTGACGCGTCGCGAGCTGGTGTCTGAAAGTTGAGCTAATCTAGATTTACATGTGATTGGGTGATTTTATTAGGCTATTATTATTGTGCAGGGTGTTACTTTGTGCGTATCAAGTATAAATATAATGTTAATTTGTGTTTTGCATAACGATGGTTCAAATGAAGATGACTGTGTAGATATCAGCTAACTTTGATATTAACCTTTTTAAATATCTGTATTATTAAATCTGTATTTATTAGTGTAAACGCATACAATACGTGTAATGTAACTGTTTAGATTATATAATTGCCACCATTTCATTTGTCATAATTATTGCTGTTGCTTTTTGTTTGTTTATTTATTTATTTATTTTATTTAGCAATTTTTTTTTACAAAAGCACAAATAAATATTCCATGTAGTCAGTCAGTTAGACCTATTGAGTTAATAAAACTGTTTGCATAATAATATTGCATGGTTTAAAATAATGTTTTAAAGTAGTTTTATACGCAGTTAAATTAAAATACTCCCTGCTGTGGCCCCAATGATTATTTGCACTCTAAAGTCTCACTTAAAATATCTGTATTTGTGTGTCAAACGCGGCAGGATCAGTCTTCTCTCCTCAGTCACGTCACTTTTCTTCATTGTTGCTCAATATCTTGAATCAGCTGGGGTTTGGGTGATGTTACTGGATGTTTGAGTCAGTTCTCCTAAGTTCTAGCAGAGAAAACAGATGTAATTAATCACATTAACTCAACATGTTCCACCAACCACAAACAAACAAACACATGTTATTAGGATACCTTACTTAAACTGAAAATGATTTGCTTAATTTTAAACATTGTATATGTTTTTTCCTAAAGCCTTAATAATGAACTTATACTTAAAACGTTTTACTTTATCAAGAATATTTTAGCAATCATTAAAATCTGCTCTCAGAGTCTGAAAAAGAGAAATGCAAACATTGACAAATGAAAAGGACAGTGTTTCATAAATTGTAGACATCCAACCTAAATAGAAGTTGTGCTCTAAAAAATTCTGGCCTGTATTATGTTTGCCAACATCTAAATGGGGTTACTGTATTTTTTTCCAAATCTATTTATTTTCTTTCTTTCAGAATTCATTGCTATATGTGGCCCACCGAATGGTATATCTCGTTCCACCAACAATTAAAACATGGCATCAACAATGGAAGCAGCAGATATCGTTGTTGTTGTCATGTACTTCGTTCTTGTCCTGGCCTTTGGCTTTTTTGCGATGTGGAAGGCGAACCGAGGTACCGTGAGTGGATACTTCCTGGCCGGTCGTTCCATGAACTGGGTGATGATCGGTGCATCGCTGTTCGTCAGTAACATCGGCAGCGAGCACTTCATCGGGCTGGCTGGCTCAGGTGCTGCAAGCGGGTTTGCCGTAGGTGCTTGGGAGTTCAATGCGATTCTACTGCTACAGCTTCTGGGCTGGGTCTTCATACCCGTTTACATCCACTCAGGTGTGTACACCATGCCGGAGTACCTATTCAAAAGATTCGGCGGGAAGCGGCTGAAGGTTTTCTTCGCATCCCTAACTCTGCTCCTCTACATTTTCACCAAGCTCTCAGTGGATCTATATTCCGGAGCGCTCTTTATCCAGGAATCTCTGGGCTGGAACCTGTACGTGTCCATAATCCTGCTCATCACCATGACTGCTCTTCTCACGATAACTGGCGGCCTGGTGGTGGTTATCTACACGGACACTCTGCAGGCGTTCCTCATGATATCTGGAGCATTATGCCTGATGGCTATCAGTTTAGTTAAGGTCGGAGGTCTCGAGGGTTTGCGCACCAAGTACATGAACGCCTCTCCCAATGTCACTGCCATTTTTCTCAAGAATAATTTCACCCACTTCAATTCCTGCCATGTGCATCCTAAGCCAGATTCATTTAAGATCTTAAGAGGTCCTTTGGACAAAGACCTGCCATGGCCTGCTTTTCTTCTGGGCCAGACTCCAGCTTCGATCTGGTACTGGTGCGCCGATCAGGTCATAGTCCAGAGAGTCCTGGCAGCCCGGAATATTGCCCATGCCAAAGGGTCAACCCTGATGGCAGGCGTCCTGAAAGTCTTACCAATGTTTATCATTGTGATTCCAGGGATGATCTCCCGTGTGCTCTTTGCTGATGAACTTGCTTGCATCAGTCCAGAGCACTGCATGCAAGTCTGCAACAGCAAAGCCGGTTGCACTAACATTGCCTATCCTCGCCTCGTCATGAACGTCATGCCTGTAGGTCTACGAGGCTTGATGATGGCGGTGATGCTCGCCGCTCTCATGAGCGACCTAGACTCAATATTTAACAGCGCCAGTACTATCTTCACCCTTGATATCTATAAGATGGTACGTCACCAGGCTTCCTCCAAAGAACTCATGGTGGTGGGACGCATGTTTGTGATCTTCATAGTGGCCATTAGCATAGCCTGGGTCCCATTCGTCATTGAGATGCAAGGTGGTCAGATGTTCCTCTACATTCAGGAGGTATCAGATTACCTCACGCCACCCATTGCTGCACTGTTCCTGCTTGGCGTTCTCTGGAAACGTTGCAATGAGACCGGTGCATTCTGGGGTGGCATTGTGGGCTTCTTGCTAGGAGCCGTAAGACTCATTCTTGTCTTTGTTTATAGAGAGCCGGACTGTGATAAAACCGATGACCGCCCTGCTTTCATCAAAGATGTTCATTTCATGTATGTGGCGGCTGTGTTGTTTTGGGTTTCGGGGCTCGTGACAGTAGTCGTCAGTCTTTGCACGGATCCACCGAGCAGGGAACAGATTGCTACGACAACTTTGTGGGGACTGCGCAACAGGATTGACCCCGACAACAGCAAAAGTCATCCGCTTTCTGTAGAAACAAAAAAAGAGAAGACAATGGATGATTTAGAAATTAAACCATCAACTCAAGATATTCAAACAGGGCCTGAAATACTTCCAAATGACCACTTGGAGTCTCAACAAACCCACAAACAACAGAGCATTGGTCAAGTAGCTGGAGATAAGGGACGGTGTGTCAAATGTGAGTGGTTCTGTGGTTATAATAAAAATGTAGAGGAACCAGATTCACCTTTTGGGGATGAAGATAGGAATGTTACTGAAATGCTCAAAGAACCTCCAAAAACCAAAATTATCCTCAATCTCGGTCTCTTGTTAGTGTGCGACTTGGAATCTTCTTGTTTGTATTCTTCTCTTTGTAATGCTCATGATTTTATCTATCGCTCTATCTGTGTTTATGTCACATACATGTTATATTGATATTCATATACGCTATTTTATACCTATTGTATATTTAAGATGTAATTATGGTTGTCATTTATATTTCTCAATAGTGTTTTGTACTGTAGTATTGCATAATGTACAACTCACATTGTAATGCCAAGGATTAATTATACTTTAAAGTGCTGGTTGCCAATGTGCTGCCAATACTGTGCAATAACATGTCAGACTTTCATATATAATTAATACTCTGACATAACAATCACAGCATGGGAGTAATTGAATGTGACATTTAAAAGGCAAAAATCTAAAAATAAGAATCATCTTCATAAGTTAAACTATGTCAAATCTAATTGTAATTTTTAATAATTAAATGTTTTTTTGTAAAGTCGTGCATCACCTGCACATTTAGTGTTGATCATATCAAAACCACATGAATCATTAACCACATGATATTTCCTTAAAGGAATATTTCTGGTTCAGAGTCAGTTCAGCTCAATTGACAGCATTTGTAGCATAATGCTGATTACCACAATGTTTAATTTCAACTTCTACTTTTTTCATACTGGTAAGTCCCTCCTTTTCTTAACAAATATTGGTTATGTTGGATCATTTAACAGAACAATGTAATTTATTGGGGCCAAAAGTTTAGCCACAAGATGTATGTGCATGTTAACATTTACAAAAAAAAAAAGCTTGCCAACCCTTTCTAGGTATAAACGATGATTTCAACAGATTTACAGAAGAATTTTCATCTTTCGGCTTAAATTTTCCAAAAGGTTGGCCATTTAACTTTTTACAAGTATTAGTGTAATCTTGATTTTTAGTTTGTTTAAAAATAAAATTTCACAGAAAAATAAATACGAGAAGAAGGGATGAGTATTTTTTTCAGTTGTCACAGACTGAGCTTGTACTGAACCTTGAAAAAGTTTTGCTTTATTTAGTTTTTTGTCTTATTGTGCATTTGTAACTCCATTAGAGGAATGTAGGTTACATCCAACAGTGTGTGTGTGTGTGTGTGGTGTGGTGTGGTGTGGTGTGTGTGTGTGTGTGTGTGTGTGTGTGTGTGTGTTGTCAGTCTCACCACTGAAAACATCTCTACCCACCGCTGACCCCATTAAAAAACCCAAAGGACTTTTCTGGGGTTGTTTGCTAATGCTTGTTTGTCATTCTTTAAGGTCGCTGGAATAATGTGGGCTAATTAAAAACTCTTGTCCAAATAATAAAACATTCAAATATTTAACTCTCCAACCTGAAAATGTACAGTCAACGTTTGCATAGCAGCTGAAATAAAATCATTTTGGCATCTCTCTCTCTCTCTCTCTCTCTCTCTCTCTCTCTCTCTCTCTCTCTCTCTCTCTCTCTCTCTCTCTCTCTCTCTCTCTCTCTCTCTCTCTCTCTCTCTCTCTCTCTCTCTCTCTCTCTCTCGTGCTTTTGTATTTACTTGGCTTGCGTTCTTCAAAGCTGGTTAGTTTTTAGCAGTAAGACAGTGAGTATTTCTGTATTCAGGTTTTTGTGGTTTTCTTTGGAACCTCACCTATGTAGATTTCTGGGTTGTATCTGTATGCGGTTAATTGCACTGAAGAATGAAAACCACTGTAAAAAGCAGCAGATACAGCAGCAGGTTTTCACACATGCATGACCAGAGACGGTTAAGGATCTAGACGATTCGTATCATTTCCTAATTTTACAGATTTAAACTCCCATTTCTCATCAGCGCTATTTTTTTTAATTACTTCCGTATGTGACCTTACATGAGATTTTCATGCCAACAGAGTTCGGTATGAAATGTCACACAGTTCTCTTGCTCTATATTAGTATAGGTTTGTTGATTTTACTATTTTAGACAGGTTTCCCCTGTGCAGAGCAAGGTTTATTAAGTTCACTTGTGCGACAGTCAAGTTTACTTGGGTTCGAACTTTGGCTGAGAACAAGTCAATTTTGGGTTGGCTGTATCATGGCCAGTCTGTGTGAATGTGTGTGTTTACAGGCAACTCTGAATTCCCAGAAGTAAGAAAGGTGTACTTCTTTATTTTAGATCAGAATAGAGTGAGTATTGCGAACTTGCGTGTAGAAACTACTCTTTTAATTAACTATCACAAAAATGCATTCAATATTCAATTTTCTGCATTTCCATCCACTTATTTTTATGCACACATTTGAGTAGGATATTTTTTTTATCCGATAAGAAAAAATGCGCATAAACTATGACGGAGACACATTTACCGAATAAATTCCTGAAAAAGTCATGTGACTTTGCGCTATGAGACGGGATAACTTAACTAACCAGCGGACCAATCTCGTTCACATCTATAAGTTGTTATGGTCATTCTGAAAAGCCTGAGGAAAGTCTGTCGTCAAAGTATTTCTGTATAATTGTCTTACACGACTGTGTTCCTAAACAGCAGCATCCACCTCTGATGACCAGCATCCACACCTTTTAGACCAGTTTCACATGAAACATGATTTCTTGACTGCCACTGCCACAAATACTTTCTAAACCAAATACTGATTTTGTGCACTTTTTATGTACCAATATTTTAAATTGGCCAAAACACTGGCAGAACCCCTTGATCTAATGGCATTGTTGAGCGCTCCAAATTAATCCAAATGCAAACTTTGCTTGCAACAATCAGAGGCAGCAATTGACCGCTCTGATCCAATGGCATACAGGCATCATCAGAATGACTGTATTCTAGCCCAATGATGTTGGGGTTACAGTGGGGATGGCAATCATTTTTCAGGGTGTCCGTACCACTCTTGATCACAACCCTGTTAAAATGTAGTGTCAGTACGTGCTCATTGGCAACCCCTCCAGCTGGTGGCGCTCTAGGCGACCGCCTAGCTTGCCTATGGCTAGAAACGGTACTGAATGCGACATACATTCAAATCAGTGTTAACACAGTGGTAGAGTTACTCTCACGGGACTCTGCACTTATTCGCAGTCACAAAAGTATACATTATTTGCGTGTTTTAAAGCCTTTCCGGTTAAATGTTTCATTCATGTGCTGTTTCTGACGTGCGCTTTTTCAGAGCCCGTACTGAACTAAGTTATCTTTTACGCTAATACGGTCAAAACACACAAGGTTTATGTATAGACTCAGTTGGTTATGTCTAAAATGAAAGTAAACAGCCAAGACAAATGGACAGTGTTGCCAACTAATTTTGAAGGAAAGATGCTAAAGTAAGGTTGATTTGTTGCTAAAAGTTGCTAAATGACATTGTGTCATCACTGCACGATGTGATGACGCAAAATTGTCTCTACATCAAATCTCAGCAAAAAATATATTTTAAATATGTTAATTTAGATTTGTTCATAAAATGAATGCATAATATTACAAAATAACTGAATAACACTGAATTGTTGAAAATTGACACATTTTTGAATTATTACAATTTAAGTAAAAAAAAAAATTAGCTAGTCAACTAGTCAAACTACACATTCTGAACAATTATAAGTTTAAGCAGTGTATTCGTATTAGTTAGTATATGCTGCACTCTAAAAAAAAGTCTGTAAAAATAGGACAAAATTTAATATAAAGGAATTTTCTGTATTGATTTTTCACAGGTTTTTATCTGCATTTTAAACGACGCATTGTATTTTGTGTTTTTGGGTTACAGGGAAAATGGATAAAAGATAATGTCCTGGAAAACTACTATACCTTTTCCATTTGTTTAGATATTTTTCTTACAGTGTTCCAACTGATCAACAATCGCATGTACAAGCTACTAACAAGGTGTATATTAAATGAACAATTATTAAATTATCATTATAATTAAGTTGAACAATTACAAATAGCAGCTAACTTAGTTCACGTGATGTGTGTACTGCTAGGCATCTTTGGTTTCCTCTTTTTGTGTAATTTAGATGGAAAATGTGTGCCTTTTTATTGTTTAAGTCACTTATCAAAAGTTGCTAAAAGTTACAAAATTAAAAAGAAATATAGCTAAATTTGATGCTAGGTGCTTTTGAAAGAAAAAGTTGCTAGTGTAGTCTGAAAAGTTGCTAAATTTAGCAACAAAATTGCTAAGTTGGCAACACTGCAAAAGGATGCGTGTCTGTATATTAGATGCATGCAAGTCTTAAAGGGACAGAACTAACATGCAGCGGACTGTCATTAAAGGGATAGTTGACCCTAAAATGTCATTTCTGTCATTATTTACACACTCACGTTGTCCCAAACATGTATTAGTTTCTTTCTTGTGCTAAACAAAAAAGAAGATATTGTGAAAAACGTTTTCCATGATGTTGCGGACCTGGTAGACGGATGGTTGATCCAGGATTTCTGGAGGAGGAGGCTCGTCCGGCTCATGCTGATCTGGGGTAGGGAAAGAACACGGTTTCAGTAGGGAAACATGGAATGTGGGATGGATACAATACCTGGGGGGAAGTTGGAGTCGGTAGGTAACCTCATTGATCTGCCTCTGGATCTTGAACGGACCAATGTAGCGGGGACTCAGCTTCTTGCAGGGCAGGCAGAGTCATATGTCCCGGGTGGACAACCACACCCGGTCCCCAGGGTGGTAGAGGGGAGTGGGAGCACGTTGGACATCCGCAAAGTCCTTGTGTCTCCGCACTGCCCGCTGGAGGTGGATGTGGGCTGAGTCCCACACTCTCTCGCTCGCTCGGAACCAGTGGTCTACAGCTGGAACCTCCAATGGCTCTCCCGTCCACGGGAAGAGCGGGGGTTGGTAGCCGAGTATGCAATGGAACGGGGTTAGGCCCGTGGTGTTCTGGCGGGGCCCATGGGAGAAAACGGCTCCAGCTGTGCTGATCCTCCTGGCAGTATGCCCGGAGGTACCGTCCGAGTTCTTGTATCTTCCGCTCAGTCTGGCCGTTTATCTGGGGATGGTAACCGGAGGACAAGCTCACCGTGACTCCTAGCAGGCGGAAAAAGGCTTTCCACAGATGGGAGATGAATTGTGGACCGCGATCCAACACAATGTCTTCGGGCACTCCGAAGTTCCGGAAGACCTGCTGAAACAAGTGTTCGGCCGTCTCCAGGGCCGAGGGTAATCCTTGGAGGGGGATCTGTTTGCACGCCTTTGAGAAGCGATCCACTGCTACGAGGACAAAAAGTCTTTCCTTCAGACTCGGGAAGGTCAGTCACAAAATCTATTCCCATGTGTGACCAGGGACGTCGAGGAATAGGGAGAGGTACGAGCTTGCCCACTGGTAGATGATGAGGCGTCGAGGACATGGCACAGACTGAGCAACTGCGGACGTACCTGATGGTGTCACGGGACATACCGGGCCACCAGTACCGAGCTTAGAGGAGCGAGAGGGTCCGTTGGCTGCCTGGATGTCCAGAGCCCGGTACTTTGTGTACTGAGTCCAGAAGGGATTGCCGTATGGAAGTTGGAACGAAAGTTTTCCCTTCTGGACCTCCCAGCGGAGCAGGATCCGCAAGAGTGGCGGCTCTGATGTCTCGGTCGATATTCCAGATGATGGGGTTGACTATGAGGGCTGGAGGGAGAATTGGCTCGGGTTCCATGGGAGAATCAGGTGAATGTATTCGGGATAGAGTGTCAGCTTTACAGTTTCGGTTTCCAGGTCGGTATGTGATGGTAAAATCGAATCTAGTAAAGAACAGAGCCCAGCGGGCTTGCCTGGGGTTGAGCCTCTTCGCTTGTCGGGGGTATTAGAGGTTTTTGTGATCGGTGATGACAGTGAACGGGTGGCTTGCTCCCTCCAGCCAGTGCCGCCACTCCTCTAGGGCCAGCTTGATGGCTAGTAGCTCCTTGTTTCGGATATCATAATTTTCCTCCGCTGGGGTCAGTTTCTTGGAATAGTATGCGCAAGGCTGGAGGCGTAAAGGCTCACCGAACAGTTGGGATAGCACAGCCCCAGCCCCTGTGGTGGAGGCGTCTATTTCCACCACGAATGGTACATGGGGGTCTGGGTGCCGGAGAATAGGGGCCGTGCTGAACGCGGTCTTCAGGCTGTCGAAGGCTTTGTGGGCGTTGGGACTCCAGGACAGGGACAGGGACTACAAACTTTAAGGTATCTTCTTGATTATGTGGGGTTGTGATATTGTTGTGAGAGAACATCAGAAGAATGATAAAGAGTGATCTTTATTTGTTGACTATTATTTGAGATGAGGACTTTATGGGAGAAGCGAAAAAACAATCCTAACACTTTAGTTTAAGTTCCGCCAGGCCTCAAATGTCTCCAGTCTTAATGATTTAATGATCTTAAATTACTTAATGATCACTAACCTACTGTGCACTTTCACTGGAGATTTTAGTTTTGTATTCATATAGTAGGTGACATTTGATATGAAGGAGAGACAGCAAATGGGGTCTGAAGTGCAGCATTGTGTTGTATTTACTGAAGTTCACAGTAAACCTGTTAGGCCTGTTCTAGTTATCATACATTTTTGCATAGTTTGTCATTTTATTAAGAAAACTGCCATACTGCTGTCTGATTTCAAAATGTGTAAACAAAATATATTTTTAGTATTGTACATGTGTTTCTTAGTTTAATTCTCAAACTGATTTAAAACTTATGATGATTAAGGAGGTTAAATTGCGACTAGCACTCTTTAATCATGGTAAAATCAGTTGAGCTTATATGACTTTGAGTGTCTTACTACTTTTATAAAATGCAGTGTAATATGATATTGTCAGGGATTCTCCATGAGTCTCCATCAGCCACCACTCCCACCAGATCACATTCACCTGTATTCTGATCAACTGCACCTGCCGTCTCCAATCAAGCCACCTATAAAGTCACGCTCCACTCATTCACAGATCGTCAGTTATACTGTTCACTACCATGAACCACACCAGACTCTCTCCTACAGTTAACCTGTTTGTGCCTACTCTCAGATGCTCCAGGGCTCCTCTGATCCAGATTCCCTCGACTCAGCACAATCCCGAATCTCCCTGCAAAAGACACTGCATCCGCCATCTCAGATATAAGAACCAAGAAACTGCCCAATGTGTTTCTACTCGCCTCCTCAACGTTACCTCTGTCTCACCCTGCAACTCATTCAATAAACCCACCTGTGTTTGCATTAACCCCTTGTCTTCTGCCTTGAATTGTGACAGATATATTAGAATAAGGTATATACAAAGTTATATGTAAGAAGTTAAATTGATTAATAACACTATAAAAATAACACTATAAAAATGTATAGTGTTTATAATAGCGTTCATATTTTTATGTAGTATGTTTTAATATTTCAAATTATTTTATTTTTATATTTATAATTTAGGTTTTAGTAATTTTGTTACGTGGAAATATAAATACATATATATATATATATATATATTTTTTTTCTGAATATTGAAATTATTTTTTATAAATTAACTATTTTGTTATGTGCTTGTTATTTTTATTTTTTTATATATATAGTTATATTTTGCTTTAATTTATTTTATTTCAGTTTTAGTTTTACTAATTTTAGTAGATATAATGTCATATTAGGATTTTCATCTAATATTTTTCATCTAGTTATATTGTATTCTATTTCTGCTTTAGCTTTGGTTGACAATAGCAGTCAGTAGGGTCCAGTGTTACTTTGGACACCGATCTTCCTCAAAATATTGTATAATTGTGCGTGCATGGATCATAATAGACATTCACTGAAGCGCACCGCTCATACAGTTAATCTGGAAACTTGGGAAATCCTGTTCCTACTGTCCTTTATGCACTAACAATTTTTCTAGATTTATTCACATTGGAGACTGAACAAGTACTGAATTACAATAAATATGAAGAAGCTGCTGCTTCCTTTCTTATTCAGTTTTGACGGTTAGTGTAGGTGTTTCCTCGTTTATGAAAAACATTGATTGAGTTGATTGATCTGAGATATTTAATTCAAGGTGAAGTTGTTGAGAAACTAATTAGATTTTTCTAAAGTGATGACTTGCAGCATTCAGTGTTCATTACAAACCAAAACCCTAAAGTATGCAAATCATTTGATTTCGATACCTGACATGTAAAATGTGAACCTGACTACAAACCTCTTACAATAATAAACACACTCTAATTTGCTTCTCAGTGGGTTTTTATTGAGAATCACATTTCCTCTTTCTTTTCTGTGAAACAAGGCATCTAAACGAATAATAAGCAGGAAGCTGGTGCTGTTTTTCCATACCTAGCTAATCTGATAAACCAGTTACTATACTCAGACTTACACTGTAAAAAAATTACCTGTAAATTAACGGTAAAATACTGGCAGCAGGGTTTCCAGCTGTGTACCGTAATCTTACATTTCATTACCGTAATCTAAATTACAACTTCTCTGTAAATTAACGGTAAAATACTGGCAGCAGGGTTTCCAGCTGTGTACCGTAATCTTACATTTCATTACCGTAATCTAAATTACAACTTCTCTGTAAATTAACGGTAAAATACTGGCAGCAGGGTTTCCAGCTGTGTACCGTAATCTTACATTTCATTACCGTAATCTAAATTACAACTTCTCTGTAAATTAACGGTAAAATACTGGCAGCAGGGTTTCCAGCTGTGTACCGTAATCTTACATTTCATTACAACAACTCTGTAATTTAACAGTAAAATACTGGCAGCAGGGTTTCTTGTACTCCTTTGTAAACCTGCAGTTTCATTGCTGTATTCTAAGTTACATATTATTTACATTTAATATCTATACATGTACTTTTACAAATAAACTGGTATTGCAATATTTAATGTATAATATTTTCACAAGAAAAAACAGGATCAAGGGGTACTACTTACATCACAACATTTATTGACATTTTAGTGACAAATAATCTGAATACTTTGCTAAAAAGCAAATCATAACTGAATCAATAGAATCAGTATTTTTGTGTTTCCATAAAAACAGCCTTTAAGAAATAGTAAACAGTGTGAAAACCTTTGAAGTTGATTTTAGTTAAATAAAAGTCCAGTGGGTCAGTAGTAGAACATTGCGTTAGCAGCGCAAAAGGTTGTGGGATCAATTCCCAGGGAACACACCTACTCATAAAAAAATTTATAACCTGAATGCACTGCAAGTCACTTTGGATAAAAGCATCTGCTAAATGCATTAATGTAAATGTAAAGTCAATAGAAGTCAAAATCTGGATTTGGTACAGGAACAGGCCAAAAACGTGCTTGGTGTACACTCCACAAAACAGCCTTTAAGAAATTGTATTGAATATGAAAAATGTTTAAGTTGATTTTCATTTAATAGTCAATCCAAGTCAAAAACCTGGCAAGTAACTGGAACAGGAATAGGCCAAACACATTCCAGAATCTTCAAACTGATGCAGGTGTAGTCTGAAAGATAAAAATGGTGGGAAAACTTTTGTAAATAAAGTGTCCAAAAAGCAACATTCATGTAATGCTAAACTAGCAGAAATAATGATCATGAAAAATTTACATTAAATGTAATGGGTTAGTTAACCCAACAAAAATTAAAATAATTTAATTTATTTATCATCCTCGTGTCGCTACACATCCATAAGACCTTCATTCATTTCTGAACACAAATTTAGATATTTTTGATGAAGTCTAAAAGGTTTCGGTCTCTCCATAGAGATCCAACGCAACTACCACTCCAAAGTCCAGAAAGATAGGAAAAATATATAAAGTACTCCATGTGGCATAAACTCAATTTTAGGAAGCCAGATAAGTGCTTCGTTTGTGCAAAAAATTTTTTTAACACTTTACTTACCAAAATATTGATCTGCCACACACATTCACGAGAGCTTCACAACGCATGTGTGTTGGGTTCAGACTTGCGCGTCACCTCAATGCACATGTACGAGTTTTCATTAGAGCATCACAACGCATACGTTTTGTGTTCACGAGCCGGCATTGATGCGTGAACGCTTTGGATAATATTTTGTAAATTATGTTTTGATTTACGCAAAACAAGCAGTCACGTGGCTTCATAAAATTGAGTTTAAGCCACTGGAGTCACATGGAGTACTTTATGTCTTTTTCCTACCTTTCTGGACCTTGGAGTGGTAGTTGTATTGGATCTCTATGGAGAGACAGAAACCTCTCAGACTTCATCAAAAATATCTTAATTTGTGTTTAGAAGATGAACAAAGGTTACATTAAGACAGGTGTGTAATAAATGACAGAAATTTCATTTTTGGGTGAACTAATCCTTTTAAGGAGAGAGTAAATGGGGGAGACATTTTGAGCTTGAAGAAGAGGCGGCATGCTTTTTTATATCCAGCAGCATGGTACAATGATGCCGGTCACAAAAATGGAGTTTACTGTCCATAACTCTGGGTTATTATTCTTTCTAAACCCTATTTAAATGTAAAGGGTAAGTTCATCCCAAAATGAAAATGCTGTCATTAATTACTCACCCTCATGTTGTTCCAAACCCGTAATACCTTCTTTATACTTAGAACACACATGAAGAACTTTTTTGATGACAGAATGCTGTCAGATTTTCTTCCATAGGCTGCCTTTGCAACTACCACTTAAGAGACAGGTACAGAAATAAGTGTGTATGTGCACACTTACCTAGATGAAATCCCATGCGAAATACACCAGATTTTTCAGGAGAGAGGCAACCTTTGGATTAACTGTTGCAGACTTTTTATTCACCATCTTGTCCATCTTCTTCGAGACCACCTTGCCTATGCAGGTCTTTGAGCATCTTTCTGGGTTTATTCCAACGAAGTGTCTAAAGACAAATATATAACAAATTACCATAGTATGCCAGAATCATGGGTCAAAATTCCTATGAAGATGATTCTGAGTGTCATACCTTTGAAGAAACCCCTATGTGCAAGAAGCCTCCTCTTGATACTGCAGGTTGAAGACGTAGTACACAGCAAACAGTGTTGCAAGTGCAGTCAAAAATTAAGACTCGACACTCACAAATAACACGGCCCTCTAGGCTTATCATCCATCGTACAGCATTTGTCTCTTCTGCCATACCTAGAATAAAAATAGCAAAAAAAAAACAACAATAATAACATATAAACAATAATGAAAACATTGGCACAAGTCATTTCAAGATTTGCCTTTGAGAAGACTACATTGTAAAGGGATAGTTCACCCAAAAATGAAATTCTGTCATAATTTACTGCTGAACACAAAGGAATATTTCTAGAAAAATGTTTGTAACCCAACAGTTGTATCAAACTGTCAAAGTATATGCAACAATTATCTAGGGAAATTATAATTGAACATGACTTATTACTACATTTCAATACAAAATAACTTTGTACTGTATCTGTTTTAAAGTACTTTTAAAGTTTGGATCATATTAAAAGCGTAGTTTGTACATTAGTAAATAATTTTCTTGTAAGATCCAGCCCTTCACCGTTACTTACAGCCGCTTGCGTGTTTTGCGCATGAGCTGCATGCAACCCAAAATGAAACAGCTTAATCGACCATCGATAGCTTTTATCGATTATATCTCTTATCGACAATTAATAGATTGTCGATTAATCCTTGACATCCCTATTATCCAAGTATGTGAAATGATTTATTCGTCGATTCAACTCCTGGTAAGTGAACAGCTTCTCCACTGTGACAAGACAATCTATGTACAATGCTAAATCGTATGATGCAACACCTTCAAAAATATCATGCCCCAGACAGGGGGGTAGCCCAGGCTGACATACATGAAAGTACATTAAACAGAGTCAAATTTGACACCTCCAGTGGCATTGGATGTAGCATCACTTGTCTGATTTTGAACAAGATCCTTATATGAATGTACACTGCGTTTACTTCGAATAAGGGATCTTTTTTAAATGTTTCCTATCTATATTGCAGTATCTTCAAATATTCACACTTTTTGAAAAAAATTCACAAATCCACCAATGCCATGGGAGCCCAGATTATCCCCACAAATTGCAGATAGCGTTCCCCTGTACACTGTTCCATCAGGCAAAGCAATGCCTCTTACCTCAATGTCTTTAAGGTCTTTGATGAGAGGGCTAAACACTTAATCCTGGCCAAAATACTTGAAGTCCTGCTCTCTGCAAATCAAAACAAGCTGCATCTGGTCAATGCGTGATCTATGATTTGAAAGAATATCTGCAAGAGTTGCATATACACAGAGTAATTTATGTTTTTTCCTGCCAGATCCCAGTGGGTTGGCTACTTCCAAAGCATCCTGATAAAGAATTAAACTAAAGGATGAAGCATCTGTATTGAGCAGCTTATTACCTTTTAAGTTGCTTCCATTCCATACATCGTGAAGAACATCGTGAGGACGGACACCAGAAAACACTTGTTTGCGATGTTCTGTAACCGTATTAATCTGTAATAGAAAACAAATTGTTTCTTTAATCGAAACACACTCTTTGCCTGCCTCATTTGTCCCAAGACAAAGTGGAACTGGTACTACATAGTTGAAGGTATTCTTAAAAAAAAATTGTTATTTTTTGATCAGTTTTAAGCTTTTGTGATTTAAAAGTCTGAAAGAGATTTTCACTTTCAAAATTTCAATAATAGTATTTATGTCTGCTTCTGAAACCTCCAATGCACAATTTTTTTCTCTCAATTTGAAAAGTAGGTGCGAGTGACTCATTTCATGAATTTCCTGAAGGTGATCAACAATTATTTGAACAGTGGAGGATGGAATCAGACATTTTGATTGCAATTTGACATAAAATAGAGCAGGATGTATCAAAAACTGATCTTCATCCACACTTTCACCAAAGGTGTCTTGTTCCAGACCATCAGTAGCAGTATCACTGCAAAGGAAATCCTGTGATATTTCAAGATACTGTACAGTGCACTCATTTATGCCATGAGGAAGTGCAACTGAATCAATCAGGTTTACCTCTAGTCTAAACAATCAGTGTTTTCTAGATACATGTGCTGTAAAAGTGGACACAACTGAAAAAGACTTGTCACATTGCTGAAATGGACATGAAATGCTTCTTCCCTCTCTAATGTGAGTTTTAAGATGCTGATAAAATCTACTCAGTTTCACACCTGACTTGACACGAGTCAACATGACATGTTAATTCAAATGAGGTAAATGGCATAGATTTGAGCTTAGATTTCCCCTCTTTATGTCGATAAGTTTTGAAAGCTGAAAACTTTTTGAAACTCTTATTACAAGCTGGAAATGCACAATTAAACCTGACATTCGCGACATGAATGTGAATGCGCATATGTCCCACAAATGCAGGCAAAGTACTGCATGTGTGTGCACAAAGTTTGCAAGTATACATTTTACACTATGGAAGATCACAATCTAGCTATCAAACACGCGTGTTTTAACTTTGATGAAGTTGCAATTTAAGTGAATTTCATCTGCTATATCGACGGCTCAATGTACGTAGTTGGAGCAAATCTATCGATTGCAAAAGTATGCTGTTAAAACGATTGTTCTCATAAAATGTACAAAGCCAACATAATAATATAATTTAGCTTACCCCGAGTTGCTTTAGATGAGACTCGACATTTAATCAGTGCAGATAACGTGCAGTGAGACGGACATGTGCAATTCACTCGCGCTAAAGAACCTCACTTCCCCCACCGTGTAAAAAAACATACTGCCAAAAGGCGGCAAAATCAAAAACCTACTTGATAAAATAATCCAACGAACGCACTTATTTTACATTTTCCTCTATATTAGGGTAACATTTGCACAATAAAAGAACAAAAAATTTAGAAACACACGCGAACACACACTTAACTTTGAGGAACAATACATTTAGCTGTCTTAAGCAAAATTAAAAGTACATTAATAAGCTTAAAATTGAACACACATATTTTAGATTCACTCGTGGTCTACTACCTGTAAATGGTATTTAAGATGAAAACTGTGCAGATAACCTCCACTGAGAAAGACATGTGCTACTCGTGCTAAAGAACCTCACTTCCCCCACTGCGTAAAAAATGACATAACGCTAACGTTACCTCCAAAAGGCGGCAAATTCAAAAACCTACTTAATAAAATAATCCAAGGAATGCACTTATTTTACATTTCCCTCTAAATAAGAGTAACTTTTGCACAATAAAAGAACCACAATATGCAACCAGCTGCAAGCACACACACATACACACTTAACTTTGAGGAACAACAAATTTAGCTACATCCACGGTTATAAAGTGCAATAATGAATTAAATTAATAAGATAAAAAATGAGCACACTTATTTTAGATTCATTCGTGATCTACTACCTGTAAATGAGCTTCAACTTCACACTTGATGTAAACTGCAGATTCCACTGAAAAGTCGTTTCACTCACTCACTTCCTATCCCCTCCCCCACAGATCACGTGCTAATTTACGGTAAGAAACTGTAATTTTAGAAAACGGTTCAATACTGTAAATTTCTGCTGTAAATTTACAGCATTTTTTTACAGTGTACATGCAGACATGTTTGTGGAAAAAAAAGTCTTATCGATTGAGCAACTGAAGGCATTGACGTTCTGACTAAAATAACTCTCTGTCGAGTCAAGTTGTTTCAATGCTTTACCTGTTTCCAATGTTTTATCTGTTTTGAATGTACAGTACAGAGCAAAAGTACATGCAAATGTAATTTTAGTCACTTTTATTGCTGTTAATCTTGTAAAGGAATTACATAACACCATCATCATAAAGTCAAGGCTGCCACAAACACAGATAATATTAATGTACATTATAACATCATTACATGGAACACCAGGGCCATTTTAGACTATAGTGGTGCTCTAGGCATTTTGCACTCTGGTGCCAAAGAGGGTTATTTGTTCTGATTTGGCAGACACTTTTATTCCAAGCGACTCAAATTGCATTCAATATGTACATTTTATTAACTAATAAATGAATGCATTCTCGGGAATCGAACCCATGACCTCGGCACAACAATATGAAACATTTTCAATATTATACAGTGTATAAAGCCACTTGAAGCTGTGCATTGAGGTAATATTATTACAGTTAAACTGGTTTTAGGCAAAGCCTAGTGCGTTAATAATGGAAAAAGCATTGCAACATATGCATTTGCATCTTTTTGCTTTTATAAAATGGCAACAAGTAGTTTTAGTAAAAGTGACAAGACATGTGGCCAAGTATGGTGACCCATACTTCGGAATTTGTGCTCTGCATTTATCCCATCCAAAGTGCACACACAGAGCAGTGAACACACACTCAGCATGAACACACACCCGGAGCAGTGGGCAGCCATTTATGCTGCGGTGCCCGGGGAGCAGTCGGGGGTTCGGTGCCTTGCTCAAGGGTCTCACCTCAGTCGTGGTATTGAGGGTGGAGAGAGAGCGCTGTACATTCACCCCCCCACCTACAATTCCTGCCGGACCTGAGACTCGAACCCGCGACTTTTGGCTTACGAGTCCAACTCTCTAACATTAGGCCATATATACTAAAAGTAACACAAGAGAAGATATTTTGAAAGATTATCTATATAATAAAAGTTGATAGCAGTGCTATTTTAGTATTTTTATATGCTATTATAGTATTTTCGATTCATTATTTTTTTGTTTTAATTTAAGCTTTCAGAATTGCATGTGCTTTTGTCATTCTTTTATTAGATTTTTGTATTTATTTATTTTATTTAGCTTTCATTATATAAATTGAAGCTAAATATAAATATTTATAAAATATAATTTAAATTTTAATAATTTAACATTTTAAATAAAAATAATTGTTTAATATTTATTTATTTATTCATTTCAGCTTTATTTTAATGAACAAAATTGATTTGTTTTACAGTTTTCATTTTTCATTTTAGTTAACAATAACAGGTGAATAGGGTCCAACGTTGCGTCTTTAAAATATCTACTTTCGCATTCAGCAAAAAAATAAAATAATTAATTAAAGTCATAGTGGTCTGCAACAACTTGAGTAAATGATGACAAAAAGTAATTTTATGTTGGAGTATCCCTTCATATGTCAGCTATTCCACAGTGGCTTTGACTTCGGCTCATCGTTTACTGTACATACTGTACGTCTCAGCTGCTTTGATCCTGCGTGATGTTGGTTGCAGGTTTGTTGATCACAGACACTTTAACAATCCCTTTAGTTTTTGTCATGAGCCAATCACATTTGAACATTTCCACGTAGGCCTGCTTAAAGCAATCCCCTGCTAACGTATAGAGCGGCAGGTTAAAAATGATGTTGAGTACAGCGATCGGCCTCGAGATGATATATGCAGCGTGAGCCCAGCGGTCCAGCATGCAGTCGGTTTCCGGAGTGAGTCTCGTGTAGATCCGCCAAGCCCGTAGTGCATGAAAAGGGAAAAAGCACACAATGAAACACGTCAGAATCAACACGATGAGCCGCCTCGCTCGAATCCGTTTGCTGCTTTCCTTATGAGGACCTTTATTTAGCTCTTTAATGATGCGCCAATAGCAAAGACAGACCACGACTAGAGGAACCAGATATCCAAGCACAGTCAACACCCAACTATATGGCCACATGAATTCTGGTTTGTTGCTCGCGAGGTCCAAGCAGTAGGTTTTGTTGTCGTGCATCTTCATTTGAATTTGGTTAAAAACCGGACTTATTTCTGCAACCGCCACGACCCAACACAGGACACATGCCAGCGTTCCCCAGCGCTTCTGCTTGATGCTGTGTGCGTGCTTCGGATGCACGACTGCCACATATCGAAAAATGGCCAGACAGGTGAGGAAGAGGATGCTGCCGTAGAGGTTGAAGTGGAAGATGAAGCGCGTGAAACGACACATGATGATGCCTAGTGTCCACGAGACATTGAGGCTGTAGTAGTAGGTTAGGAAGGGCAAGCAGATCATGAAGAGGAGGTCAGTGATGACCAGGTTCACCATGATGATGGTGCTGCTCTTCCAGGGACGAACTTTGACCAGATAGACCAGCAGAGCGGAGATGTTGCCCACCACACCTACGACGAAGATTGCACCGTAAAACACGGGCAGATAGTAGCGCTTCACCAGATCATCCACGTTGGTGCAGTTGTCAATGGAGTTGTTACTCGTGCCGTAGAAAAGGTTGCTCATGATTGATCCTGCAGCAGGAATGAAGAAAGAATTGTTAGAAAGATCACATACATCTGATGGGATTTTCACAGACTCTTCTTGATTTCTGCTTCGCTTTCAATCTCTGACATGAATTCCTGGGATTTCAGGCAGGACTTGGTTCGGTTTATTATACCTGATTCCACACAATAACCTCGTAAAGGTTATTCAAACACTTCAAACACAGCAGTCTGAATGCCATCTCTATTTAAACAATGCATTTCAACACTTGTGAAATTCCAAGATGGATCTGCTGCAGTTTCAGTGTGAAACTGAATTTCAATAATAGTTATTTCAGATATATTATTTTATGTGGAATATATATTATATTTTGAATAATAATAATAATAATAGTAATTACACATAATTACAATCAAAAAAAATTATTTAAAAAAATATTTAGAAACAATATATCATTATTATCTTAATATTCCTAACTAACTTCTAGCTTCACCAGATAAACAAGCAACATCTACAGATTAAATTGCAATAATTATTATAATAATAATAATATGTTTTTTCAACAGTATTTTTTTATACACAGCTAATTAATTTCATGTATTTTATTTTAAATTCATTTGGAATAATTTATTTATGACTTGAAATCATATAACGTGGGTTAATTAAAGAGCACAGGATTCTCTATTTTTCAACAATATTTGTGTCACAATTTCCTGTAAAATATATAAACCGCATGTTTAGTTAAGAAACAAAACATATTATCAGTATTATATTTATTTTATTGGTCAGGATATTACTTACAAAACATAAAATCAAGAAATATATATATATATATATATATATATTTAATTTAAACTACACATATAACAATGACAAAAATACAAAGAACTAAAAACACAGTGTGTTTTAGAAGTAAAGCATACTTACAATAGGTGCTGATGCTTCACATTCAACTGCTGGTTGCTTAGTGAAACGGTGTGCGGTGATCTTGTAAACAGTTAAAAACCCCTGAGCTAATCCTCCCTTTTCTACGGAAGAGTTCCTGGAAAATCTCTATCTAAAATCTTATGCATTTGCATTGCTGTGTGTCACATATGAATACCAGCAGTGAACCATCTGCCGACTGACACAAACACATGCACTGTATATGGGCGGGATTTACAGGTATGGTCTCACAGGTGTGATCTCATGATACTTGACTATGAGAAAGTGTGTCATCGACAAGCCCTGCTAAATTCCTTTGCTGTCAAATGCTGTATTAACATGACCGGTTTGAAAATGTTTTTTTGCACTCATCCAAGATGGCAAAGTAAGAATCTATAGTCTGCCCCGACCGAGATTCAACTCCACAATATATGTTTGATCATGCTCATTTCCCAAAATGGCTTAATTATTATAGATAAGAAGAAAGTCAACAGTTATGTTGTTTGTAGACCATTTGGGATAATCACATCCTGAGCCAATTGTGAACAATTGTAGAATGGAAGCAGGGATGGGACATAGAGAACCATCGCAGACAAAGGGGTGTCAGAACTTAATTACCATACAGACCACAGCTGTTACGACAGGAGCAACTTCATTTGCATTAAAGGTATGGTACACTGTAAGTGTATAAAATTTATGAGCTTAGGATGTTCGGGGTTCATTCCGACTCCATTGAACCCAAGGTACTATATGTACTTTGTCACTGCTATGCTGCAATAAACATCTTCATCAAGATCTTTGATGTCCTCTTTAGTTTTTCTTACACTGGCAAGCCAGCCAGGAGGGATTTCCAGAAAGGTAAAGGTATGAAAAGCAGTTTCTTTCTTCTACACTGATAAAAAACGCAACACTTTTGTTTTTGCTCCAATTTTTCATGAGCTGAACTCAAAGATCTAAGACTTTTTCTATGTACACAAAAGGCCTATTCACCTTTCAGGTGAGTGTCCCAGAAAACTCCCTCACTCCCTCACCTATCCCAGAAAACTCACTCACTCCCTCACCTGTCCCAGAAAACTCCCTCACTCCCTCACCTATCCCAGAAAACTCACTCACTCCTCACCTATCCCAGAAAACTCACTCACTCCCTCACCTGTCCCAGGACATCTGCAATTCTAAGGCAGAGTAAATAAACCAAGCTGTGAACAACAACAGCACAATGAATTTCAACAAAAATCTGTCTATAAACTTGCTTACTTTGTATTTTTTAAGTCCTTCACTAGCAGGCTCATTTTCTCCGGAACAGTCCTAAAACAAGAGAAAATAGAAACACTTATGAAAAATATAAAGACAAGTTTGCAATCGTAACATTATAAAATATGACAGCAGGACATGCATACAAAATACTGAAGTGCTGAAGTTTGGTTAAAACATTTGTAGACATGTATTGCATGACAGCACTACAAAAACACAACAATCAACCCTCAGTTCAGGTCATCCAGGTATTACCGCCACTGTCCAGTTACTCACCAACCGCTTCTGGTGGTCCACATTGCAGGCCGATACGATCACCTACATTCGGAGATGTCCCACCTGTAATGTTTCCAAACCCTCTCACCAGCTACCTGCCGGCCTCTTACAACCCCTACACATTCCACAACGCCCCTGGTCTCACATAGCAATTGACTTCATCATGGATTTACCGCTATCAGGGGGTCAAGCCACCATCCAAACAGTAGTTGATCGCTTCTCCAAAGCATGTCGCTTCATACCTCTACCCAAGCTACCCACTGCCCTTGAGACAGCCGAGATTCTGTGCAACTATGTCTTCCGTTTCTATGGCCTCCCCGAGGATGTTGTCTCCGATTGAGGACCTCAATTCACCTCCCGAGTCTGGTCCGCCTTCTGTCGCAAACTCAACATTAATGTCAGTCTCACCTCCGGTTACCACCCTCAGTCCAATGGTCAAGTGGAACGCTTAAATCAAGAACTCACCCATTTTCTCCATTCATACTGTCATCACAATCAGGCCGACTGGAGTCGCTTCCTCTTATGGGCCGAGTATGCCCAGAACTCCCTCTGCAAACCTGCCACAGGCCTCACCCCTTTCAAATGCGTGCTGGGTTTCCAACCTACCTTATTCCCATGGTCCGGGGAACCCTCAGAATTACCAGCTATAGATTCGTGGCTCCAGCGGAGCGAGGAGACCTGGAATGAGGCTCATGTCCACCTTCAACGGGCCATTCGAGGCACCAGGGAACAGGCTGATCGTAGGCGGCGGGCTAATCCCAACTACCGTCCCGGCCAATGGGTCTGGCTATCTACCCGTGATCTTCGCCTTCCTTGCAAGAAGCTCAGTCCCAGGTACGTGGGTCCCTTCAAAATCCTTAGAGAGATAACTCCTGTTTCATTTCGTTTGGCCTTACCTTCCAATTATCGTATCTCACTCACCTTTCATGTGTCTCTGCTTAAGCCCGCTGGTGGTTCGAGAGGAGCGGAGGACCAGGAGGAGGCTGGTGACCACGGAGCCCCCCCCCCCATCATCATAGACGGCGAGGAAGTGTACCGAGTGCAGAAAATTCTAGACTCCCATCGCCGGGGCAGGGTAATTCAGTACCTGGTGGATTGGGAGGGGTACGGCTCGGAGGAGTGGTCCTGGGTCAGCGCCGAGGACATTCTGGATCCCTCTCTCACCACTGACTTCCATAGGACCCATCCGGAAAAGCCAGCCCCGAGACCACGTGGAAGGCCCCGTTGTTTGCCTCTCGCGCCAGGAGCCGCCACAGGAGCTCTGTCACAAATCCAGCCTCTGTGGCTCCCTCCGATCGCCACCAGAGGGAGGCATCACCGGAGTACTAACTGGTTCTTTCGGACTTCATTTCCCATGACCCCGTGCCTGAGACTGATCACCTGCACAGGTGCCGATTATTATCCGGGCTATTTAGCCAGAGCTTTCCATTCCCTCGTCGCGAAGTCTTGTTTTGCTACTGCTAACATTTCCAAGCGTTTTTCCCTTGTGTGATTACCTGTGTATTACCTGGACTGATTATTCTCCTCTGACCGTTTGCTGCCTGCCTTATTGACCTCGCCTGCCTAGTGATTATTCTCTCTGTCTGCCGCCTGCCTCGACCCATTGCTCTGTCTCCGTTTATGCATCTGCCTCGTCTACGTTGCCCTTGATACTGCTGTATGATCATTGCCTGTCTGACTTCTTCTTTGTGTTAATGAAGCTGCAAAAGGATCACAAAGTCACTGACCCCTCATTACAGTTACATTCAATTTATTTATTTGTTTAATCCAAATACAAAATACAGCGATATTGCACCGTATACTGCAAATCAGGACAAAAATACAGAGATATAAATTTTGCTCATATTGCCCAGACCTACTTTGAAGAAACGTAAATTTGTTAATATTTTAATTGATGTGCCCTCTTGTGGCCTCAGGAGAGCCAAACCATTAGATAATCTAGAGCATTCTCTCCTGCAGATTCTGCAGCTTTCATTTGACTACTTGCATTTAAATGCTGTGTCATTTTGGAAATTATTTGCTCGTATGGTGTATTTATATCTACATGCAGAGCAATGGCTCCTCGCATGTGTGAACTATTCCGTGCAATTAATGCAGACATAAACGTGAGGTTTTGTTTAGTTGCATTTGGCAAACCACTGTAACAACCTGAATGCAAATGCTAGAGGATATTCTCCAAATTCCATTGTCACCTCAGTTATCTTTCTCAAGTTAAGCAAGTGAGGGAGTGAATGAATTTTCTGAGACAGGTGAGGGAGTGAGTGAGTTTTCTGGGACAGGTGAGTGAGTTTTCTGGGATAGGCGAGGGAGTGAGTGAGTTTTCTGGGACAGGTGAGTGAGTTTTCTGGGATAGGTGAGGGAGTGAGTGAGTTTTCTGGGATAGGTGAGGGAGTGAGTGAGTTTTCTGGGATAGGTGAGGGAGTGAGTGAGTTTTCTGGGACAGGTGAGGGAGTGAGTGAGTTTTCTGGGACAGGTGAGGGAGTGAGTGAGTTTTCTGGGACAGGTGAGGGAGTGAGTTTTCTGGGACAGGTGAGGGAGTGAGTGAGTTTTCTGGGATAGGTGAGGGAGTGAGTGAGTGTCCTGGGACAGGTGAGGGAGTGAGGGAGTTTTCTGGGACAGGTGAGGGAGTGAGTGAGTTTTCTGGGACAGGTGAGGGAGTGAGTGAGTGTCCTGGTTCAGGTGAGGGAGTGAGTGAGTTTTCTGGGACAGGTGAGGAAGTGAGTGAGTTTTCTGGGACAGGTGAGGGAGTGAGTGAGTTTTCTGGTTCAGGTGAGGGAGTGAGTGAGTTTTCTGGGATAGGTGAGGGAGTGAGTGAGTTTTCTGGGACAGGTGAGGGAGTGAGTGAGTTTTCTGGGACAGGTGAGGGAGTGAGTGAGTTTTCTGGGATAGGTGAGGGAGTGAGTGAGTTTTCTGGGACAGGTGAGGGAGTGAGTGAGTTTTCTGGGATAGGTGAGGGAGTGAGTGAGTTTTCTGGGACAGGTGAGGGAGTGAGTGAGTTTTCTGGGATAAGGTGAGGGAGTGAGTGAGTTTTCTGGGACAGGTGAGGGAGTGAGTGAGTTTTCTGGGATAGGTGAGGGAGTGAGTGAGTTTTCTGGGATAGGTGAGGGAGTGAGTGAGTGTCCTTGGACAGGTGAGGGAGTGAGTGAGTGTCCTGGTTCAGGTGAGGGAGTGAGTGAGTTTTCTGGGACAGGTGAGGAAGTGAGTGAGTTTTCTGGGACAGGTGAGGGAGTGAGTGAGTTTTCTGGGATAGGTGAGGGAGTGAGTGAGTTTTCTGGGACAGGTGAGGAAGTGAGTGAGTTTTCTGGGATAGGTGAGGGAGTGAGTGAGTTTTCTGGGATAGGTGAGGAGTGAGTGAGTTTTCTGGGACAGGTGAGGGAGTGAGTGAGTTTTCTGGGACAGGTGAGGGAGTGAGTGAGTGTCCTGGTTCAGGTGAGGGAGTGAGTGAGTTTTCTGGGACAGGTGAGGAAGTGAGTGAGTTTTCTGGGACAGGTGAGGGAGTGAGTGAGTTTTCTGGTTCAGGTGAGGGAGTGAGTGAGTTTTCTGGGATAGGTGAGGGAGTGAGTGAGTTTTCTGGGACAGGTGAGGGAGTGAGAGAGTTTTCTGGGACAGGTGAGGGAGTGAGTGAGTTTTCTGGGATAGGTGAGGGAGTGAGTGAGTTTTCTGGGACAGGTGAAGGAGTGAGTGGAAGCTGGTGGAGCTACTCGGAGAGGACATCAAACCCCAGAGAGACAGAGAGAAGAGCACAGGAGAGAATGGAGAGACAATAAATTATGTATTAACCCTTCTCTCATAAACATTTTCAATATCTTTTTTATGTCACATTGTCAATGAAACCTAATTTATGCAGTTTATTTTTGCGATGCAAGTTAAAAAGGGTAAGTTGTATGCATTATTTTTGTAATGTAATTTATTTGTAAATGAGCCCGAGTAATTTCTGTACATTTTGTATTTTTTTATGCATATTCACATAAAAGGGAATAATTATGTAAATTGTAAAAAATTTAATGCAGCTTACAAAACATTCTTCTATACATTTTTTTTTCTGTCCTGTAGATAATTTATTTACACATTAAAACAAACACATTTTACAACTATTTACAACATAGCTTAGGTTTAACATCAGTTTTAAGAGCAGCCCTGGCTCCAGGTCTTCAGGATGTGAATCTCTTGGTGGTAAACTGCCAGCACCTCCTTAGTGACTCGGAGGACAATGCAGTGACAGTGGAACGAGGCATGTCAAACACTCTGGAGACCACTCTGTATGATGTACCACTGGCAGACAGAAGAGAAACACCAGGGTCTGGATTGTGGCACCCCATCACCATCATCGTTCACTTCTCAGAAGATCCAGCAGCACTGTCAGGCCTCCCTGCTCAGCCGATAACATTACAAACCTGTCCAGCGCTGGCACATTCAGCTCTATCCTGTAGTACAGGGGTCTGTCTGATTTAGGGAAAGAAGGAAAAGATCAATTGTTTTGAGCTATCATGACAACGTAATTAGTAGAAGAAATATTCAGGTACTTTACTAAACTACTTTTAGTAATATTTGGGGGGGGGGGACCAGTCATATTTAAAACCTTAGTTGAAGGGATACTTTGCTTTGTTTACTTCCCTAACACATCTACAACTTATGCAAGCGTTGATCACACTACTTTTCTAACTATATTAGAATTACAATTCTAATATAATAGCAATACAGTTTTCTAACAATATTAGAATTTACTATACATTTTATCAATTTAACACATCCTTGCTGAATAAAGTTTATTTAACTTTCTTTTTTGAAGAAACTTTTTTTAATTTTTTTTTTTAATATATAAAAAAATATTAAGCAGTACAACTGTTTCCAACATTGATTATAAATCGGTATATTAGAATGATTTCTGGAGATCATGTGACACTGAAGACTGGAGGAATGATGCTGAAAATTCAGCTTTGTATCACAGAAATAAATAATATTTTAAAGTATATTAAAATGGAAAACATTTATATAAAATTGCAATAATATTTTACAACATTATTTAGTGAAATAATATAAAAGTATTTTTTATCAAATAGATAGGCTACATCCTTGATGAGCATAAGACACTTCTTTAATAAACTTAACTGATCCCAAACTTTTGAATGGAAGTGTACTATACTGTAAAAAACATTCTCAGCTAACCTAAAATATACATCATTTAGTTACACCTAGTGTCAAATAAAATATAAATAGTACATTTAAGTTAAAAGTTACACACTTTTAGTCTGAAATGTCCACCCAATAGAGAAAAGTTTTGCTCAGCAAGGATAAGAAATTAGAGGGAACATTGCTCCCACAGGTCCTTCAATTTGGTACAACTAAATTGAAGTGTTTTAAAGCCTTAAAAGGTTTTAAGTATGTTAAATGGTATAAGGAAATCCTTAATTATAATTTTTCAAATTGCCTTAAATATATATATATTTTTAATTCTGCAGATGCCCTATAAATAGTCAAAAAAAACTCTTTCCTTTATATTCGTTGATATTTGTGTATTGAAAATGTTTTTGATTGAAATTTATGGTCTTTATTTTATTTGGGCTAGTTAAATAAATGGTCGGGCTACCAAAATCTGAAGGGTACCTGCTCGAAGGTCTACCAGGAAAAATGTCTACATTTTGCGAGCCCTTACTACATGCTATAGCGACATCTATTGGATTTGACTGATATTGCTTCAAATGAGCTATTTTGGAGCAACTCCCTCAGGTGCTGGATGAAAACACCGTAGTGTGCCCACTTCTGCAGATTCATGTCGTTTTTAAAAATCCCCGCAGATGGCCCGCTCTCCCCACAGGCCGTAGTTTAGACACCCCTGGACTAGAATGCCTGTTCAGGGCTCCAGGTGCTGGTCAGTTTCATCTGTACATACCCTAAAGAGTTTTGTCTTTATTAACCTAATTGAGTACAGAGTGAATTTTGACAGGCAGTTTTTATTTAGTCTTAGTATTTAACAGTATAGTATAGTATAGTAATACTATAGTAAACAGTATAGTAAACAGTATAGTATAGTATAGTATAGTATAGTAAACAGTATAGTATAGTATAGTAAACAGTATAGTAACACAAACTCTGTTCCATAAACTTTCACAAGACTCATTATTATCTGTAAAAAAAATAACAAAACATTCATATTCTCATCATCCATATTGCCGCTATGTGTGCATACCCAGTACACCTGTTTATACTAATATTTATTAAGTCCCATATACTGTTTTTGCACATCCAATTTGTTTTGCACATCTTACTGTTTTACTGTTTTGCACTTTTCTTTATTCTATTGCACATTTTACTTTATTTCTTTTTTTACCTATATATATATATACTCTTGTGTGGTGTTACTTTTATATAATTTAGTTTTGACTTTATTTTTATTTTTATATATATATTTTCTTTTTAATTCTTTGCACTGTCCACTGAGCGGACCTGATTTGAACTACATTTCACTTTTGATTATACCCTGTATAATTTATCATGTGACAAATAAAGAAACCTTGACCTTGACCTTGACCCTATTTACGTTGAGACTAAAATGCCTAATAGTCTTTTTTTTGTCATTTGAGTCGTGCATAGTTTTAGTCTCGTTTTAGTCGACGAAAAGTTATTGCATTTTGTCAACATTTAGACATTAATTTGAGTTAAACTGCAGTTTAATTTGGTAGCTATTTTATATGCAGTCTTCAAACTAAAATAGTCATTAATTCTATCTTTAGACCAAATCGATTAAGCTAATTAGAAATCTATTACATTTGGAAAAACTGCAATAAATTATGATAGTTTTTATTTTGCGGTTGAGAATAGAGATACACATTTTTCAGATTCAGTAGGTTTACTTAACATGTATACATTAATGTAACATCTTTTATTGTTAACATTGATGACACAGATATGTATTTAATTGGGAATGCTGTCCATTTAAGATGGAAGGCATGCATTTAATACTACTGACACACATTCAGTTTTCACCCACCGACATTTACGTGAGATGAGTATTAAACTGCTAGCACCTATCAGGGCACCCCAATATTATCATCATTCAGAATACTGTGCTAAAGGACATCATTGTTGACTGGAAAGTTACATTAATACATTTAGCAGACAGATATTCACTTGGACTTATTGTATAGGAAGGGAGAGAGCTTGAGCAGATAGCAAAACAAAAATATCACAGCCTAATAATGCAATAGTGTGTTTAGAATTATGATTTTTCAAAAAAAAGATGTACTGATTTTGACATTTAGGCACTTTAGAAAATTAGTTTTTTTTATAATACCTCACGCCACCCATTGCTGCACTGTTCTTGCTTGGCGTCCTTTGGAAACATTGCAATGAGACCGGTGCATTCTGGGAAGGCCAGGGGCGGACTTAGCCATTAGGCAAAGGTAGGCGACTGCCTTGGGCCCCCAAAAGCCAAGGGCCCCCTAAAATGCTTTTCATATACAAGATGCGCATCGAGCGCGGATACGCGTACGGTTGTTGTTTACGTGTTTATTACCACGACAACCGTCTGCATGTCCGAGTTGAACGTGCTTCTTGTGTATCCTGCTTGTAGCAAATTAAAATATTATGCATCTGAAGATGCTGACTGCCGCAAGAGCGCGAGGTCAGCTCTCTCTCTCTCTCTCTCTCTCTCTCTCTCTCTCTCTCTCTCACTCTCTCTCTCTCTCTCACTCTCTCACTCTCTCTCTCTCTCTCACTCTCACTCTCTCACTCTCTCTCTCTCTCACTCTCTCTCTCTCTCTCTCTCTCTCTCTCACTCTCTCTCTCTCTCTCTCTCTCTCTCTCACCTGTCTCTGTCTCTCTCTCTCTCTCTCTCTCTCTCTGTCTCTCTCTCTCTCTCTCTCTCTATGGGGCACCATTGTGCAGCAGCAAGCATCATGACAAAAAAGCAACCTCAAGGTTGATCTTGGTGAATGTGTGCAAATGTATAGGGCCCCATACCTATATTTGCCTGGGGTCCCCAATTCACTCAATCCGCCCCTGGGGGTGTCATTGTGGGCTTCTTGCTAGGAGCAGTACGACTCATTCTTGCCTTTGTTTATAGAGTTTGATTATATTTTGTTAATGTGTCATGACTGAACAACCACCATGTAGAACAGCGCAGGACTGGGACAGAATTTCACCTCATTGTATTCTGTTTGCAATAACATAACTTTATTTTAGTTCAATTTAATCGTGCTGCCAGTCAAGACTAACCGATTCATGATTTATTATAGATTTGTTATCGAATGGTGATCCACCAAGACTAAAGAAACGAACCTTGTTACATTGAAAATAATGAAAATATGAAGTATAAAGTGCAGATATTTGTGTAAAAATGTAAGGAGTAAAAGTAAAAAGTAGTCAGGAAATACAAATAGTGAAGTAAAGTACTGATACCAGAAAAATCTATTTAAGTGCCCATCTCTGATTTCATGTATGTGGCGGCTGTGTTGTTTTGGGTCTCGGGGCTCGTGACAGTAGTCGTCAGTCTTTGCACGGATCCACCGAGCAGGGAACAGATTGCTACGACAACTTTGTGGGGACTGCGCAACAGGATTGACCCCGACAACAGCAAAAGTCATCCGCTTTCTGTAGAAACACAAAAAGAGAAGACAATGAATGATTTAGAAATTAAACCATCAACTCAAGATATTCAAACAGGGCCTGAAATACTTCCAAATGACCACTTGGAGTCTCAACAAACCCACAAACAACAGAGCATTGGTCAAGTAGCTGGAGATAAGGGACGGTGTGTCAAATGTGAGTGGTTCTGTGGTTATAATAAAAATGTAGAGGAACCAGATTCACCTTTTGGAGATGAAGATAGGAATGTTACTGAAATGCTCAAAGAACCTCCAAAAACCAAATTATCCTCAATCTCGGTCTCTTGTTAGTGTGCGCACTTGGAATCTTCTTGTTTGTATTCTTCTCTTTGTAATGCTCATGATTTTATCTATCGATCTATCTGTGTTTACATTGTAAAAATGTTATAGTGATATTTTTATAGATTATTTTAAACCTATACATCTAAAGTGTGATTATGTTTGTTATTTATATTTCTCAATAGTGTTTTGCACTGCAGGGTTAGTAATGCACAACTCGCAAACTATTACTGATTTTTTGTGCTGGTTGCCAATGCTGTGCAATAACATGTCAGACGTTCACATTATATATAATTGCATGTGAAAATCTAAAAAAAGAAACATCTTCATAAGTCAAAATGTGTAAAATCTAATTACAATTCTCTTTTTAAAGAATGGAATTTTTTTTGTTTGTTTTTTTGTAAAGTCACATGTCACCTCCACATTTATATCAAAGCCACATGAATCATTAACCGCGGGGTATTTCCTTAAAGGAATATTCCTGGTTCAGAACCAGTTCAGCTCAAATTCACAGCATTTGTAACCTAATGTTGATTACCTCAGTAATAAATAAATCATAAATAATTTTCAATTTTTTCTTACTTTTAAGTCCCTACTCTTCTTGAGAAACCTTGGTTATGTTGAACCATTTAACAGAACAATAGAAGTGAATGGTGCCAAACGTTTAGCCACCAGCGTTACCATAAAAAACACACAAAACTAACCAACCCACAAATAAATAAATAAACAGCTTTACAGAAAAATGTTCATGTTTCTGCCTAAATTTTCCAAAATGTTGACTATATTAACTTCCATTATAAGTGCCTTAGTGTAACCTTGATTTTTGCTTTTATTTCAATTTTGTTTTCACTGAAAAATTAAAGATGAGTCATCCCTGCCCCACCCACAATGTTCACAAATGCGCTTGATTGAGATTGTACTAAACCTAGTAAAAGTTTTGTTTATTTGCTTTATTTTGTGTGTGTGTGTGTGTGTGTGTGTGTGTGTGTGTGTGTGTGTGTGTGTGTGTGTGTGTGTGTGTGTGTGTGTGTGAAAAATATTTAACTCTCCAACCTGAAAATGTACACTTTGCCAGTCCATATTAGCGTAGCGACAATTAAAATAATTTATTATTTTATCACTCTCTCTCTCTCTCTCTCTCTCTCTCTCTCTCTCTCTCTCTCTCTCTCTCTCTCTCTCTCTCTCTCTCTCTCTCTCTCTCTCTCTCTCATGCTTTTGTATTTACTTGGCTTGCGTTCTTCAAAGCTGGTTAGTTTTTAGCAGTAAGACAGTGAGTATTTCTGTATTCATGTTTTTGTGGTTTTCTTTGGAACCTCACCTATGTAGATTTCTGGGTTGTATCTGTATGCGGTTAATTGCACTGAAGAATGAAAACCACTGTAAAAAGCAGCAGATACAGCAGCAGGTTTTCACACATGCATGACCAGAGACGGTTAAGGATCTAGCCGATTCGTATCATTTCCTAATTTTACAGATTTAAACTCCCGTTTCTCATCAGCGCTATTTTTTTAAAATTACTTCCCGTATGTGACCTTACATGACATTTTCATGCCAACATTGTTTGGTATGAACTGTCACACAGTTCTCTTGCTCTATATTAGTATAGGTTTGTTGATTTTACTATTTTAGACAGGTTTCTCCTGTCTGCAGAGCAAGGTTTATTAAGTTCACTTGTGCGACAGTCAGCTAGTCAAGTTTACTTGGGTTCGTACTTCAATTGTGGGTTGGCTGTATCAAAGCCAGTCTGTGTGAATGTGTGTGTGTTTACAGGCAACTCTGAATTCCCAGAAGTAAGAAGTACTTCTTTATTTAAAATCAGATTAGAGTGAGTATTGCGAACTTGCGTGTAGAAACTACTCTTTTAATTAGCCACCACAAAAACGCATTCCATATATCTCATTGTTCATATCTACTATTAAAAAGCTTTTTACAAAGGCTGTGTAGATGCTGAATAGGGTGTTGACTGATTTCAGACATCCCTGATTGTGTGGGGAAGTACAAACTTTACAGCATCTTCTGGATTATGTGGGGTTGTGAAAGAACATCAGAAGAATGATAAGGAGTAACCTTTATTTGTTGACAATTATTGGAGATGAGGACTTTATAGGAAAAGTAAAAAAAACAACTAATCCTAGCACTATATTTTAAGTTCCTCCAGGCGTCAAATGTCTCCAGTCAAAGTTGACTTAATACCGACCTGCTGTGAGCTTTCACTGGAGATTTTAGTTTTGTAATTATATAGTAGGTGACATTTGATATGAAGGAGAGAGCAAATGGGGTCTGAAATACATCATTGTGTTTAATTTACTGAAATACACAGTAAACCTGTTAGGCCTGTTCTAGTAATCATACATAGTTTGTCATTTTACTTTGAAAATCTACTGTTGCCTGATTTCAAAATCTGTAAACAAAAGACATTTTTAATATTGTATATGTTGCTTAATATCATTCCCAAACAGTCTGTGCCGCTCTCTTGGGGTTTTCCTTAAAGTCCACTCTCTGATAAAGTAAAGCTGCAATTTTGTGACTTGAAATATACACTCTTAAAAATGCTGGGTAAAATATGGGCGAACACAGAGATTGGTTGTTTAGACCCAGCGGTTGGGTTAATGCCCAGAAGGTTGGGTTGAACATTTAACCCTAATGTTGCCTGAAAACAACCCAGCATGTGTTCTGTCCAATATAAGTATACCCAGCTCTGGGTAGTATTTAACCCAGCATTTTGTAGAGTGTAGTTTTAAGCAGTTAGTTGTGTGTGTGTGTGTGTGTGTGTGTGTGTGTGTGTGTGTGTGTGTGTGTGTGTGTGTGTGTGTGTGAAAGCACACCTTCAAGCACACACTACTGCGTTTGCTGTGTGTGTGTGTGTGTGTGTGTGTGTGTGTGTGTGTGTGTGTGTGTGTGTGTGTGTGTGTGTGTGTGTGTGTGTGTGTGTGTGTGTGTGTGTGTGTGTGTGTGTGTGTGTGTGTGTGTGTGTGTGTGTGTGTGTGTGTGTGTGTGTGTGTGTGTGTGTGAGAAAGCACACCTTCAATTCATACTTTTATGTGTGTGTGTGTGTTTGATGTGTGTGTGTGTGTGTGCGTGTGTTTGTGTGTGTGTGTGTGTGTGTGTGTGTGTGTGTGTGTGTGTGTGTTAGCTGACATTAACTAGTTTAAAATTTTGTTTGTTTGTTTAGTATATATTTATTCCTGTTTTGTTGAGCTCATGTTTTTACTCATATTTGTACTTTTACTTTTTGTTTTTAAATGACTTCTGCTCACCAAGGCTGCATTTATTTGATCAAAAATACAGTACAATTTTAAAATGTTAAGATATTAAGATAATAACTGTTTTTTATGTGTATATAGTTAAATGTAATTTATTTCTGTGAGATATTCTGTGAATTTATTTATCTGTATTTTCAGCATCATTACTCCAGTCTTCAGTGTCACATGATCTTCAGAAATCATAATAATATGCTGATTTGCTGCTCAAGAAACATTTCTGATTATTATCAATGTTGACAACAGTTGTGCTGATTCATATTTTTGTGGAAACTGTGATACATTTTATTGTTATCAGGATTCACAGATGAATGGAAAGTTCAAAAACAGCATTTGAAGTTAATGTTGACTCCAAGCTTTTAATATGATCTTTTTGATGCAATTATCTCTTCATGCTGAATCTAAAAACACGCGAACCCATATAGCTTTGATGTCAATTATTGTCCCTTACCAGAATAGATATTTTTAGAATAGGCTACCTATTGTTTTATGAACAGCCTTTCCAGAAGTGTGTGAACTGGTTTCAGTCCATCGCGTGCCACCAGAGAACATCCTTATACTTTACCGGTGACAACATCAACACGTGAAAGCAGGAAATAAAACAGTAAATGCCAAGGGAAGTGCAGAAATAAATACCACTGTATTGTGTGATGTTATGAAACACCTTGTGCGATCTTGTTACCATGTAGCAGTAAATGTACAGGGGATTTTTTTAACTTGCAGTATAGTTTGAAGTACTTAAAAATTCAGTGTTATAAAATACATTATTAATGATGATCAGTCCATCATATCCTAATGATTTTGTAAGCCTGGTGCCAGTATGTCTGGGCTCAAAAATGGTCTCATTCTCCCAATCATAATAAAAAGCTAAAAGAAGTTCCAAAATATGAGGTATAACTTAAAGGTGGGCCCTCCCCCTAATCTTCTATTCAAAACACCTCCTGTATGTAAATAAGCATTCTCTGCCACAGGATATCAGGAGCCATTTGATTGCAAATTCGAAAGTCTAATTATAATAACAAGATACCACCATTTGGTGGGCTTATTGAATTATCTGGGTTTATAAGGAAACGTGACACAAAGTTCTGGGAGTCTGTAGGCTGACTGCCCGCACAATCGCTGTGTGTAGTTTTCATTGCCAGGTAGTAATTTAACTGATGATTCTATTCTTGTAACATTGGAGTTTTGAATTATTGCTTTGATTACCTGGTCAATAAATTGTAACGTTTGATTCTATTCTGACTGCCTCTAAGATTGCTTTCTCCCTATTAGATTAGCGGATCCGTATATTTCCGCAAGCCTGCGTCAGTTTAGCGACGGCTAATACCCGGCGTCTTTTCAAGTCTACTTGAATGCGGGGGCGGGTTAATTCCGTTTAGGGACGGCGAATGCCGTCTGATCAGACTAAACTCGGGTACGCCTATACCTCTGACTTTTGATTTAATGTTACTTTAAACAAGGATTTGACCAATCCAAAGCTATTACAAGTGTGGTACATTGATCTGCTAACATATCTGATAATGGCCAAAAACCTTTACTGAAGTAAACAAACGAACTAAAGTTCTGAGGGGGCTCCAAGGGGTTATCCATGCCTAGGATTGTGTACGTGTGAATTAACGGCAAATCTTAGATACATAACCATAATTACCTCTGATTGACGACCGGGCCTGGACGAGATTGTGTCCGTGAGATCTGTGAAAAACAGGGCCTCTGAGCGATATAGTTTCCCACATCTGAAAAGAGCTGAAAAGAATAATCAATCATTCGTTCATGTTTTAATGATGCACAGATATCATTAAAACCTTTTCATTTATGGAGTCAGATGAAATAACGAGATAAAATATATAAGAAAAAGTGTTCCATTTAATCTTGTTGTGTCGTGAAAAAGGAAAGACTGTAATACGCAAAGCCCTTCACCCGCTGAACGACTGCCGTCATTGGGTCGATCGAGCCGGGCCTTACAATTTTGATTTAATATCTTTAATATTTCAGTTGTTTCTCTCATAATGACAGCTGATTGGAGAGCAAATGGAGACTTCTTGATAAAAAGATCTCAGTAATCTTCCTAGTGTCTCCTCTTGAGTTTCAGGTCTTAAAAAGAGTCTCTTTTTTCTTAAATTTTTCCAAGATACCAAAATATGCAATCACAAGTCTGAATAACTGCATCAATTTTTTGCTTTTACCTGACAACTGTAAACATATTTAAATAATTTACATTTATTTAGTAGAAACATCTGAAATCAAGTTGATGTTTAAATCAGAACTGCATATGTCTTCTGAGTTATGGAAGAGAAACTCTTTCTGAGCATTGACATTTTTCCATAGGCTTGGTCTAAGAAAGTTCTTTGAAGATAAGAGATGTTTCTATTCTTACCTTATTCAAAGGTAGATTGAGAAACAGTTGTTTTTGTTGCATTATTGAGTCACACTGTGAAGAGTCATACGTCAGCAGTTTGTGAACTTGATGTTGATGTTGCATAATTCTAGATATATTTGGCTTTTACAGGTTGCAAAACTTGTTTGAGATACAAAAACTTGTGATGCTAAACTAAAGTCATGATGCACAACCATGTCAACACAAACAATCAAATGCTTGATTGTAATTTGCACACATATTGTAATGTATAATTGTGTGTGTGTTTTCAATATTACAATGTATTGAGACACTTTAGGCTGAGCATGCAGCTGATTTATTACGATTAAAGTTATGATTAATACATTAATCGTGGTAAAATCACTTCAGCTTATTTGACTTTGGGTGTCTATGTCACGCTGCACACAACGGAGAGGAACGAGGAACACGAAGAAAAGGAGTAAACTCAAAATAACAGTCTTTCATATAAACACGGCCGGGCAATATAAGGCAGGGCAGACACGCAGGAACACCGAGAGTAACGAGTCGACCAGACCCAACTAACTAAACAGACAGGAACTTAAATACACTGGATAATTACTAACATAATCAAACACTGCTGGGAATTAATACACTAATAATTACACTGAACAAAGACAGAAACCAAACCAAATATGGACTCAAGAGGGAAACACTTGACACACACGACACAGGACTGACATAACCCCCTCCTGATACTCGAGCCGTCGTCTGATGAAATCAAATAGGCTACACATAAGATAAAGACCAATGTTGGCTATACTTGCATGTAAAATTTGAGAAGCAACATAATATATGTTTTAACTGAAAGCTCCTCTGAGCCACTCGCTGAACAGAGCAGACCCAGAGAAAGAGGTGAGAGTGCTGGGAAGAGAGAGCGAGCGCGAGCGAGGATTGGTCGCTAGGCACTTTTTGAAAAAGGAAAAAAAATAGGGCTCTGAAAAGTTGCTAAGTTGGCAACTGTCAGCATCTCCATCCATGTCTCCATCTACGGGTTAGGCCACGGGTCAAACAGGAAATGCACGCTGCGTTAATCACGTGTTAATGAAATTAGTGCCGCTAAAATGAATTTGCGTTAACATGTTATTAACGTGCTAATTTGACAGCCCTAATATATAAATATAAATTATTTATATATCTAAATATTTAAATTTGAATATGAATGAACTATTTTGTTACATGCATGTAATTTTTATTTGTTTTATTATATTTATATTTGCTTTTTTTTTTTTTATTATAAATTTTAGTACGTGTTTTGTCAGTGTAGAGTTATTTCATATTTTTCATCTAGTTTTTCATCTAATATTTATATTTTATTCTATTTCATCTTTAGTTTTGGTTGACAATAACAGTCAGTAGGGTCCAGTGTTACTTTGGCCCCAACGTTTGTGAAAATATAGTATAAATGCGTGCCTAGAATATAATAGGCTTTCATTTAAGCACACAGCTTGAATATGCAAATATGCAGAAGTTGATTCTCCCTTTTGTCCAGGTTTGACGGTCAGTGTAGGTGTTTCCTCATTGTGTGAACAACAGATGAAATCTGATCTGATCGACCGGAGATATTTAATACAAGGTCAAGTCGTTGAGGAACTCATTTGATTTCATTACAGAAAACAGTTAATCGCTTCCACTAAAGTGATGACTTGTGTTATTCAAGGGTTAGTTCACCCAAAAGGAAAATGATTTATGATTTACTCACCCTCAAGGCATCCTACTGTAGGTGTATATGACTTTCTTCTTCCAGACGAATCCAATCAGAGTTATATTAAAAAATGTCCTGGCTCTTCCAAGCTTTATATTTATTCAACAGTCCAAAAGAAGTGCAATAAAGCGCATGCATCCATAATAAAATGTGCCTCGTATAAAAATGCATCGATTCAATATAGGAGGTCTTGATTCACCCCCCAGAGCCATGTGAGGCATGCTTTATTATGTCATTTCAGCCTTTTGTGCAGAATACGGTTAAGACATCCTTTTTTCACCTCACAAATATAGCACGTCGTCCTTCTCAGATGCTGAGAGGTTGATAAACTCTTTAGTCTTTTCACATGTTGACTATTGTAATGATCTTCTTGCTGAAGTATCTAAATCCTCCATTAACAAACTTGAATATTTACAAAATGTGTCCGCTAGAATTCTGTCTGGGGTCAGGGCTGGTGATCATATTACCCCTGATTTGGGGTTTTTGCACTGGGTTCCTGTCAGGTATTGATTTTAAAATGTTAACATATAAGGCTTTGCATGATCTGGCTCCTCAGTACTTCACTGACCTTTTGATGCCTTACACACCATGTCGTAATATTAAAGGCACTATATAAAATAAATGTATTATTATTATTATTATGCACCTAGGATGCCTTGAGAGTGCTTAATAATCATGGGCTAATTTTAATTTTTTTATTGAACTAATCCTTTCTTTGTTCATTACAAACCAAAACACAAGTATGTAAAACATCTGAGTTCGAAACCTGCCGTATGAGGAATGAATGCGACTCTTACGATAATAAACACACCCTTATTTGCATCTCAATAGGTTTTGACGGAGATTCACATTTCCTCTTTCTTAAAACAATGCATCTAAACTTTCCATACCTGGGTTTTTCAGACGAATCTGATAAAGCAGTTACTATATTCAGAACTACACACAGGCATGTTTATGAAAAACAAAGACGATCAATTGAGCAACTAAAGGCACTGACGTTCAGGCTAAAATAGCACTCTCTATCGAATCAGTTGTGCAAGATATTATTCAAACTACTTTAGCTTCAATGTTTTATCTGTTCATAATGTACAGTACAGAGCAAAAGTACATGCAAATGTAATTTTAGTCACTTTTATTGCTGTTAATCTTGTATGACAAAGGAATTGCATAAAATCATCATCCAGTCAAGGCTGCCACAAACACAGAGAACATTCATTTACATTATAACATCATTACATGGAACATGTCTTTGTATATTTTTGTTTTGTTTACATCATCAGGGCCATTTTTACTATAGTGGTGCCCTAGCTAGGCTGCTTGCTTGTTTGTTCTGAAATGGCACATTTATGACCCTGGAGCACAAAAGCAGTCATAAGCAGCACGGCTCTATTTGTAGCAATAGCCAACAATACTCTGTATGGGTCAAAATTATCAATTTTTCTTTTAAAAACTGGTTTTGTGGTCCAGGGTCACATATATTTTTATGCATTTGGCAGACACTTTTATTCCAAGCGACTTCCATTGCATTCAATATGAATTGATTAATTCATGCATTCTCATGACCACGGCACAACAATATGAAACATTTTCAATATTATAAAGCCACTTGAGGCTGTGCACATTTAGGTAATATTATAACAGTTAAACAGGTTCTAGGCTAGGCCTTGTGCGTTAATAATGGAAAAAGCATTGCAACATATGCATTTGCATATGCAAAAGCAAGTAATATGATACATATATATATTAAAAGTAACATGGAAGAAGATATTTGGAAAAATTATCCATAATGAAGGTCGATAGCAGTGCTGTTTTATATGCTATTATAGTATTTATATTTAAGTGTTTATGTTTATATTAGAGTATTTATATTAAAAAAATATTCATATAATGAAAGTTGATAGCAGGGCGATTTTAGTATTTTTATATGCTATTATACTGTTTTAGATTATTTAATATTTTTAGTTTTAATATATATATATATATATAGTGTATACATTTCCATTTAGCTTTCATTATATAATTTAAAGCTAAATAGAAATATTTATAAAATATCTATTATATCAGTTTTAGTCATTTTAATATTTTAACTTTAAGTAAAACATTTTTTAGTTTCAATTTTTAAATATTAGTTAACAATAACAATAGGGTCCAATGTTGTTTCTTCACATTATCTTCTCATTATCGTCATACAGGTCTGGAATAACTTGAGTACATGATGACAGAGAGTAATTTTATGTTGGAGTATCCCTTCATATGTCGGCTGTTTTACAGTGGCTTTGACTTCGGCTCATCGTTTACTGTACATACTGTACGTCTCAGCTGCTTTGATCCTGCGTGATGTTGGTTGCAGGTTTGTTGATTACAGCCACTTTAACAATCCCTTTAGTTTTTGTCATGAGCCAATCACATTTGAACATTTCCACTAAGGCCTGCTTAAAACAATCCCCTGCTAACGTATAGAGCGGCAGGTTAAAAATGATGTTGAGTACAGCGATCGGCCTCGAGATGATATATGCGGCATGAACCCAGTGGTCCAGCATGCAGTCGGTTTCCGGAGTGAGTTTCGTGTAGATCCGCCAAGCCCGTAGCACATGAAAAGGGAAAAAGCACACAATGAAAGACGTCAGAATCAATGCAATGAGCCGCCTCGCTCGAACCCGTTTGCTGCTTTCCTTATGAGGGCCTTTCTTTAGCTCTTTAATGATGCGCCAATAGCAAAGACAGACCACGACTAGAGGAACCAGATATCCAAGCACAGTCAACACCCAACTATATGGCCAGATGATTTTTGTGGCATTGCTCGCAAAGTCCAAGCAGTAGGTTTTGTTGTCCTGCGGCTTAGTTTCAAAGTAGTTAAAAATTGGACTTATTTCTGCAACCGCCACGACCCAACACAGGACACATGCCAGCGTTCCCCAGCGCTTCTGCTTGATGCTGTGTGCGTGCTTCGGATGCACGACTGCCACGTAGCGAAAAATGGCCAGACAGGTGAGGAAGAGGATGCTGCCGTAGAGGTTGAAGTGGAAGATGAAGCGCGTGAAACGACACATGATGATGCCTAGTGTCCATGAGTCGTTGAGGACATAGTAATAAGTCAGGAAGGGCAAGGAGATCATGAAGAGGAGGTCAGTGATGACCAGGTTCACCATGATGATGGTGCTGCTCTTCCAGGGACGAACTTTGACCAGATAGACCAGCAGAGCGGTGATGTTGCCCACCACACCTACGATGAAGATCGCACCGTACATGGCGGGCAGATAGTAACGCTTCACCAGATCATCCACGTCGGTGCAGTTGTCAATGGAGTTGTTACTCGTGCCGTAATAAAGGTTGTTCATGGTTGTTCCTGCAGCAGGAATGAAGAAAGAATTGTTAGAAAGATCACATACATCTGATGGGATTTTCACAGACTCTTCTTGATTTCTGCTTTGCTTCAATCTCTGACATGAATTCCTGGGATTTCAGGCAGGACTTGGTTCGGTTTATTATACCTGATTCACACAATAACCTCGTAAAGTTTATTCAAACACTTCAAACACAGCAGTCTGAATGCCATCTCTATTTAAACAATGAATTTTAACACTTGTGAAATTCCAAGATGGATCTGCAGCAGTTCCAGTGTGAAACTGAATTTTAATAATGGTTATTTAACATATTTTATATGTGGAATATGTATTATATTTGTAATAATAATAACAACAATAAGAAGAAGAATATAAATTACTTATTGCAATTCGAATAATAAAATTAAACAATTATTATAATTAATTGGGAATATATATGTATATGTATGTACATACATATTTTTTTATTATTAATCGCTAGCTTCACCAAATAAAAAAACAACATTATATTAATAATAATAATTGACTTTTTTGACCTAATAATTGACCTCTGTTTTAACAGCATTTCTGTCTTATTTTCCTGCAAAAATATCTAAACCACATTTTTTATAAATATATATATATATTATCAGTATTATATTTATACTATTGGTCAAGTTAATACTTAAAAACACAAAAGCAATACAAATATTTTTAAAAATGAAAACAATATGTTTTATTCATTTATTTAGTTGTTGTTGTTTCAACTTAAAGTGTTTGTACTGCCTTGAAATGTTAACTTGTATTATAACGCTACATTTAGCAAATTGCAGCAATAATTTTTTACAGTAATAATTTAAAATATATTCTCTGAAATATCTTTATATATGCAGTTTTGCTTTTAAGTAAATGTACTGTTGTTTAAAGGATGCTTACAGATATGACAATGACAAAAATCCTGAGATCTAAAAACACAGTTCAACAGTCTGTTATGGAAGTAAAAGAATGAATTCTTACAATAGGTGCTGATGCTTCAGATTCATCTGCTGGTTTAAAACGATGTGCGGTGATCTCGTGAACAGTTTAAATGCCCTGAGATGATCCTCCCTCTTCTACGGAAGAGTTCCTGATAAATCTCTATTGTAGAGCTTATTAATTTGCATTCCCGTGGGTCACATCCGAATACCAGCAGTGAACCATCTGCCGACTGTCACACAGCATGCTTACAATCCGTGAACGCATGGGGAAATGGGCGGGATTTACAGGTACAGCCTGACAGGTGTGATCTCATTGTTATGATACTTGACTATGGGAAAGTGTGTCATTGACAAGCCCTGATAAATTCCTTTGCTGTCGATGCTGCATAAACATAACCTGTTTGAAGATGTTTTATCTCTCATCCAAGACGGCAACAATTATTGTGTCATGTGTCATCTGGGTTTGCATGCCAGCTTTGATAAAATGATCAAAATGTAGGAGACAGTGGTGCAATTATCAGTTTTACAAACACTGTGCTAAGAGACCTAAATACTGCTTAGTCTTTACTGGCATTCGATCCATCCTCAACAGAATCTGAACTAACACAAATATCGAAGAACGAAGAGAATTTTCCCAGCCCCATTAGCTGCTGCCTGTCTGTCAGGAAGCTGTTGATCCACTGAGAGACAGAGGTGGGGACGGTGAGCTGTGTTAGTTTATTCTGAAGGGTGTCTGGGATAATGGTGTTAAAAGCAGAGCTGAAGTCTACAAACAGGATCCTCACATAAGTCCCTGGTCTGTCCAGATGCTGCAGGATGACGTGCAGTCCCATGTTGACTCTGTAGGCAAACTGCAGGGGGTACAGTAAGGGTCCAGTGATGTCTTTCAGATACACCAAAACCAGTCTTACAAATGATTTCATGACCACAGACGTTAGAGCCACAGTTATGTAGTCATTAAGTCCAGTAATTTTGGGTTTCTTTTTGGGACGGGGAGGATGGTGGAGCGTTTAAATCATGAGAGGACTTTGCACAGCTCCAGTGATCTGTTGAAGATCTGTGTGAAGATGGGGACCAGCTGCTCAGCACAGGATTTCAGACACACTGGTGTCAAACCGTCTGGGCCTGGTGCCTTCTCTTGTTCTTTTTAAAGACCTGGCACACGTCATCATCTCTTATCAACAGTGCAGGTGTGGAGGAGAGGGGGGTTGCAGGAGGTGTGAATGGTGATTTTTCAAACCTGCAATAGAACTCATTCAGATCGCCTGCCAGTTGTTGATTCTCCACAGTGCTGGGGCATGGTGTCTTGTGAATGGTGATGTCTTTCATACCTTTCCACCAGAGGTCTGCACGGGCTTTAAACTGAAGCCTGAACCAGGCCCGTACCTTAGATCATCCGACCCGAGCGGCACAGTTAAATTTAGAGCCCAAACCCGAATTTCACAAGGCAAAAGAAAAAAACACTTACCAGTTATGAAAGTTTATGAACATCAGGTGCAGTGGTCACACAAATTCTGCCGAGTTTTAAAATGGTTATATAGGACAAGACGATAATTCTTCCACCATGCAAATTATGGTTATTTTTGTCAGTTAAGGCTCGTAAGCATTCGGCCTACTTTAAATCAGATGTAGTGCGGTAAGATCATATTTATTTTACCCCCTAATCGAAGCTTTTTTACTAATAAAAGTTTTCGTGCTGTTTGTGCGCTGCGCGGTCTCTGATATATGTGTGCAATAATGTGTGTGTATGCGTCTATGAAAGCAGTGTAGCCTCTGCATATAGTTTTGGTTTAGCTACAAGCCCGACCGAGCCCGAAGCTACCCATTAAACTTTAACCTGAACCCGACCTGAAACCCGAAAATATTTCGGGACCCATCATGCTCGGGTCGAGTAGCAGACCTCTACTTTCCACTAGTGTTGTCAAAAGACCCGGTACTTCGGTACCAAGTCGGTACTAAAAAATGAAAATGTCATGGTACCAGGTCTTTTAAAGTACCGGTGGTACCGAGGACCCGGTCAACCTGGTTCTTGACGCGTAGGGCCGTATGTTTTCCGTGACTCAGAAAATGTGGACAAATCGTGGAACCTAGTTTAAAAACAGAATTTACAGTTTAACACGGAATGTCATGAAATTTTTAACGTTTGGATGATTTAATCAAAAGTAGGTCATTACACTTAAATCAAATTGCAAAATGGACCAGTATCTGTAAATATTAATCTGCAAAAGTAAATTCAAATAAGAATCACATGTTCTGCGAGTCTCTGTGTGAATGAATGAATAAATAAATGGCAGAGACATGCGGTTCTGTTTACTAACATATCAAATCAAATCAAATCAAATCACTTTTATTGTCACATCACCACAGCACAAGTGCCTTGGTGAGTGAAATTCTTGCGAGCGTGCTCCAGACAGTGCCAAAAAAACAACAATTTACATATGGACAGTACATATTTACAGACTGTACAGAAGACAATGTGCAAAATACACATACATATACTCAGTACACATAGTGTACTATAAAGACATACTTAGTTATCAACTACACATTATACACCTTATGTGCACATCTACATTATGTACACTATCTATACATTATGTAGTCTATACATAGTAATAATGTGAAGGTGCAACAGATTATAAATTAACAGCAGATTGGTTGAGCAGCAGATAGTTGTGCAAAGGTGCAACAGATTATGCATATGCAGTGTCGTGGATGTGCTTTTGTATGGTGTCCAGTGATAGCAGATGTGTTAGTGCAGTGTGTGCGTGTAGTCCAGTTGAACTGTGTTAAAGTGCAGTGCATGGCATGTTGTGTGAGTGGGAGTGTGATGTAGGGTGAATTAGTTCTGACTGTTCATTAGCCTGATAGCCTGAGGGAAAAAGCTATCCCTCAGTCGGTTAGTCTTGAGATCGGATGCTGCGGAAACGTCGCCCTGAGGGCAGCAGAGAGCAGTCTGTGGGACTGGCTGGAGTCTTTGATAATCCTCCGGGCTTTCCTTGTACACCGCCTGGTTTAGATATCCTGGAGGGAGCTCACCTCCAACAATGTGGCGGGCAGTTCGCACGACCCTTTGCAGAGCCCCTGCGGTTGCCAGCGGTGCTGTTTCCAAACCAGGCGGTGATACAGCCGGTCAGGATGCTCTCCACAGTGCAGGTGTAGAAGGACCTGAGGATTCTGGGGCTCGTTCCAAACTTCCTCAGACCATGTGAGATCCTCGGTGATGTGAACGCCGAGGAACTTAAAGCTGGTCACCCGCTCCACAGGTGTCTTGTCGATGGTGATGGGTGTGTGTTCTCTGCTCTGTCTCCTGTAATCCATCACCAGCTCCTTGGTCTTGTCGATGTTGAGTGAGAGGTGGTTCTCCTGACACCATTTAGTCAGGGTACTCACCTCCTCTCTGTAGGTCTCATCGTTGTCGGTGATCAGGCCTATCACCGTTAATGTCATCAGCAAATTTGACGATGACATTGGAGCTGTGTGTTGCTGTACAGTCGTGTGTACAGGAGTACAGGAGTGGGCTGAGGCGCAGCCCTGCGGTGCACCAGTGTTGAGGATCAGGGAGATGAGGTGTTGTTGCCCATTCTGACCACCTGACTTCTGCCTGTCAGGAAGTCCAGGATCCAGCTGCACAGAGATCTGTTCAGTCCTAGAGTCTGGAGCTTCGCAACCAGTGTGGCAGATACTATGGTGTTGAATGCCGAACTATAATCCGAACAGCATCCTCACATAGGTGTTCTTATTTTCCAGGTGGGAGAGAGCAGTGTGCAGGGTGAAGGCAATAGCATCGTCTGTGGAACGGTTACTGCGGTATGCAAATTGTAGTGGGTCCAGTGAAGCAGGCAGCACAGAGCAGATGTGTTCTCTGACGAGCTTCTCAAAACACTTGCTGAAGATGGGGGTCAGAACGGGCCTCCAGTCATTCAAGCATGTGATTTTATTTTTCTTAGGTATGGGCACAATGGTGGATTTTTTGAAGCATGCGGGAACCACAGACAGAGAGAGGGACAGATTGAAAATATCTGTAAAAACCCCGGCTAGTTGGAAAGCGCATGCTTTGAGCACACGGCCTGGTATCCCATCTGGGCCTACGGCTTTACGGATGTTCACCCGTTTGAAGGATCGGGTTACGTCCGCGACAGAAAGGGTGAGTGGACTGACCTCTTCTGCGGCAGCCGCGGCAGCGCTCTCTGTGTGTGCGGTGTTATCAGCCTCGAAACGAGCATAAAAGGTGTTGAGCTCGTCCGGTAGAGAGGCGGCAATGTTCACAGTAGCTGGTTTATTCCCTTTAAAGCCTGTGATGTTGTTAATGCCCTGCCACATGCTTCTTGGATTATTGTTGTTGAAATGTTCTTCAACTTTGTTTTTATATTGTCGTTTGGCTGCTTTGATGGATCTCCTGAGATCGTAAATGGCTTGTTTCCGATCGTCAGTGTTTCCAGATTTAAAGGCAGATGTCCGCGCTGACAAGGCTGATCGAACATCGCTGTTAATCCACGGTTTTTGGTTGGGGTAGATCCGGATTGTTTTGGTCGGAACTTCATCGTCTATACACTTCCTGATGAAACATGTTACGGAATCTGAATACGCCTCTATGTCGTCTTCAGACGCTGCCCGGAACATGTCCCAGTCCACGTGATCAAAACAGTCCTGTAGTTCGATTGGTCCGACCAGCATTTTATTGTCCTGAGGGTGGGTGCTTCACGTTTCAGTTTCTGCCTATAAGCAGGCCGGAGCAGAACGGAAGAGTGATCCGATTTGCCGAAAGGTGGGCGGGGAGGGATTTGTATGCGTCCGGAAAGAAGTGTAACAATGGTCAGTATCGATCTCCACAGCGTGTTGATGGTGATGTGTTGAAAGTATTTTGGCGCTATTGTTCTGAAGTTGGCTTTATTAAAGTCCCCGTGATAATAAAAGCTGCATCTGGGTGCGGTTTCCTGCTCACTTATATTCCCGTACAGTTCCCTGAGTGCCTGGTCTGTGTTGGCTTAAGGAGGAATGTAAACAGCCGTGAATATGATCGCTGTAAATTCCTCGGTAGCCAGAATGGTCGACACAGAAGCGTATGAAATTCCAGATCAGGGAGCAGAAGGATTTAATAGAGTGTATGTTCCTTTCATTACACCACGAGTTGTTAATATAGAAACAAACACCTCCGCCTCTGCTTTTCCCTGTGAGCTCCTTTGCTCTATCCGAGCGGTGCACGGAGAAGCCCGTGAGCTTGAGTCTGGAACCATCGCAGACATCCAGGTTTCTGTGAGGCAAATAACACAGCAGTCCCTTGTTTCTCGTTGGTATGAGATGCGCGCCCGCAGTTCACAGAGTTTGTTATCCAGTGACTGAACGTTGGCCAGTAAAATGTTTGGAAGAGGATGTTGGAAAGCACGGCGTCTCAGTCTGACGAGAACGCCAGCTCTTTTTCCTCTTTTTCGGCGTCGGCGGCGTTTCCTCGATTGCGCGACCCAGACAAAGAGCTCTGATGCGGTGTCTGTGTACAATCCACCGGCATTCAAAAACTCAAAGTCCGGTTTGCTTTGCGCGACGGAGGAACCAATGTTTAAAAGCGTGTATCTATCGTAGACAGTTATACTAACAACCTCTAACACGTAAAACAACAAAAAAACTAATAAAATATACGAAAAACTGCAAAGTTTTCCCGGAGCACGCAACACGGCTGCCATCCTCGGCGCCATCTTGACCATTACATACACTGAAGCGCGTGTGACGCTCGCAGTGATTTCAGCGTCTGCCGTCTAAATGAGGACATAATATCATACTGTCATGACATACTTTCCCGGCTTAATATTTACAGATACTGGTCAATATCGCGATTTGATTCATTCTTCCAAATAATACATAAACAACATCTCCAGAACTGCTCTGAGAGTCACTTCACGATCATTTTATCCTTTCAGTTGAGTTAAACCAGCGTCATATCACATACACAGAAATGTAAAGGTATTCACGGCAACCCGTCAAAATAAAAGTTCGGTTTAGACATTTGGCCAGAAATATATTAGGCTACTATTATTTAGTAGAATGCATTTGATACTGCTACTACTGTTTAAAAATTAATACAACTTTATTTTCTAATAAATAATCACACAATATTTCTTCCATGTTTTATTTTTAATAGTAAATCCCCTTTATTTAGCAAAAAAATAAAACTGTTTAAATTTCATTAATTAAAAGACAAATTAAATTTGGGTGAAACTTGTTTACTGTTTTCCATACTTTTATTATTTGTGGAAAAACTTGAAACACAATTTTAAATAAGCACAAATAATGGCATTGATTTTTGTGCATTTTATTTTTGTTTGACTTTATTAATAAAAAGAGTGTGTTTTTTAATTAGCATGTTTTTGTGTTTTGCTTTGGTACCAAAATTAGTACCGATAACCGTGGATTTTCACTGGTATCGGTACCGAATACAGAAATGTTGGTACCGTGACAATAATACTTTCCACACTGAAGCAAAATCACTGGAAGATAATTTGTACCTTAGCTTTTCAGAATAATTCCTCTTTGCCACTCTGATCTCATTTTCCAGTGTGTATTTTGCCTGTTTATACAATACTTTATCCCCCTTCCTGTATGCATCTTCTGTGGCCTGACGGAGCTGTCTGAGTTTTGTAGTGAACCACAGTTTGTCATTGTTGTAGGTTAAACGAGTCCTGGTAGGAATGCACATATCCTCACAGAAACTGATATAAGTTGTTACAGTCTCTGTGAGCTCGTCCAGATCGTTTGCAGTAGCTTCAAAAATAGTCCAATCTGTAAGGTCAAAACAAGCTTTTAAATCCTGCTCTGCTTCGATTTCCCCATTGATTCTGCGTCACGATCAGATCTGATCAGCTGAAAACAGATTTAATGCACTGTCCGATATGGCATCATTCAGCCAGGTTTCCGTGAAGCACAGAGCAGCAGAGTTTGAAAAATCCTTATTGGTCCAGGAGAGCAGAAGGAGTTCGTCCGTTTGTTGGGTAAAGAGCAGAGATTTGCTGGATGGATGATTGGCAACGCCTTTCTAAATCCTTCACGAGCACGCTGGCTCACTTCCCCCATCTGCGCGTCCTGTAGCGTTTGACCAGCGCTACTGCTCCATCGACTACAATGTCCAGCAAGACGTCCGAATAATCCAAATCCAGTAAAAGATTATGTGGTGTGTTCTGGCGACTGTTCGGCGGTTTATCCCTGGTAAAACTGATTGTGTTTGAGAAACAAAAAAAAGGAAGAACTAACAAAGACAAAATAATCAATGAAGAGCCAAGCACTATAGCTACCGTCTGCCACGCCATCTTAGATATCTCTATTGTAGATCATTAAACCATTACGCTGCCTCAGAAGCCTGTCCAAAACCAGTTTCGTGAGGTGCCTTCATGCAAAAACGCTGCCTGCAAAGTCATTGACTCATAAGGCAGCGAGTGTCATGGTCCTGCTGGTGTGCCCAGGCTGGCCACCAGATGTCTCTGTGTGTTGAGCACATGGCTTGTTGTTTGTTGGTGCCATGTGCTCCCATGTCGATTGTCTGTCCCCTCCCATTTTGTTACTTAATCATTGTTTCAGTGGCTCCAGCTGTGTCTCCCTCGTTACCCTCGTTTGTCTCCCTATATAGTCTCCTTGTGTCTGCAGTCCTGTGCTGATCTGTTGTCTTTCGTGTGTCTTTTACAGAGTGAGATGTTGACTGTGTACCAGTCTTCTGCCTGCCTGCCTGCTTGTTTTTCCTCTTCGGGGTGGTTTATGTTCTTTTGTTTGCTCTTGTTATTAAAACCCTGATTTCCTCTGCATTTGAGTCCTCGACCTCATCTCTCCTGACAGAACGGATCAGCCACCATGAGGACTCAGCAGAGGAGGGGTTTGGGTCACACGCCACTATCTCCAGCCCCCTATACCAACGCATCCTCCAGTTTGAGGCCCTGAGCTCTTGCCGTCAGCAGGGCAATAATGTGAGGAGGTTTGCCGTAGAGTTCAGTGGTGCAGCTGAGGGGTTAGGGTACAACGATGCGGCCCTCAAGGACCTGTTCAGCAGTGCCCTGGATGAGCCCCTCAGCTGGTGGAGGATGAGGGGGCTGGACCACCTGAATTTTGGGCAATTTGGGGATTCTTTGGTACGTTCCCCATCCCAGGTGGTGGGCGACAAAACTACAGCTCCTCCAGTGGCGGCAGACGGAGCTGCGGTGCCCCTAGTGACGGCCGTCGAAGCTGCAGTGCACCCTGGGATGCCGAGGCTGGTATGTAAGCTGGAGGATCCCCCATGAGGTCTGTACGGGCAGCCGGCATGTCTCCAGTAAACTCCAGCCCGGTGGTCACAGAGACCACTCCAGAGCCCACGGAGTCCGCTCCAGAGCCCGCTCCGGCCCGTGAGCCCACGGAGTCCGCTCCAGAGCCCGCTCTGGCCCGTGAGCCCACGGAATCCGCTCCAGAGCCCGCTCCGCCCGTGAGCCCACGGAATCCGCTCCAGAGCCCGCTCCGCCCCGTGAGCCATTAGAGTCCGCTCCAGAGCCTGCTCCGTTCCGGGAGCTGTCAGAGTCTGCTCCAGAGCCCGCTCCGTTCCAGGAGCCGACGCAGTCCGCTCCATAGCCCGCTCCGTTCCTGGAGCACATGGAATCCGCTCCAGAGCCCGCTACGATCCGTGAGCCCACGGAGTCCCCTCCAGAGCCCGCTCCGCCCCGTGAGCTGACAGAGTCCGCTCCAGAGCCTGCTCCGCCCCGTGAGCCGACAGAGTCCGCTCCAGAGCCCGCTCTGGTCCGGGAGCAAACAGACTCCGCTCCAGAGCCCATGCAGTCCACTCCGGGAGCCCACGCATTCCGCTCCGCCCCGTGAGCCGACAGAGTCCGCTCCAGAGGCCGCTCCGCCCCGTGAGCCGACAGAGTCCGCTCCAGAGCCCGCTCCACCCGTGAGCTGACAGAGTCCGCTCCAGAGCCCGCTCCGCTCCGTGAGCCGACAGAGTCCGCTCCAGAGCCCGCTCCGTTGCTGGAGCCCATGGAATCTGCTCCAGAGCCCGCTCCGATCCGTGAGCCTGCGGAGTCCGCTCCGTTCCGGGAGCCCGTGGAGTCCGCTCCAGAGCCCGCTCCGGTCCGGGAGCACACAGACTCCGCTCCAGAGCCCGCTCCGGTCCGGGAGCCCATGCAGTCCACTCCAGTCCTGGACCCCGCTCCGGTCTGGGAACCCACAGAACCCGATCCAGGGCCAGCCCCACCCTGGCACCCCTGTGTGCCCATTGCTCCAGGCCCTCTTCCACTCCACGGGCCTGGCCCACCTCCCTCCTAGACATTTTTCTGTTTAGTGTGTGTGGAGCGTCTGGGATCCGCTCCTTAAAGGGGGGGTTATGTCACGGTCCTGCTGGTGTGCCCAGGCTGGCCACCAGATGTCTCTGTGTGTTGAGCACGTGGCTTGTTGTTTGTTGGTGCCATGTGCTCCCAAGTCGATTGTCTGTCCCCTCCCATCTTGTTACTTAATCATTGTTTCAGTGGCTCCAGCTGTGTCTCCCTCGTTACCCTCGTTTGTCTCCCTATATAGTCTCCTTGTGTCTGCAGTCCTGTGCTGATCCGTTGTCTTTCGTGTGTCTTTTACAGAGTGAGATGTTGACTGTGTACCTGCCTGCCTGCCTGCTTGTTTTTCCCCTTCGGGGTGGTTTATGTTCTTTTGTTTAATCTTGTTATTAAAACCCTGATTTCCTCTGCATTTGAGTCCTCGACCTCATCTCTCCTGACAGCGAGGCAGCAAGTCAGCTGCCTAAGTTTTCGGATGCAGTTTTCATTACTTGCCAGAACATTAGCTAAAGTTGTGAGAACCCTGTTAGCTGGGTAGCTTTTATGTCTATAGCTTTGAGTCTGTATTCTAAATGCTCCAAAACATGCCAGAACTCATTCACTATGCTTTAATGCAGAGATACTGATACAGATCCAATCAAAAGCTCTTTACGTGAATGTCCTTATCTTAATTTCAGTAGCAAACATCATGGACTGAATTAGCAATAGCATACTGCTTGGCATTCATTGTAAGTATTATATGGCTGCAGAGCCGTTGCTGGTGGGGTAAAAGATCTCAACCGACTGGCTGAGGCCAGCTTAAAAAAGATGAACAGGACAGTTGACAGGCCACTGCTGCGAGTCGTCACCAAAGCTTAATCATTACACGTGTTTTTAAGCCTTGCCAATTTAAACATTCAAAAGAGTTTAATACATTCAAACACAAGACGCGGAAAAGCTGAACTGAGTACTTGTGCGCCATCTCCACAAACCCCAGCTACGGCCCTGTATGGCAGAAATAGTAAGTGCTGAAGTCTTGGTCCAGTGCTGTGATATAATAAGGATTTTTGCCTGCTTTGTAAAAAAATAATAATAATTAATTGTAATGGACAAGCAGGTCTCGAACCCTGATCTCCTCCATGGGAGGCAGACACACTAACAAGGAAGCTAAATGGATGCAACCTGTAGTAAAGGTAAACTGAGATTTACCTGCACAGTACTTAGTCACTGGCCTCCGTCACATACAGGTACATCTCAATGAATTAGAATGTCGTGGAAAAATTAATTTATTTCAGTAATTCAACTCAAATTGTGAAACTCGTGTATTAAATAAATTCAATGCACACAGACTGAAGTAGTTTAAGTCTTTTGTTCTTTTAATTTTGATGATTTTGGCTCACATTTAACAAAAACCCACCAATTTACAATCTCAACAAATTAGAATACTTTGTAACTGCACTGGTCTAATGAAATGATAGCCACGCTTCATACAGATGTCTTTTTGCTGTTTATTTGTGTCTCTGTCTCTTCTTTTCAGCAGAAACCGTGAAAACTACAAGAAATAAAACATATGTTCAAAATATGCATTTCTCACAGTTCTTTTTCTCAGTCTCTCATTCAAATGTCAGCTGATATGCAAGTGAACATGTGCGACAAATCTGAATCCGATGACATCGCTATTTACACATAACATAATTTACGTAAACTGATATAAACAACATTATAAACAAAATCCAACATATTTAAAGATGAATTACCGTGTGCAGACCATGCAGATAAAGGAACTATTTTTAAGGCTCTGCATCATTAGCGTTTCTCTTTGGATCCATGTTAGTTCAACCCATAATGCAATGGTCCAGCCCTCAACATATGACCTGTTACGCTTCAATAGTCACTCTTTCTTAAAGAACACCTAACTTTAAACATTTCAAGGGAGCCCCTTTTTCTACTTATTACACTGAATATGACATTCCAACATTTCAGTCAAGTATTTAAAACGATGAATTAACTCAAATTAATATGAATTTATAACAGAAACAATGCACAACTCTGTGAAAACATGTCTTTGACAGTTACATACTTCATAAGACCAATAAAAAAACATTTTTAGTGAATTGTTGGCCTTCTGGAAAGTATGTTCATTTACTGTATATGTACTCAATACTTGGTAGGGGCTTCTTTTGCTTTAAATACTGCCTCAATTCGGCGTGGCATGGAGGTGATCAGTTTGTGGCACTGCTGAGGTGGTGTGAAGCCCAGGTTTCTTTGACAGTGGCCTTCAGCTCATCTTCCTTTTTTAAGTCTCTTGTTTCTCATTTCCCTCGTGACAATACTCATAGATTCTCTATGTTCAGGTCTGGTGAGTTTGCTGGCCAGTCAATCACACCAACACATGGTCATTTAACCAACTTTTGGTGCTTTTGGCAGTGTGTGCAGGAGCCAAATCCTGCTGGAAAATGAAATCAGCATCTTTAAAAAGCTGGTCAGCAGAAGGAAGCATGAAGTGCTCGAAAAGATCTTGGTAAACGGGTGCAGTGATGTTGGTTTTAAACAAACACAATGGACCAACACCAGCAGATGACATTGACCCCCAAATCATCACTGACTGTGGAAACTTAACACTGGACTTCAAGCAACTTGGGCTCTGAGCTTCTCCACCCTTCCTCCAGACTCTAGGACCTTGGTTTCTAAATGAAATACAAAACTTGCTCTCATCTGAAAAGAGGACTTTGGACCACTGGGCAACAGTCCAGTTCTTCTTCTTCTTAGCCCAGGTAAGACGCCTCTGAAGACAACTGTAGCCAAACTCCTCGACACGTCTGTGTGTGATGCTCTTGATAACTTGACCCCAGCCTCAGTCCATTCCTCGTGAAGTTCACCCAAATTCTTGAATCGATTTTGCTTGACAATCCTCATAAGGCTGCGGTTCTCTCGGTTGGTTGTGCATCTTTTCCTTCCACTCAACTTTCTGTTAACATGCTTGGATACAGCACTCTGTGAACAGCTTCTTTAGTAATGAATGTTTGTGTCTTACCCTCCTTGTGAAGGGTGTCAATGATTGTCTTCTGGACAACTGTCAGATCAGCAGTCTTCCCCATGATTGTGTCGCCTAGTGAACCAAACGGAGACCATTTTGAAGGCTCAGGAAACCTTTGCAGGTGTTTTGAGTTGATGAGCTGATTCTAATTAGTTGAGATGTGAATTGATGGGTTTTTGTTAAATGTGAGCCAAAATCATCACAATTAAAAGAACCAAAGACTTAAACTACTTCAGTCAGTGTGCATTTAATTTATTTAATACACGAGTTTCACAATTTGAGTTGAATTACTGAAATAAATGAACTTTTCCACGACATTTTAATATATTGAGATGCACCTGTATGTCTCTCCCAGCCTCCAGTTGCAATAGTAAACATGTCCGCGCCTGAAGGTAACTGAGCTCACTGAGCCATTTCACGAGTTAAATGTGATGTATTTAACTAACTACAAACACTGGGTGATATAGATGTTTGTGAATAGCGATATGAAACCGGAGATTGTTACTGTTACTAACTGCAGACAAGCGTTTACCGATCTCTAGTGGCTGATGATGGATCTGCAGGACATTGTGAGCTCGTTCGTGAGAGCTAATGCTAAAATCACTGGTTCAGTGCTCAAAATCAATTCACGCGCTTCTCATTGTCTTCACTTTCAATATGCAGTTTGCGCGTGTGTCTGTGTGTGTGTGTCGCCTACTTGTTAATAGTACATTGTAGGGACCAAATATTCCCACAATGATAGTAAAACCAGAAATGTTTGACATTGTGGGGACCGGTGTCCCGACATTTTATCCTACCTGTCAGATTTTCCTACCTCGGTTTGCTGCGCATGCGCACATCAATATCGCATCCTTTTTCTCACGCTGAACAACAATATTTAATGTATCTGCATTACTGTAAGGGTAGGTTTAGAGTTGTGGCAGGTGTACACATTAATAAAACATAAGTTAACAGGTAGCATTTTTAGTTGTCGAATTGTACTACCCACTGTTTTAATGGGAGGTAACAAAATCTGAGTAGCACAAATCTATAAATGTAATAGAAGACTATGTCCACAATTCACAGAAAAACAAACGTGTGTTTGTTTGAAACTACACCACCTTCATTTTTGACTCTTGCTTTTGAACTATTCATGCAGTGCCATTTAGGATTTATTTATTTTTTTGAAAAAGAAGTGTCCAAATACATTTTGGGGCAACTTTGTATAATCCGTTCTTAAATACAAAATTAGTCATTAAATAGTTTTTCATAAAACAAAATATTACTCTTCATTTACTGAAAGGTTAGAGCATGACTTGAAAGTCCAGAGATCCTTTAGTAAATAATTTCGATCACAGAGGATCAGCTGAGAGAAAAGATTAGGAACCCCTGCGGTTAAGAAATCATTAAAGAGTTTAAAAGAGACTCTGTTTAGTGTTTCATATCTTAGATGACCACTAGAGGGAGTAATACTCACACTTAATTATTAAGAACTTGAGGATGATAGATAGATAGATAGATAGATAGATAGATAGATAGAGAGAGAGAGAGAGAGAGAGAGAGAGAGAGAGAGAGAGAGACGGATGGATAGACAGATAGATAGATAGATAGATAGATAGATAGATAGATAGATAGATAGATAGATAGATAGATAGATAGATAGATAGATAGATAGATAGATGGACGGACGGACGGACGGAACGGACGGACGGACAGACAGACAGACAGACAGACAGACAGATAGATAGATAGATAGATAATACATTATAACAAAGACATAATTTGTATAATATATTTTCATATTTAATTTTAGTTTTAATGCATGGTTAACTGAAAAAAAACTAAATATATTTAATTTTTCTTATTTTAAATGTATTTCTTATTTTCATTTAGTCTAACTTGATGTACTGAAGTAACAATGAAACAAAAACATAACTCAAATAAAAATGAAAAACAGCTATACAGATGTTTAAAAACATAAAAATAAACAGGAATATTAAACGGTAAATGAAAATGAAAACAGAAAATATAATGTAAAATACTGATGCAAAATATTAAGAAAATCTCAATGCTACTGCAATAACATTGTTTTGATCTGATTCGTTGTTTCCTCTTTACCACAACACTAGACCTAACATGTCAAATTGAACTTATGCAACTTAAAACAAACGAAACAACTGACAGAAAGAACACTGGCTAGTTACATTAAAACTTAAAGGAATTGTTTAAAAATTCAAGCCTTGCGTTAAAAAATTCAAATCTGCCCGTTTATTTCATGCATTAATGGGTGCATAAAAACCCAGCTTAAACCTATTCGGTGTCACACTGAAAAATCCAGCAATCACTGTGTTGATCTGGCCGAGTGAAATCCTCCGAGCACGATAGACTGTGGTTTGACTAAAATAGGATCCGATGGCCTATTTTAGGTGACTAGAAAATGAGAGCACATTGAAAAGCAGGCCAGACTGAAGGGCAGGCCGGGTTTCTGCATCAGAAGGCGCTGGATCTATATGCATGATCTCAGATCAGAACCAGCTCTCAGATGGCTCAGGAGGGACTCTTCGGAGCGCCGCGGGCCACCTGCTTTGATTTTTAGATTTTCACACTAAGACAGAAGGTGGGGACACCATAAGTGACGAAGCTTGCAGTAAACAGCACTTATCTTGGCAGCGTATCATCGTCTTGCTGTGCCATTACGCCCACAAACAGTGCGTGGCTACCTGCTGTCGAACTGGCCTTTTAGTGCCCTGCATCGCACAAACAACCACAAAACCATCAACTGCATTGGGGGCTGTGGCCTTGTTATGCATTTAGATGCTTAGTAGCATCGTCAAATGATATGTTAATTACAGGCTGAACATATAAATCAGCTGGTGTTTATCAGGCTTGAAACACAATCTATGCAAGTATGTGAGCGCTAATGCTGTAAGAGATTTCACACTCAAATGTGTCAGAATGCAATGTGATTTGTTGCTAAAGTGGAAATACATTGTTGGTCTGCATGTTTGTATCTAAATACCTGAATGATAAAAACATCGGTTTTAATGAAAGACATTATTCTGTGCTAATGCAAATGTTTTCCGTTTAGCTTCAAAATGTTACTAGAGAGTCAGTTTTCAGTTAGTTTGACTATGGCAGAGCAACAATCTGAAGAAAATCTTACTGATAAAGATAAAGTTCATTCTAAAATGAGCAAGTGAGAAAAAAAAAAAAAATTGGTGTGTTGTTAAAGAAATAAAGGAAGAGGTCACCCAAAATGCACATTTGCTGAAAAGTTTCTCCAAACCTGATGAAGAAACAAACTCATCTACATTTTGGATGTGCTGAGGGTGAGCACGCTTTTATTTTCGGGTGAACTATTAAATTGCAATTATGAATTCAATATTTGTTACTTTTGAATGGACAGAAATTGTGACCTTATTTGCACAGACACCTGGAACCTTATTGCCCTCTCGAGTTGAGGTTTGTTTATCGCCACGGTAACAGAGAAGATGAAGAAGATTTTTTATTTGTCACATACACAATTATACAGAATATAACCAGCAGTGTAATTTGTGCTGCATTTAACCCATCCAAGTGCACACACACACACACACACCTGGAGCAGTGGGCAGCCCAGGGAGCAGTTGGGGGTTCGGTACCTTGCTCAAGGGTCTCACCTCAGTCGCAGACAATTCCTTCAGAGCCGAGATTCGAACCCACAACCTTGGGATTACAAGTCCACGCTCTATCCATTAGACCACGACTACCCCTAACATAAAGTGCACTCATTATATGTGTACAATGGGACAAATGCGGGGCCAAGCGTTCACGTTTATGTGCTGTATGTAGGAGAATGTAAGTGCACACTCTCTGGATATCTGTCAGTATTCATGCTGTATGTATGTGCGTGTGCCTGATGGGGGATGTAGGTGTTGCGTGGGTTGGCTTGCCATTGGCTTCCCTCCCCATTTCAGTAAGTCTCCTCTCTCTTTTTTCATTCTCACGCCCTCGCTGTTGCCAACCACAGAAAAATCTCTTCTGCTGTTGTTCGAACCTAGAGCTGAATGCATTATGCACAAGACAGCTATACATACGATGCGGTCTCTCTCTCTCTCAGACACACACACACACACACACACACACACACACACACACACACTCTCTCTTTCACACACACACTCTCCTCACACACACACACACACACACACACACACACACACTCTCACAGACACACACACACACACACACACACACACACACACACACACACACACACACACACACACACACACACACACACACACATATAACACACACACACACACACACATTTCTCACACACACACACACACACACACACACCACACACACACACACACACACACACACATTCTCTCTCACACACACTAAACACACACACACACACACTCTCTCTCACACTCTCTCTCTCTCTCTCTCTCTCCACACACACACACACACACACACACTCTCTCTCTCACACACACTCTCAAACACACACACACACACACATTTGCTGTGGGATTCATTGTGAATCCCTGCAGAAACAAACATCATAAGAATGTCTTCTGTCTGGCTCTGGGGTTAAACGCGAGTAAATGTCCCGTACACATACTTCACTCTGTTTATGTGTGCATGTGTTTGTGTAGACAGATATTTCAAATAATGAATCTAAATATTAATGATATGAAACAATTACCATAGCAACATAACTGAACAAAAAACAGACAGAGAATGATGGTTTAAGTTTACAAATTAAATCTATCCTTCTATCCTTTTATCCATCTGTCCTTCTATCCATCTATCATTCTGTCATCCTGCCGATCTATCTATCTATCCATCCATCTATCTATCCGTCTATCCGTCTATCCGTCTATCCATCTATCCATCTATCTATCTATCCATCTATCCATCTATCCGTCTATCCGTCTGTCTGTCTGTCTGTCTATCTATCTATCTATCTATCTATCTATCTATCTATCTATCTATCATCATCTATCTATCTATCTATCCATCTATCCATCTATCCATCTATCTATCCATCCGCTCTATCCATCTATCCATCTATCCGCCTATGTCTGTCTGTCTGTCCGTCGTCCGTCTGTCCGTCCATCCATCTATATCTGTCTGTCTGTCTGTCTGTCTATCTATCTATCTATCTATCTATCTATCGATCGATCGATCGATCGATCTATCTATCTATCTATCGTTCCATCCTCCTGTTGTTCTGTCTGATTGTCTATATTAATAAGCTACCAATGTTTAAAAATATTAAAACTAATAAAGAATCTTTCTTTTTAAAAGGACAAGGAATTATAATTTGCTGCCATGCATGTGTGAGTAGTATTATATTCTCTCCTGCAGTGGTCTGTTCCTCTCCTCTGATGGTGATCATTGGGTCTGCAGTAGCTGCATTAATATTTCACACCGAAGGAGTCAAAGGAGTCTTAAGACACTGTAGTGAGCTGCACTAGCCAGACATTAAACAGGCACACTTTCTCACCTCAATGCATGCATGCAGTCAAACACACATACACATACGTGCAGGAATGAACTGATTCGTGTCTACAGCTCGTGAATTATGCAGTGTTTTGGACTGACCTCTGAACTGATTACCTCTTAACCAGCGGGTTGTTTTCACAACTCAATTGCATAAGTGTGTTAAGGGTGGTGTGTTGTATTAGATGCAGTTCTGTGTAAAGTGTATTGATGCAATATTTGAAAATATTTTGAAACTCCTTTTGCTTTATATATACTGTTTATGTTTCATAATAAAGCTTCATAGTACATTAAAATGTATACATTTAAACATACATAATTGATATGTTCTATGAAAGATGATGCAAATGCATGTGCTTATCATATCCATCTCGGTCAGAACAGACCTGTGGCCATTCCTGGATACCACCCGCCGGCTGAGAAGCACTGGTGTTAAAGTGTTACCCAAGCTCCTCTGGGTCTAATGAATCCCACCTCTGATGCTCAACAATTCTGTAATATTGCATCGTCTGTTAAGTCTTAAGGTCAGACGGGTCATCGACGGCCAGTCCTTCCATCCATCAGCAAATGGATGTGTAATCCTCCAGGGAGGAGACGAGGTTAAATGCACAGGTGGAGCCGCGTCTCAATCAATAAAATCGACTGATCTAATTGACAGTGTACACTACCTGCCCTGCTGTTTGCTGCTGCTTCCTTTACTCCAGCTTTACTAGTTTCATAGCTTTTTCCCATTCTCTTTGTTTAACCTTCTCATCACCACATCACAAACTCATCATCACAGGCCTCAAAATCAGCAGCTTAGATCATCTCCTTAATAAACCGCTTGATCGCTTTGCAATTAATGCTTTTCTTTTTACTTAGTATTGTAGTTTCAGCTTTTATTAAGGAACTGATAATGATGGTGATCAGGAAATGGCTTTCAAATCACATTCAAATGTTTTCGGGAATCACTATTTTTATTGCTCATGAGTAAAAACAGGCTACTTTATATAAAAGTGCAAATGTATGGGCTATATGCAACATATTGATCTAGCGGCAAAAAACTAGCAGTATCTGACATTATATTAGATGAAAGAACATAAAAGAAGATAAAAGTGCAAATGTATGGGCTAACAGTTGATCTACTATACGCTTGCTTGATCTAGCGGCAAAAAATAATAACTAAAAGCAGTATCTGACATTAAATTAGAGATAGAAGATATTTATGCATCGTTATGAGCAACCATTCTTCCGTATTGTTACAGTTTTCTCAATCGCTTTTTTTTAAACAGTCATAACATTATCTAAAGTGTAAGACAATTGTCAAAACTGTTTGCGGAACATCAGAAATTCAATTCAAGATTATTGTATGCTAGTTTGATACAATTATACAAATCAAAGCAACTTTGCAAGGAAATTACGCTTGCAATATATTGTAGAAACTTAATATGGTTCTTTGATTAATTCAGTGAATAACTTGAGGCTTCGCTTCGTCATCATCTCTCTTCTCAGGTGTTCGGTCATCTCAGATCATTTTAAGGGTTGGATCCAGACTGAATCTGTGTAATTCCTAGTTACCACGAGATGTTAATCCAGAAACAGACAAACAAACAGAGACATAATTAGAGTAGCGGTTGTTCCTTCCAATCTGTTCTATCAAAATTATCTAAAGTGAGCTAATAATGTGTGTTTGATCAGATATACCTGCAGTATCTGATTGTGAGATGCATTATATAGTGGACTTTGCTATAAAGAGATGTGATTTAAACAGAGAGGTGTCTGAACCTGAGCGTTATCAGGAAGGCTATTCAGAGTTTAGGAGCCAGATATGAAAAGTTCTGCTTGAGTGGCTATCCATGTACCAAGTCAGTTTTGCTCCTTAGGGGGTTGATTGTAGCATGATAGAAGATTAGTTAGAGAGCTAAATCATTTAGGACTTATAGGCAAATAATAATATTTTTGTTACTGATACGAAACTTAATAGGTGGAGACTGTAAAATTGGAGTAATATGATCATATTTTCTTGACCTGGTAAGGACTCATTTTGTACTATCTGTAGCTTGTTTGTTTGCAGTGCATTACAATTGAACTAACATGTTCATGTTTCTAAGATGGAAGAATGATGTTTTGTAACATTGAAATATGATTTTCAAAAGATAGGTTGCTGTCTAATATAACAAGATTTTGTCTGTAGAGGAAGGAACAGGACATCCGTCTAGTTGATTGTGATCTGTTTTTGGTCAATGTAATATTGTTGTTCTGTCTGATTGTCTATATTAATAAGCTACCAATGTTTAAAACTAATACAAAACCGTCAGGTCTCTTACTAAATGAAGCTTTCTTTTAAAAGGACAAGGAATTATAATTTGCTGCCATGCATGTGTGAGTAGTATTATATTCTCTCCTGCAGTGGTCTGCTCCTCTCATCTGATGGTGATCATTGGGTCTGCAGTAGCTGCATTAATATTTCACAATCGTTTTGGACTGACCTCTGAACTGATTACCTCTTAACCAGCGGGTTGTTTTCACAACTCAATTGCATAAGTGTGTTAAGGGTGGTGTGTGTATTTAGATGCAGTTCTGTGTAAAGTGTGAATTGTGTTAAGGATTCATGCAATATTTGAAAATGAATTCCTTGCACTTTATATATACTGTATATGTTTCATAATAAAGCTTCATAGTACATTAAAATGTATACATTTAAATATACATAATTGATATGTTTTTATGAAAGATGAAATGCATTGCTGTGCTTATCATATCCATCTCGGTCAGAACAGACCTGTGGCCATTCCTGGATCGTGACCCGCCGGCTGAGAAGCACTGGTGTTAAAGTGTTACCCAAGCTCCTCTGGGTCTAATGAATCCCACCTCTGATGCTCAACAATTCTGTAATATTGCATCGTCTGTTAAGTCTTAATCCAGGTCAGACGGGTCATCGACGGCGACGGGAAATCCTTCCATCCATCAGCAAATGGATGTGTGTAATCCTCCAGGGAGGAGACGCAGAGGGGTTAAACGCACAGGTGGAGCGTCTCAATCAATAAAATCGACTGATCTAATTGACAGTGTACACTACCTGCCCTGCTGTTTGCTTCGCTGCTTCCTTTACTCCAGCTTTACTAGTTTCATAGCTTTTTCCCATTCTCTGTTTAACCTTCTCGTTCATCACCACATCACAAACTCATCATCACAGGCCTCAAAAATCAGCAGCTTAGATCATCTCCCTTAATAAACCGCTTTATGGTTTTGCAATTAATGCTTTTCTTTTACTTAGTATTGCCAAGTTTCAACTTTTATTAAGGAACTGATAATGATGGTGATCAGGAAATGGCTTTCAAATCACATTCAAATGTTTTCGAGAATCACTATTTTTATTGCTCATGTGTAAAAACAGGCTACTTTATATAAAAGTGCAAATGTATGGGCTAACAGTTGGTCTACTTACATGCGCGCTTGCGTTGATCTAGCGGCAAAAAAAATCATACTAAAAAACGAGCAGTATCTGACATTAAATTAGAGATAGAAGATATTTATGCATAAGTTATGAGCAACCATTCTTCCAGTATTGTTACAGTTTTTCTCAATCACTTTGGCACATTATTTCTAAACAGTCATAACATTATTTAAAGTGTAAGACAATTGTCAAAACTGTTTGCGGGAACATCAGAAATTCAATTCAAGATTATTTGTATAGCGCATTTTACGATACAATCGTTGCAAAGCAGCTTTACAGGAAATTACGTTTTTGCAATATATTGTAGAAACTTAATATATTTAACTTATGGCAAAATTTGATTAATTCAGTATAATCACTGATGGTTGGCGTCCTCCGAGGGGTCGTCATCGTCTCTTCTCAGGTGTTCGGTCATCTCAGATCATTTAAGGGTTGGATCCAGACTGAATCTGGTGTAATTCCTAGTTACCACGAGATGTTAATCCAGAAACAGACAAACAAACAGAGACATAATTAGAGTAGCGGTTGTTCCTTCCAAGCAAAATTATCTGTTCAACCCAAGCTAAAGCATAATAATGTGTGTTTGATCAGATATACCTGCAGTATACGATTGTGAGATGCATTATATGAATGCTTGGCTAAAGAGATGTGATTTAAACAGAGAGAGTGTGTCTGAACCCCGAACGTTATCAGGAAGGCTATTCCAGAGTTTAGGAGCCAGATATGAAAAAGTTCTGCCTCCTTTAGTGGACTTTGCTATCCGAGGTACTACCAAGAGTCCAGAGTTTTGCTCCTTAGGGAGCGGGTTGATTGTAGCATGATAGAAGATTAGTTAGGTACGCAGGAGCTAAATCATTTAGGGACTTATAGGCAAATAATAATATTTTGTTACTGATACGAAACTTAATAGGTAGCCAGTGCAGAGACTGTAAAATTGGAGTAATATGATCATATTTTCTTGACCTGGTAAGGACTCATTTTGTACTATCTGTAGCTTGTTTATTGAAGATGCAGTGCATTACAATAGTCCAGTCTAGAGGTCATGAATGCATGAACTAACTTTTCTGCATCAGAAACACTTAACATGTTCCGTAGCTTGGAAATGTTTCTAAGATGGAAGAATGCTGTTTTTGTAACATTGGAAATATGATTTTCAAAAGATAGGTTGCTGTTTAATATAACACCCAGATTTTTGTCTGTAGAGGAAGGAACAGTACATCCGTCTAGTTGCAAATTGTGATCTGTTTTTTGGTCCAATAAGTAATATCTCTGTCTTATCGGAGTTTAAGAGGAGAAAATTATTGGTTGTGTACATGAGAAATGTATTGCATGTCTGCAAACGGACCCAAAACATTTCATTCATGCTTCAAAGCCTAGTTATTGTATCAGTGAATTAGCCAATGTGTGCCAAGTGTGTTTGTCTTCATGTGAGCCACACTAACACATTTGTTATTTATTTTCATCATGGAAATATTTGTTGTTCATTTCATTCCAAATTCATTTTTGTATTAGTTTTTTTGACAGACTGCTTTCTCTACTGTACATGAATGTCAGTTTTGGGTTGTGACGTTCCTCGTTGTTCAAAAATGGTATAGATTGTGCTGTGCAAAACCCAGATATATGATTTCAAATGTGCTTGATTGGCTAGATTGTGAATCCTGTTTCATTACAATGGCAATAGGGTTGTAAAGAGGTGGAAATGTTCTAGTACAACAAATCATGGAAAGTTTCCTACATTTTCCACCACTTTGCAACCCTAATATCAAGACATTTGCCAACTTAGATTACAACCGTTCCATATCAGATGTGTCTGGAATAATCATGCATGTTTGATGGATTGTGATCATTGAAAGGATCATTTTATATGTGATCACTCACACAATGTTTAGAAGTTGTGAAGAGATTGAGAATCAACTCAGAAAATCAGTTTTGATCAACAAGTCATGTGCATTTAGTTATTGTGCAAATTAGACAATTACACTTAATCATGTGCACACATGTGCCAATACACATGCAATTTGCCTAAATCAATAAGGAATTCAAATCTGATGTAAACAAGAAACATATTGTTCAGATATCTGAACTTACTGTTTTTGAACATTAATAATTTTTATATGGTTTAGAGAACATTTAAAAGTAACCCATAAAGTTGAAAACGTTCACATAACCAAGAAAAACATGATCTAAACTGAACATTTTGAACGATCTGAGAACATTGATATTTTCATAAGTCATATGTTTCAAAAAGGAGCTTTTGTAAAATGATTTTAGGACATATTTGTGTTAGCAGGAATAGCGCCTCGTGTCACTGAACTAGCACAGAAACATGCCTCTGTTTACATACAGTATTTTATCATGCTTCTGGGTTTGTTGACATCTTTGGTGTACAAAGTAAAAGTAATAATGTTATAATTTTATTTGTAAAATGTAATATTTTGTGACGCTTTACTTAAGCTTTTATTTATAATGCCTTAATGTATAATGCATTATAAAAGTAGTTTTAATGCATTAATTATGCCTTGTAATGCACCTTACAATGCATTGTACAATCTCATGAATGATTGTAACAACAATTAATACATTACAACACTTATCACTTCATTGTTACACTATGCATTTTAAATTCGGTTATAATTATCTCCGACAAGATATAATGCATTAAAGTGCACATTATGAATAATCATAATGCATTTTACCCTTTCATAACCCTTTATAATGCAATATACATAAAGGCTTTAAGTAAAGTGTTGCCAATTTTTTTAATTGTCTATTTTTATTTGTACTTCTGTCTTTGACCTACCGATAAATATTCCTGGTTGTAAATATAGAGGTCTATTCCAGCATCAATATATCTGAATCACATGACCCTGTATGGTATTATATTACATATAATTACTGTATGGCTCCATCTATGAGAGGACGGAAGCATCCAATTACTGCCGAAATTCAGTTTCATTCGCTTGTCAGAGTATGAATTGTAATACTGTAGATTGAGAAAAAGCAGAAAGCACAGAAGACACCAATCTCACGTCACACCATCCCTAAAAAATAACGATTATTCAGATGAACGGAAACATCTTTACCTACCGGCGACCTGGTCCACAACCAAGAGGATGAGAGTTAGAGGCAAGACGTGTTCATTCGCAAATGATGCAACTCATTAAAAGTAGACTTTCTTTGGATAAGATGACCCTAAGGATGCATGTTTGCTGTCAATGTGCGTGGGTTAGCTTGAGCTTTCAGTTTAGGAGTGTAGAAGCAGTTTTGTCTCAAACGCTGCCAGCTAGATCACAAAGGTCAAGCTGTTTTCCCATGCAGATGAAAAAATTATATATATGATTCAGATGCAGCCACCATTAACATGGCTACAAAGCCCAATCAACATATCACCGCCGGGTTCTAGATGGGGAAATAATACACAGGAGAACAATTGTCTTCATAACACACTAGGTTGCGTGGAAATAGAGAGCGAGATGTTTAAAGGAATAGTTCATACCAAAATGGAAATGTATTCATTTGTTCACTCGTATTTATGAAAACTTGAACCTTATGAACCCTCTTGAACCTTGTCAGATGTGGTCACCATTGACTGTCATTGTAGGAAAAATAACTGCTTGAAGATTCCTCGATTTCTCCAGTAAATGGGTTTGAGACGACACACGGGTGAGTAAATGATGACGAGGTGAACTGTTCCTTTAATGTTCTTCTGGAGTCTCCATTCTTCTCCTCGTCATCTCAATCGATCCATTCGTCTCTTGAGAATCGCCTTCAAACTTTACTGATAAGTGCACTTCATATGCAGGAGAATGTCTGTGTCTACTGCTAACATTGCACAGAAACAAGCACAAGCACATGGCCATATAATGTTGGGATTTTGTTTTTCATGAATACCATTGGAATTATTATTTTAATGAATACCATTCGGCGTCTTGAAACCTCTCAGCTGTCTGTCACGCTTTCTGCATCAGCTGCTTGGAAAGGGTGATGTCGACACTGAGGTTCAAGTGAAGCGGTGCCATCTTTCTCTTGGAGACGCCAAGGTCTCGTTTTTGCCATCAGAGGTTATGGAGAGCAAATAGCATGCTGCCTCTTTCCTGGTCTTCCGTAGTATTTATACATTTCAGATGAAAAGGAGAAATGTTTGGATGCAAATGTACAGAATATTACTCCATTATTTACAGTTATTAGTCTGAGAGGCCAAAAACATTGAGAAGATACAGTTACACAAGACAGTGAAATCAACATAATTAGATTCATATTTTGAGTTCACCAAACCCGATTGTTATAATAGTTCCTTGCTAGAGTTGAAGCTGATTTGCTCACATAAGATTTATGGACAAATACTGTATTGTAACATAAGCTGATTAGGAAAACATCAACATTTTGCCAAACTCCAAAAATGTACCTATATGCTGATATTTTGCAGCAGTTTCCAGCTGTAATGAACACTAGAGGCAGTAAAACATCAACACGTTTTATTCATTTTCACGCCAGTTGTGATAACTAGGCAGATTAATGTTAATAATTGCATGTTTCCTTGCACAATACTATGTTTTCACTTCAAAAATGCTTTCACCATATAGTGCACTAGTTTGAATCACATAATCAACTCCATATGAATGACTTTTCCAACAAAGTAAACTTGCTCGGCAGCACACCCGGTGCAGTTTGCTCCGGTACGAGTGCCGTGAAGCACAAGTAGACATAAAAAACAAATAGTGTTCCTGTGGCTCAGTGGTTGGAGCATTGCGTTAGCAGTGCAAAGGTTGTGGGTTCGATTCCCAGGGAACACACATACTGACAAAAGATGTATAGCCTGAATGCACTGTAAGTCGCTTTGGATAAAAGCGTCGCATAAATGTAAAAGAGCTTAAAGACTTGTATCGAGGCAAGACAAAAAAAATGCTACAGTTGCTTTATAATGTGTGCTTTTATCATTTTTGCTTTTGTTCAACTATCGATTAGGTTTAAGGTCAGGTGCAGTGTAGCATGTGTGTTATTTTTAAGTACGCATTAACCTTTTAGCACCCCTCACCGGACATTTCATTCAACTACTGCAATACTTTCAAAACCAACATAAAATGTTGCAAGATTCATGTTCATCTGTCTTGGGCTTTTGGCACCACTCACTGGACATTTCACTTTGAGTTGAATAAGCTTTAAATTAAAATCGAATACATCATCACTGCATTATTATTCGGTAAAAGCGGCTTTGTGACTGTGCATTGGGATATTTAAATAAAATTAACTTGTGCATTGTGTTTGGCATGAAACAAAGGACAGCAGGACTATGATTTTAAGTAGATTTGACAACTGTGCCCTGCTTCGTAAAAGCCAGAAACATTCTTTACACACGCATGCATGAATGCTTGGTTGATAAAGCAGCCCCACCTCTTCCAGCAATGCTGACAATGCAATGTGTGCCTTATTTATGTTTCGACACATAACAATGCACAAAATTGAGCTGGAGTATAAGGCACAGTCTAAAAATATTTATGGAGAAGATGTTTTAAAATACTTTTTACCTTTATTTACTATTGGATTATTATAAAAAGCTCAGAATGTGATTGTCACGTAATAAAATGACAACCACGGGGAGAGTATTAAAAGGTCACTCTGTTTAACAATGACATTCACACACAGAGTATAATGTAGAAGGATTTTATGAATCGATGTGGTGGGGTTTAGTGACCGTTTACAGCTCAAAGCCATGGACGGGTGACCTTTCAGAAGAGAAGTTTAACCAGTGAACCTTTTTTACATCTCACCGCCAGCGAAGCTTTGACTCGCATCAATACAACTCCTGAAACGGCCATTTGAATCGCAGTCTCTAACTAATTTTCAAATGACTGTTTTTGGCGTTCGATGTGCTGTGTTGAAGTTTAATGGACCTTAAATTTAGCAACACGATGTTATTCCAGGTCCTGTTGATCATTCAAGGTGGCACGTCTGATGCACTTTGCCAAAATGGAGATGATGCACAAGTCTGGAAATAACACTCATCTCCAGAGGTATATTTAGACTCTTACTCAGCATAATAAGCAGCAGTTTGTCTCTCCGCACCTCCTTGAATAATGCCATTTCACATGACGGCGAGAAACCACACTTAGGTCATTATGGCCGCATTCAACAGCTCCCTACCAACGCTGGGCCGAACGGAAGGAATGTTTCGCCAAGAATTCGTTTCAACTTTTGGTGATTTGCAGCTGTACGCTTGTGTAACCCGGCTAATCCCGGAGGAGATCGCGGTGATGTTTGTCTGTGGATGTCTGGAGAATGCTGGGAAGGGTTTGGGAGGAAGTCACGCTCAGCAGTTATGGGTTTGAGGAATGCTGATTGAGATCTTTTGCACAATCACAATGCTTCAGTTTAAAATAAGCATGACATATTTAAAGACAAACGCACAATGTGCTAATTGGACGGATGTGAAATATTGGAAGCATGAAAACTGACATGAACTGAAGATCCTCTCAAACTGTTTATTATTTCCAAACCTATATAATAATGAAGTGTTGAATTTCTGTATTTCACTCATAAAGTTTGGCAGTGATACTATGGAAGAGCCATTTCTGGTTACCCAAAGAACCTTGGCTTTCAGTGATCCGTGAACCATTTTCTTTTCTTAGTATGAAGAACATTTTATAATCGAAAGAAGCTTTTTCCAGTGTAAATCTTTTCTTCATGGAACCATAGATGCCAAAGAATATTTATTTTTAAAAGAGTAAGTAAAGAAATATTTCCATAGCCAATTGAAAAAGCAAAAATGTACCAAATTTAGACAATTTGCCAAAAATGACTTGAATAAAATTGGTTTATCTAAATGTTACCACAATGAACACTTATCCAAACAACGCTTTTCCATTCCAATGCACTGCTTTTCCAACGCACCATTGTGTTTCTATGTAAACGCACTAGACGGATGTCTATGACCGTGTTGCGCTCGCGTCCTGCATCCTTTGAGAGTGAATGTTCATTGTGGTCAAATTTAGATAAACCAATTTTATTGAAAAATATTTTATTCAACGTTTTATTTTACAGCAACATTGTGGAGGAGGCATTGTGCGCTGCTTTAAAAAAAAATCTGATTTTAGACAAACAGTCCCTTGAAAATAAAGGTTGATTTAAATAACAAAGGTTGATATAAATAAAGGGTAAATAACAATAAAGGTCTTTATTGGCATTGATGGTTCCATGAAGAACATTTAACATCCATGGACTTTCCATTTAAGGTCTTTATAGTGGAAAAAGTTATTAAATCTCTAAGAAAAAGGGGTTATTTTATAAACCATTGACTGAAAGATCCTTTGGGGAACCCACACTTGTTCTTGTATAGCATTGCTGTGAAAAACCTCTTGTAGAAGCTTTATGACAGTAATTTTCCACATCACACCAAACCCAGCAGCCAGTGATGAGGTGACTGGGTCTTGACTTCTAATCATGTAATTTGCTCATGGCATGTGCACTGGAGAAAATAATAGTATCAGTGAGTTCCGGTTCATTCTAGGAATGTTTCTGACACACTCGCCCATCTTCTGCTTATAAGAAGAAAATCCAGACGTGCTTTAACCAGTGAATCGTCACCAAATCAATACCCTTCAGCCCATTAGGTTATTTAGTGTGTACAACGGCTATGATTAACGACCATCCTTGTAATATTTGCCATCATTTATTTCTTAAAGGTTGCCGTTCAGTCACCTTTAAGTTGATGTTAATTGATGATCTGCCAACCTAATGACTTTCCTCTGGGACAGAAATGTTGGCACATCCATTATTTCAATGCAGAAAGTCTTGATTAAGGGTTCGTCCAAGTGCTAATACATCACAATTCCTAGTTCAGATGTCTTAATCATAGTCATCATTTTTGGATTGTTTTTTTTTCTTCTAAAGTAGACGACTTTCTCCTGTTCCAGTATGGGACAGTGTTCAGATAGTCATTTATCAAATGCAAACTCTTCTTAGACTCACGAGTTGTCCCAATTAAAGTGAGGTATTTATACTGTATTTCAAAAGGAAAGAGATGAGCTGGAAAACAAGTACATCTTTATAGCCTGCATCTATTTGTAGTCCTTCACTTTCCAACAGGGATTGGCACACAAAACACAATGCAGTCACCATGTTCAATTTAAAGTTATTCGTTTTATTTATTATGCTCATAAGAGATTGCCTTTTTGACTACGCTATTAAAATGCTTTCATTACGCTTAAGTGATAACATATAAATTAACCGATTCTGCTTGAATAATAGAAATTATGTTACATTTTATGACGAATATATTTGCTCCATTTACATTACATTTACATTAAACTTTTATAAAAATATAGACGTTAATCTCAAAGTTGAGCTAAAACATCAGACTAGGAATGCATTGAATCTTTGAAAAACTATTCCTAGTTTTGTTTGTGGCATTTAATAGCAAGTCAATTATATCCACAAGCTAATTTGTGCTTTGTTTTCATAGTTTTGTTGAAATAGTCTGCGTAATATTTTCTCTACATTTTCCCTATTTTTTGTACTGCTGCCCCATTATTTAATCGTTTTACATTTTACATTGCCATTGTATAATCTCTGTCACATAAACCCACCCCTAACGTCTATTATTGATCACTTATCAATTATGCACTTCATCTTAAAAGTAATAACTTTCATAATATCATACCCTGGGCACACATGGACAGGGACAGGCACGTGCAGGGGGGCATAAAATAAAATGCACAAAATGCATAAAACAAAATGCATTTGAATTCTAATTAACATGACAATTTGTACAAAAGGTCTGTTCGAAACCATAGGCTCTCAAGCCATTTATGATTCAAATAAACCAAACAATAATTCAGACATTTTTCATCAATAATCAAAGCTAGCGTGTCGATTTAATAAAAATCCATGTATTATATATTTTAGAATATTAATAATCAATGCCCATTAGTCATGTAGCTATAATACACCATCCAATCATCATCTGGCATGAGAAGTTCAAATTTCTTTGGACAATAATGTGAAGTGGAGCTGTATTTTCCATACTTATTCATAAATCGGTTGAAAATGACAAGGGACAGATAAGCTTATTTATCTGTCTCGTTTTATAAATCAAATTACATCGCTGGGAAAATGTATGCCAAAAGCACTGCACAAAACCATAACAATATAACAACAGTTATATTTTAATTAAATGCTGTTCTTATTTAACTTTTTATTCGTCAAAGAATCCTGAAACAAGTATCACAGGTTTTCAACATTGCTAATATATCAGCATGGCATAAAATGCATTAAGTAAATTAATAAAGTATATTGCAATTTTGATCAAATAAATGCAGGCTTGATGACTATAAGTGACTTCTAGCAAACATATAAAATAGTATTGTATCCAATATTTTGACCTAAAAATAGTTCCCCCTCATATTGCCCCTTTTTTTACATTTGAACTCTCTGCATGTCCCTTCTCAGGGGCCTCTGGGCACACGGGGCTCTCGCTCACTATCTCGACACGTAAACGGTTACGGATTCAGCCGTCTGAATCTAATCATCACCATCTAAGATGAACAACAGGCCTTCAGCTTGTTGATTTAACAGCACTGTAGCCCACATCCATTGTACCCTCGGGAGATTCACTGTTGTTTCCACGGCAACAAGCAGACCCTTGCCCTTCCCAGGGCTCCTGACATTCATTTGGGTCAAACCACCTCAGACTGTAAATAGGGGGATATTACCACAACCGCCATGACAGGTTTTCTGACTAGATATCATAAACTACATTTAAAAGAAGCTTATTAAATTCCTTAAGACATATACATGATAAAACGAGTTATATGGAATACATTTAGGGTATAATTATTGTTTCAAAGTAGCAACCTCCCCCCTTCCCCAGTCACATGACCTGGTCCCTCCTCCCACGAGCTGTCAGAGCAGCTTGTTGCACGACCAGCTTTTTGGTAAACTAACTTGAGTTCAGCGTTAAAATCAAAACCAGCTGCCTGACAAATCGCGCTTCACGTGGACCGACGAGAATGCGTGCTTCGGTTAAAAACAAGCCTTAATTTTTCTTGACTTAACGAGTCATTTGCCGCAGTTTCCGTCGAGCTCTTTTGCCGTCTGCGTGATTTGTGGTCAAGAAACGGCAGGTCATGATAACCAGGTAAGCGGCAGGTTCAATTCAAGCGTTTTAAGGTGTGGACAAAGTAGCGCGATAGGTTATTTGTAAAGCGCAGGCGGTTTATTGTTCATACAGAGTGTCACATGTCAATACAATGTTTGTCATTGCAGAGAGAGCGTGTTTTGCTAGCGTTGGGTTCGTCGCTCAGTGATGTCGACACGGGTTTAGTAACGTTAAATGCTGTGTGTGTGTCCTTGTTGTTCTCGAGCGAGAGATAATAAACAGTTTAGGAAAATAATAAAAGTAACGTTACGCGACAGAGCGCGAGAAGTTTGCGTGAAATGCCCACGAGCTACAACGGGAACGCTCGCGTACGTTACTGGGCCGTCGTAAAATCACCGTGACATTGAATTTGATCAAATCGATTAAAATACGCGTTGACAGTTCTTTCCTGAGGATTGTTTTAGTTGACAGCTGTTGCCTTTTTTCCCTTGTCATCGCCCCGTTACTTCGTGATGGGAATTAATTCGTGTATAAATCACGTCAGTTTATAAACCGTTCGCCGAGTTCTGACTCGATTAGTAAAAGACGTAACGTTAAGAGTTTGTTTTCGAGCATAAAACAGAATATAAATTATGGTTTAGTAGCATAGCTAAAAAAGAAAATCAGCGTTGATAGCTCATATCTCACTCTTGCTAGTGTTGAAATTAGCGTCGCGTCATCGTTCCTTGAGGATTATTAAAGCTAACGTTAATTTATTTGAATTTTTCGCGTCAGGTTATATAAATCGGCGGAGATATTAAATTACAGTAATGACTTTAAGAACAGTTTTTTTCTTGCCTTAACGCACACGCAGATTGACATAACATGACACAAATGAAGACGATGAGTTTATCATTCACGTCATCATGAGATTTCACGTCTTTAAGTTGGTCTCTTTCCCGCGTCATCGCTGCGTGAGGAGAATAAAATCGAATAAATCACCCTGGATGTTTCTGTCTGTAACAGTCAAGCTACTTGCTATGCATAGATTGGCATACGCTTCACCCATTAAGACTAGTCCCTTCATGAAACCGCTCCCGAATCCCGCGCCACACCCCGTGCGCGCGCTGAGCACGTGAGAGCCCAACAACTAGTGCATTATCATCATCATCACCATCACGCAACTATTAGAACGCTAGTTGAACGCAGCTGTCGATGCGTCACGTTCTAATTTAGTTGCGTCGCGTCGGCCGGTTTCTGAAGACGGGATGAGAAAGTTGGCCTATATCATGGTACAGGCATAGTATTGGATATGAATACCATAGTTGTTTTAACATACCATAGTACTTTGATCACCATAATGTAACGTAATCCATGTCATCATTGTCATGGTATCTGTTGAAATAACATGGTCTTTTCATGATACAGTGTTAGCTGAGACATGCAGATGAAAGGTGAGTTACCTGAGAAAGTGCTGAGAGACATAGATATGGAAGAGGATATATGCTAAGATGCTTTGCTAAATCTCAATAAGCATAATGCATGGATGACCCACATAGCAATCTAATTCCATGATCTCCTTTTTATTTGCCCTCGCAGCAGGTACTGCACCTTTCTCGTTGTTTTGGTAAATTAAGCCTCTGTTCAATGCAGGGTAATGGTTCGTGTTCAGTGAGGATGTCTAATGGGGTAATTAGTTACCTTTGGGTTTTAGAAACCTGCATTATAACAGTTTACTGTAGACATGTTTTAAAAACACAGAGAGCAGATATCTTCAAGAAGCCGTGTAAAATAAGAAAATGTTAATTATTGCATTTTAAGGAGCTTAAGTTATGCAAAATTATTCAATGTCTCTCTTGCATTAAAAAGTGTTAAGTATGATTAAAATGTAATGGTGTTTACATTGCAAAGCTATTAAAAATAAGCATTGTGATGTAAACTACTGTGTATATAGCCAGTAATTGCATACATTTGGTACAATATGTTTGCTGTAGGCCAGGGTTGAAATGCAACACTCAGAAGATCCCTGACCTATCATTGTGAATGCAAATGTTGTGGAGGTTAAATGCAGATGCATTTGCATAAGGCCTGTCCCATGCATAAACCTTTAAACGACTGCTTACTGATGTGAAATGTCTTTTTGCATTTCCATTATTAATTCAGCAAATGCTTTTATCTGAATTTACCCAAAGCTGCTTGCAAAGGAAAAATGCAAGCAATTAATTGCATGGAGCTTTAAGGACAGTGATGTTACTGTTAATACATCAGGTCTTCGTTTGGTTCACCTCTCTAAAATCTGTCAAATAGCTTCGTCATGACAGATCGGCATGCTGCTGGGAATCGGTTAAAGTGTGAAACGGGAAGCTCAGAGGTGGTTTACATGTCTGTAGAACATTAACAACGTGACACGTTTGATAAAGTAATCATTAAACAGACTTGAAATGGTGATATGTAATAAAAATAGCCGTGTGAGTTAGAGCTGCTCAAATAAACGAGGAAATCTAGAACTTGTATATCAAATATTTAGGCTTTTTGTCTCAATCTGTAAACAATTAGATAATTATCTGAAGGGAATCCATGGGTTTTGGCTTTATATCAGCAATGCTGTCATGAGTTGAATTATTTACTAGTGACTGTAAACCATGCTGAACTTTAAATTGTATATAATATCAACATTGCCCAACTTAATTTTAGATTTTCTTCAATTAATTGTTAAAATAGCATTGGCTAATTTTACTGGTGGACCAAAGCATGCAAATAACCATTCTTAGCTATGTTAACTTGGCGAGATGCAGATACGTTAAGTATCGTTTAGCCCTGAACCTACATGTCAAATGAATAATTTGAGCAATAAACAGCATAAAACCAGTCTGGTTGTTTAGTGTAATCACATAGAGTTGACTGTCATCGAGTGTGAGCGTGTGTCTCGCCTCATTGACGTTTAGGCAGTGCATTGTTTTAACATCGTTTGCCGTTGCTTTTGTAAAAGCTCTTTGGCTGTCACATAATTGCAGTGCACTTGCGGGAACGTGAGCCCCTAAAAGCACAAGGCTACAGCTGTTCTATTGATTGGGATGGAAACATTGTGAAGCGGCATCTGACTCATCACTTCTACCCCACTGCATCATCCCTCACGTGACGCCGAGAGGCTTCTTGTCACGAAGGACGTGTCCTCGTCGCTCTACGGTAACGATGCTCATTATCATAGCCATGGGTTGCCAGGGGATGCAGAGACCTTGGAGGCAGGCAGAGATGCTGCGTTTGACGGAGGTGTTAGACGTGCGAGAGAATTCAAAGTCTTTCTTTGTTGCGACAATACAAACACTTCCTTGAGGGCAGATGCGCTTTGAAACGGCCTTGAAGGAATAGTTCACTCATAAATGCAGATTGTGTCATCATTTACTTACCCCAGCGTTCCCAACTTGTGTTATTTGCTTTCTTTTGTGAAACACAAAAGAAGACTGTGGGAAGAAAGTTCATGCTGCTCTTTTCCATGCAATCAAAGTGCATGGTGTGATTGAAACTGTCAAGTTCAAAAGGACAATAAACATCATAAAATGTAAAGTCTTCTGAAATCATATGATAGAATTTCATTAGAATTGCATTAGGAAATGAGCTAAATTAATGCAGATGCTCAATGATAATCTTCCTCTTCGCTTGAGCTCTTAATAAATCTTATTTTTGTGTCAAAATAAACAAATGCTGCTTTAAATGTATCATTAAATGTTTTGAATGTGGACTGGTGATGTTTTTTAGTAGTTTCCTTTTAATGAGTAGTTTTTATAAATTTGTATTTCTGTTTTAGTTATTTTAGTATATCTAAATGATAAATGTTGCTTTGGTAGCTGGCTGATTTTTTTTAGTTTTTTATTATTATTATTTTAAATAAAATATTTAAAAATAACACCTAACCATTAATGAGAAGTTATGATACACTAGTATAGTTTTTAAGTATTTGATATTTTCCAGTTTGGTTTTAGTTCATTTTTATCTATTTATTTTTTAATGTCTGTATTAGGGGTATGACGAGACACTTATCCCACGAGACCACGAGAATGGGTTCACGAGAACGAGACCAGATTTTTGACTTGAAAAAAAGTCCTCAATGATGATATATCGAAAAACTGTTTTTATTCAACTGAAAAACAAAATGCAAAAAATGTTGGTCCATTTTGAAATCAACTTGTACTTTATGAAATTAAACTTCTATTTTAATGAATTATATGCAGTAATAAGCAACATGTAAAATAGAGCTGCACTATTCTGAATAATTGAGAATCACAAACTTGTATCAAATATATAAAAATGTAATATAAAAGTGTTTTATTATATAAAATGTTTTTATATTTTATTTTATTTCAGTTAACATTTATATAAAGTTACAAAAATATATATGTTTATGTTTTTAGATTGTTTAACTATTAAACCTTAGTGATATGCTAAGTCAAGTGTTCAGCCCTGCAAATGATGAAAAACGATACTTTTGTCTACCACTTGGTTTTTATATTTCTCTGGCATCACATTGCACCAAAAATGTATTGGACCAATAACCCTTCTCAAGTTTATTGAACATTTTAAAGTGCCAATTAAGTTTTTTTTTTTATTATTGTGTTTTTGTCCTTTTTGGAGCATTCAGTATGCATTCAAATTTGTGTTCCAGAAGAAGAAAAAAATCAGGGTTGGAGCAACTATTCCTTCAAAGTGCCCAATTTGTGCACATTGCTGTTTATAAAACATCTCCAGTGTAGAGTTGGGGAAAAGATATCAATCCTCTGTTGCCAGGGCATAAAAATGAGGGAATACCTCTAAGTTCAGCATTCAGGAGCTCTGAGGTCAGCCTGCCAGTTTGGGGAAACTCGGCCAACAACAGAGCCTCAGAGAGGGAATGCGGGATGCTATTGGCTAGACTGCGGATGGGCGGCTTCTTGCCGGAGGCAGTCTGTCAGGAAGGGGTTGGTTGCAGGAGAGGAGGGGGAGGAGTGTGGGAATGGCTGGAAATGTTTCAGCCAGATAGTTGAGCAGCGAGCAGACGTGCTGGTGCTTTCTGCGCTGTTGCTGAGAGAAAATAACTGTCTTGGCATGGACCTTTCACGCAGGGAATGACAACGGTTCACATGGTCATTATATACCAGGAGAACGTGAAGTGAAGCAGTCTGATCGCCGCACCAGGTGAGAGAGAGAGAAGAGATGTGGAGAGGAAGGAGGCTTGCTTATTCCAGCAAGGTGGGAGGAGTATGGAACATTTTATCCTTTAAAGTTCCGTCTGTTTTTCCCAACACAAGGAATTTTGCTGCAATGTGCTGCATGCGGGCAGGGTGTGGAAAGAGAGGGAGGGAAATCTGAGAGGAGGTGTGGAGTTGTGTCAGTAAGTTACTCTGCCTTTAACCCTTGTGTATCCCAAATCCCAAGTCTTTCCGGTTTCTTTCCGTAGGAACATCTGTAAAGTAGTTCCAGTACCGAAGGCATATTCGTGCAGTTTACAAATATTTAGGTTTTCTGCTATTCCAAGGAAATAATTCCGAAGGTAATGGTCCAGTCGGATTAGCAAGGGATTTATGCAAATTTAATGAATGCCGAAATCTTTCATGTTGGCCTCCGGTTTTACTACAGTCCAGACTTTAAAAGAGCAGGACCTGTGCCGTGGCAGGAAAAGGCCGTGTTTGTGTAGAACATTTGGCAAGCGTGTTGGGAGGAAGAGCGTGTTTTTTTTAAAGCGAGAGACTGACTCTGCCCTTCCCGTTAAAAAAAGCATGAAAGCAGTCCACTGACTCTTTATTAGCCAAAGCTTTGAGAGCAACAGCACCTTTCTGAATCGATACGAAACCCGTTTAGACAGACTCCGAAAGGTAATTAGCCTGCACCTTTTAAGGCTTTACAACTGCCAGGCGTGTTTCATGAACAAATTACTCTATGAGACTATTTTAGCGGGGGCGCTGTATTGCGCACTTGTAAAGAGAACCAAGACTTTGTGCCAACATCTTCACGTCAAGGCAAAAGTTTGTGTAGAGTATTTAAACTCAAGCTCATGTTGTGTTTTCATAACTGGGACAAGATTTAATCCTCCTTCACCAGCCTTTAAAGGTAGAGTCATAATTAGCTTTTTCCTTTGGTACGTTGTGGGATATCTAGTCTTTGAAAATACAATGCAAATGTCTGTCGCTAAGTAGATCAGATCTGTGTCTAAATGATCTTCTTAATTAAATTGCACATCAGCTTCACACTACCCGAGGATATGAGCGCCGTACCAGCCAGGCATGGCTGCCGTCCACAACACTATAAATAACTAGAGACGCTGATCTGGGGATTAAAGCAGCCTTAGTGTTATGAAGATAATAACTTGGGTCACCGAGATTCAGTTTTACATTAAGGCTATTATCATGACACACCCGTGTTTGCTGACCACATTGAATCGAGGCTGCAGCCCTTTACAAACTGCATGTGCAGAGATTACTGTCTCATATCAAGCCTTGAAGCGTTGCGGATTGTTTTAAATATGATCATTTGTTTTTTAATTACATTATTGTTTGGATGTTTATCAGAAGACTTTTCCATGATCGCTTTATATTAATTTAGCTGAGAGGAATGATGGCAGTGCGTGATCTAATTACTGAAACATATGACTTTAATGAATGCTTACAGTCGTTCAGCTCTTGACTATGAAGATAGTAAGCTCTTTTAAGTTACATGATTAAAATGGCTGGTTGTGGTTATTTAAAGTAATTTGCAGGTCCAGCCGTAGAAAATGTGGCCTAGGTTTGTTCTTGTGATGAAGCCGTTACTTCCAAAACAACTATCGCCTTGACTTTGTCCTTGGCCTCTATGATATGATCATGGCATTGTACGAAATCATCTGCAATGAAAAGTATGTTTTTCCCAAAACAGTTCAGTCTAAGCCACTGCAGCCAATTTCATTGTCAAAAAAGTTCTGACTTTGATTCAGTTCAGAACAATGGATGGGTCCAATTGCTACAAACATCTATCATGTGCTACCAATGATATATTGGGGTTTGGTTAGGCTTTGCATTTAGTATTTGTTTGAGTGTTGGGGTCTGCACTTAACAGGGTTGGGATACCGAATCACTTAATTGAAAACCAGTAACTTTATGCATGACGTGATGGTCAACAGGAGGCTAATTCAATTTGGTGAAGTCCAAAAATTATGAAAATGTCTAACAATTCAGCATCCACCTCCTTTGTAAATTAAGAGATGACCAGTATTATGTACTGCCAGCTGGCTCAGGCAACCCAAATCCTGATCTGATGCCATGGAGGATTACCCGACATTCATCCTCTGGGTTTGGAACCGTTATTATTATAACAAAAGAGGCTGTTTGAATGGGCAGAACCAGTTTAGAAAAGCCTGCTCTTGTGGCCCCAATGCAAGCTTGTTGGTTATACTGTAATTTTGAATGCTCAACTAAAGTTGTAAATGGGATGTTTCATGTTTCATCATAGATGGGGAGTTTGTATTGCTTTGCCTGCTTGTTAATTTGCAGATGCCTTTAATTAAAGGGCCACGTTTCGTTCTCAAGGGGTCTCAAACTCGTTCAATACACACTAAATAGTTGGATTGAAGTGGCAGCCTTTGTGTTACCAGTTTACCTAATTTATCTCAAATTAATTAGCAACCTAGTTATGTACCACACAAGTATCCCAAAAGGTTACGTTGTTCACAACCCATTTTACTTTTTCAAAGCGGAAAAAAATGGGACAGAAATTGATAAAAAATAAATAATCTGAATTGGATTGTGAAAAGTGGGCTCTCTATTAGTGCTGGGCGGTATACCGGTTCATACCGAATACCGGTGTTTATTTTTCTTACGATATGAATTTTTAAAATACCGCAATACCGGTGTCATTTAAATAACGTTCGGAACGCGACACTGTTAGAGAGGGGTCTCTTTTCACTATTGCATTTTGACGAGGATACAGCTGTATGTGTTACTAAGCGTGAAAGTTCCGAAACTGAAGCACTAGTAGAATGTGATGAAAGATAAGAACAAATATCCACCGTCCGCTGCATCAGCTCCCGCGTCTCTCACAAACTAAAGTTCTCCGTCGTCGGACGGATTCCCGTCAATTGCAGGGTTCCCGCCTTCTTAAATTCACTTTTCATAACTTTAAGACCGTAAATACATTTCTCAAATAGTGTTATAGAGGTCTTAATTTTAAGCTTGAATAGGTCTTAAATTAAGGAAAGACGAGGTGTATTCAGTCTGTTGAGGGGATGTGTTCAAAGCCTGGAGTGGATTAAAGCACGCTCTCTCCGCTCTAAGCGTTCTGTAATCACTCCGCTCTGGATCCACTCCGGTTTTACATTCCACACGGAGAAACTGCTCCGCGTTCACTCCATTTAAACGTTATCAGGGATTACTGAGGGAAATAAACTTGTAGCGCACTGTTGTTGTTCTGCCGGCACACCAAAATCATCATCCCGCCTCGGCTGCAGTTTCTCACTGACAACATAGTAACGCCACTCGCATCATTCAGTCGGGTTCTTAGCAGAGAACACCGAGCAGAACTTGAATTTCGGCGGGATTGCGGCTAATAATAATAATTATACTCATTCCGCAGGTTCCGACAGAATGCATCACATTTGCACGTGCTTTTGATTCTTGAGCTCACTCACGCTCTCAATGTCTGCGCGCCCACAGATCGCGATCAGGAGAGTGACAGCTTTTAATAATTATAAGGAGTTAGCAAATGTGATATATTGATTTAATACAACAGATCAATAAACAAGTACAGCATGATTTTACTCTATATCATCAACAAAATAATTCCAAATAAAGTTACAGCTGAGCCGTTGTGCATCTCTAAAAGCTCTAGTCTATGAATTTAATTGCACACATGCCACCCCTGAGACTCATTAAACGTCTGAAAATGTCGTTCAAGCCACGTTTGTGTTCTTCTGTGCCACCTCTGTAGTACAAATACATTTTTTATTAATACTAATTTCATGATTAGTAACTTATTTCGTCAGTATTGTACTTATTATATTGTTTTAAATATACATTTTAAAAAGCTTATAAACATACATTTTTTTTATTTGACAGATGAAAATTATGCCATTGCAAAGGTAAAAAGAAAATACCCCTGTAAGTCACTTTAAGGAGTCAAATGTCACCGTGTTCGGAAGACTCATTTTCTATCAGAATTTTTATTATTGATCAGAAGGCGCTCCTAAATACTCTAAATTAGGAGGACAAGCACTCCTGATTACAAGAAGAAAAACAGCTCTTAAACTGTGTGTGTGTGACTGTAGCCGTATGGCTGTGGAATGGGGTTTGGCCGAGGAAATATTTACAGTCAAAATATTTTTTTTTGCTTTAACCCCTGTATTTAGTGTGGACTTTTTCTACAATATTCACTCATCATGACACTAAAATATGGCATTCTAAGTCAATCTACTGCAGTTTTCTTCAGTCAGTAGAAAATGTGGTTAGAAAATGGCCAACACCGGTCATGCATGGGAAAAAAAATATCATATACCGTGAAACCGTATAATTTAGAAAAATACCGTGATATACATTTTTGGTCATACCGCCCAGCTCTACTCTCTATGGTGGTTAGAGCGAGAGGGGCCGAAATGTAAGAGGACATGATGAAGTCATCTGAAAAGGAAAGTTGTTCACACAACTAGGGAACTGCTAATATGCAGGGCGCTGAAACTGCTTTTGAATGAGCGCTCTTATTCTACTTTCACTTTTGAGATTCGTGATCACACGGAGCAGCAGTAACATTACCATACATTTAAAAGATCGGATGTTTGTCAGTGGTGCTCAGTATCTACAAATCATTCGTCATTGTCCTATCAGTCACCTCTTCTTAATCTGTGTATGTGATAAGTGAACTCTCATGTACTGTAACAGGTTGCTAGCAAGCGACATATGTCCCTTTAGTGCAGCGGTTCTCAATTCCAGTCCTCGCGCTCCCGCTCTGCACATTTTGTACGTTTCTCTTTTCGCTTCAGACGTTTGTACTATTCGACTGTAAGTGCCCTAAGAAGTGGACATCACATCACAGGATATTCCGCCATGATTCCAGTTCGAAGCGAACGTATATTTTCCATTCAAAAGGTATTGAAGTGTTCGAGATGTGAATTTAAATAGTATTTATTTACAGAGGTATTTCATGTCACACTTCACGCTTTAGTAAGTTTCTGTGTGTGTGTGTAAAGACGCCGCTCGGTGAAAATCCGTGAATGAATGTTCAGAAGTGAAGTAAACCTCAACAGATTTCCCCTGTTCAGGGAGTAGGGAGCAATGGACACACTGTAGGGACCATGTAATAACTTGAGGAGGCATGAGATCTGTTCAAGATTGCATTTATCTACACCATGTCAATCGGAACACAGTTCATGCACGGAGCTCACTTCTAACGAACTTGTGTGTTAACAAAGAGAGACATGCTAAATATGCCGAGAAGGGGTACACGAGGATTGGAATTGAGAACCGTTGATTTAGTGGCTCCGTAGTACGCTATTTGTTTTCTGTGCCTTTCTGCCTACGGATTGACGCTTCAGGCACACCTAACCCTGCCCCCCGTTGCCATCGTCCATCACGATGTTTCACTGTAGACATCGTCCGGTGCCAATTTGGTAGACATCGCCCAACCCTATTCACAATTCATTTTGCTGCTGTTTTCAAAATAAAAATGGGACAGAAATGATTTATCTACCTGATATGGACTGGATTTTGAAAAGTGGGCCCTGTTTTAGGGCTGGGCGATATATCGAGTTTGTACGATATATCGATATATTCTTTATAAGCGATATGAAAATATAGCGGAGGACACCCACTGAGCTGCTGCAGAGAAAGTTCATAATACAATTTGTTCTGAAATATTTGTAGTTAATAAACAAAAAATGTGACATTAGGGTTGTGCCGATAAACGATAGTATCGTGTATCAACGATAGTCTATTTAATCTATTTTATTAATAAAAGTCGTGGGGCAGCGTTATCGAGAAGTTTGTGTCCTCCTGAATGTTTGTACACGTGCGCAGCAAAAACAATAGACATGATTTTCTGAGGCCACATTTAAAATCATATGAATTATTATAAAGATTATTAAAATGAAAACGTATGGATGACAGTTGATTACAATAATATTTCCATCATTAGTAACCGTTTCCCAGTTAATATTAGTCGTATATTAATAATAGTTCATAAGGCTGTGCAATTAATCGAATTCGATTAACATGCGCATCTCGTCAGTAAAGCCGGTTTCTTGATTAGCAGTAAATCTCCATCACCTGTTTTCAGATGAAGCGGGAATTAATACACAGAGCCGTGGTTACTGACAAGCTAGGACATATCACGTTTGTAATCGCAGACGAATCGCTTCGATTATGATCGTAATATTGTGTAGCTTGTCAGTGAACTATGGCTCTGTGTATTAATTAATGTTAATCGAATTTGATTAATTGTACAGCCTTAATACTTCATTAACTGTGTTATTTACTATCCCTGTTGTAGTATTATTCATAAGTAAAAACCAACAATATATTTTTTTTTCACCATGTTTCCAAATTCTCTACCCCTCTAAAACTGAAAACATTAAGAACTTTTGTGATCTCTTTCCATTTCTTATTTTCAAAAGAGAAATACTGTCCTGGATGTCTATAGAGCAGAGGTCACCTTTTTTATTCCAATGGGAGAGATGGACTTTTCTTTGTCTTTTCTTTATTATTATTTTGTGCTGTATTATTGGTTACTGTGTTATTTCTGTTTCAAAAGCCAGCAACAAATAACACTTTAACATCTAAAGAGTGTTCATGTGATTTTATACATTCGTAATGATTGGAAATTAATAAATGCATAATAATCGTAAAACTGTGATTATTCCTCAGACAATAATCGTACCAGCTAAATCTATAATCGTTGCATCCCTAGTTACAATTTTAGAATGTGATGTGATTTGAACCCTTTTTTAACATAACATATATGCCTATGGTTACATTCACCTTATTTTGTTTATTTGTTTAATCCAAATATAAAAGCATAGAAAATACAGAGATAAATACCGTATACCACAAATCAGCCAAAAAATACTGAAATATACATTTTTGCTCGTATTGTCCAGCCCTACCCTGTATTATGGTTACAGGGAGAGGGGCTAAAAATAAGAGTGCTTAATGATGTCATCTGAAAAGGACCGTTTTCTGTGTTTGAGATAAAAAATGGGGCCTAAATGAATTGTATCCATCTGAAATGGATTGGACTGAAAAGTGGGCTCTATATGGTGGTTACAGGGGGAGGGGATACAAATAAGAGGGTTTGATGTCATTTGAAAAGGAAAGTGTTTCAGAGGCAAACTTATGTGTACAGTTCGTAATGTTGACTCCCTGTTGACTTAGTGTGGGTAACTTTAATTGCTGAGATACTCTTCCCTACGATGATGTAAGATCTGATAATGTTCTTTTTTTGTGATAATAGATAATTGCATCTGTGGAATGCCCGGCTTTGCTGTTCAGCCAGGCGTTCTCCTCCGGAACCACTAATCATTGTGGGGAAGGGCGGAGGCGTACAGACAGCGCTAATCTCTGCAGGTCACAACAAGGATAGCGCAGCCACCTTCCTACCTGCACACACCATCTGTCCTCCCTCATCAGCCTCTGACACCGTTCCTACTCGCTTACAACTATCTGTCAAAGCTCTCGCTTCTCTGAAACCCAGAGTAGCTGCAGGGGATCTGGTGACTTGGCAGTTTATTGGCCACTTTTCTTCAATTTGATATCGATTCGGTGCCATTTAGACATAAGTGACCTTTTTTACTCCCAAGTTGACTTTGATAGTTTTGAACTATCAACTTAAGTTCTCGGTTTTCAAAGAGTCAGAGTAACCTTTTAGGATTTGGCTATATCTTGTCATTTTTTGACTTTGCCTACTCTTTGATGAAAGGCATTTTAATTTAAGTTGAGCGGGAGTGTTGTTACGTCAGATGCTCAAGCACCGCAGAACTGCATTGTTTGCACTTTTCAGAGGCGTTAACCTACAAATAGTTGACTATGCATATTAAACTAAGAGAAATTAGAAGGTATTTTAACATGAAAAAAATTACACTTGAACTTTAAAAGCCTTCTCTTATATTACCTGGAGAAACCCACCCAGTGTTTTGTCCTCATTTGAGCGAACAGCTGACAGAGAAACATTTGCATTGATTTGACAGGAATCGCTGTTGATTTAAGGGAGAAACAAATTTTGGTTTGCAGCTTTGCTTTGTGTTTTTCACACAATTTGTATTTTTTACATATGAGCTGAATAGATGTAACGATTCGCTCAACTGATTCGCATGATTTACTCTTTTTAAACTAAACAAGATAATAGACAAAATATAAAAGAAAATATATTACAAAATGCTGCACATTCTTTTTGTGTGAAATTGAAATATCTTTAATGTCAAATAACTATAATTATAATTTTCAAACAAATACCTAATTAAATAAATGAAGGATTCATATACAATAAAATCTTTTCATATACAACAAATAATAAATATAAAAATATTAGTTATATATCATCAGCATAAAATGCACTTTATGAAATAAAATGCATTTGAAGCTAAAACAGAATTATCAGCGAAATTATGCTACATAAAACAATATAAAAGCAAACGTGCTGAATGAGAATGCAAAATCACTCTCTGACAGTAGGTGGCGCTTACACGTATTATTTTAATACCCATTATACATTACAGAGGCCAGATAAAAATTTATAAAACTGGTATAAAAGCCCACCCTATTTGTATCGTGATTTGTTTAACATCTCAATCAACTTGACTCGTCACATATTCTCATCCATTTTTATTTGGCTTGGGGTGCATCCTTTAGTGCGCTGTTTTATAAGCCCTGTGTTTGCTGCGCTTCATGAATTGTGTGATTGCACCTCAAAAAGAGAACCGAACAGGCCTTATCCAAAGACTTTGGTGGCCCATTATGTCTGTTTACAAGCTTTAAGCACTTCTACTAGCTGACAGATTGTATTACAGAAGCACCCTTTAACTGTCATTCACCTCATAAATTAGACCATCGTGTTTCTGAGATCTAAAAATACAAGAGGATTAATTGCATGAGGTCACATCTGACATGGTTTCTATCCCATTTTTCTATGGTTTGACTCTCGGGGGTAAAGCTATGAAATTAAATTGTGCCGTAGAGACTGCGTGTGCCATGAGTATGGCAGGCCATTTAGTTTTATAATCGTAAAACGGGCGCTGGGAGTGTACGACAGTGGAGCGTAGATTGAGAGGTCCAAATGACTCTTTCTGAATCAACTTCTAACACCGGGGTTTTGGTCTTTCCAGGGCTGGAAATAAGTGTCCCGTTCGAAGTGTTGCCAAAAGGGAAGCTTTGCTAATGTGTTTTTCAAGAGCTCAAATAGTGCCGCACATAAGAATCTCATATTACAGCTGAACCAGAACGCTTTTTAAAAGACTGCTTGACAGTTTGGACCTTAGGACCAGTTATTTGACTATGGCTCCTTGTCATCTTGGTTTATCATAAAGCCGTATGGTGCATTCAGTGCTCTTGACTCAAGATCATTTCAATTAGGGATTGTGCAAAACTGTAAATTAAAAAATCAACCAGTTGGTAGGTTGCCTGAATAGTTTTGGGTTCTTCAGGAAAAGCCTTGCAGACAGTTTAATTTAATTTTATTATTTTGGGTTCTTCCAGAAAAGCATTGCAGATAATGTTACGAAGGTTTGATTTGACTATTTATTTTATATTATATTTGTATCTTATCTTATCAGTTACTTTAAAGCTCATATCAAATAGAAGCAATGCTAGCCTAACTAATACAAGAAGAGAAGATATTATGTTTCCTAGTGGCTATTATTTGTTTCTATCTCTCTTAAATGAAGTGCATGCTCTTTTTAAATACCCTGTTTGTTGTTTTGTTGTTGCCGTGTCATTATTTCATGATTGCACTGTCTGCATTATGCAGATTAGCATGTATTTCTGTTGCACTACACCTGTTGCATTCTTCTTAAAGGGTCGATTTCTCTCATTACGCCTCAATTACATTTTTCTTTTTTTGTAGGTGCACTCTTGTGGTTGCTAGGCATTATGGGAAATAGAAAGAAGAAACAGGCCCTTAGCAACAAGAGTGGAACATGAAAGAAACACTCGAGCTCGTTAGATTACACAAATACTCGCTGAGTGTTATTGGTGAAAGACAAAAACAAGGTCCAGATCACCACAAGTCTTAATAAAAAACTGAATCGATCAAGGTGGTCTGAATGGAATACTAATGTTTGCCTTCTGCATACTACATCGTGTCATGCTTTCCCATGTTTCTGTTTTTATTTATTTAAAGATTTGGCAGTTAATCAAATAATGATGAGTCAAGAAACAGATGCGGTTGATATTTCTTCAAATACAAGGTCAAGTTTAGTGCATTGCATTGTGGGATATGGTATTCACTGCAGTGTTTGTAAACTTCACATTTGAGCAAATATTGTAGCTCATCCTGGTGTTTCATGCTTGCACACCATGTTAGCCTACATATGGCATACTAAATAATTAGTGTGAGTAGTATGGTGATATTCCGATCAGGACAACCCCAGGCTTCACTGAAGTTCCCTCTATAACGCACCTCAGAACATGTTCAGACTTGTTTTATTTAATGCATGCGATCCCCCTAAAAAGGTTAAACGCACTATAGTGTTGGGTTCCACACACAGTAGTTATTGTTTGGCACTTGTCTGTTGGCTTTGCTCTAAGTGGAGGGGACGTGGCCGTCATTACACAGCAAAGGGAATCTTAAACGGCAGCTGCAGATTTTTACGGCCTTGTTTCGTCTGCTGCACCACCCCCATCTCTCCTTCAGTTTGCTTAAATATTTCCAGATGTTCCCAGAAAAGAGCTCTATTTTGAGGTCTGTGATTGAGTCCTGCGGTGGTAGTTTCGTTATAAGCTGCTGCAAATCCAGCAGAGATGACTAGTTTTTCTACCAGCGGTTAGTTATGAGTTGATAACGGAATGATCTGCGCCTATCTGTCTGTCTATCAATTATTGTTCTGTCTGGTATTATCTATCAATTATTGTTCTATCTGTGTATCTTTGTCTCACTGTCTGTCTTCAATTGTATATATCTATCATTTTGTCTAATGTTCTTTCGTTTTCTGTATCGTTCTGTTGTCCATTCTATCGCTCTCTCTCTCTCTCTCTCTCTCTCTCTCTCTCTCTCTCTCTCTCTCTCTCTCTCTCTCTCTCTCTCTCTCTCTCTCTCTTTCTCTCTCTCTCTCTATTTTTGATTGTCTGTTTGTCTGCCTATTTATCTCTCTCTCTCTATTTTTGATTGTCTGTCTATATTTGTCTGCCTATTTCTCGCTCTCGCTCTGCTCTCTCGCTCTCTCGCTCTCTCGCTCTCTCGCTCTCTCGCTCGCTCTCGCTCTCGCTCTCTCTCACGCTCTCGCTCTCGCTCTCTCTCTCTCTCTCTCTTTCTCTCTCTCTCTCTCTCTTCTCTCTCTCTTTCTGTCTGTCCATCCTGTCTTACTCAGTGTTTAATGTGAGCCGGTCGAGGTGTTGTCACCTTCGCGTCTGGAATACGCATCTGTTTCGGTCCTTTTCTGGCATTTGAACTCCTGCCAGTAATATTGCGCCGCTGCGTGTTTTCTATTGGCTAAAATCTCTGGCATTACTCAACAGGTTAGACGGTCTTAAATGGTTTAGGAAGGGGAGGTGTTTTCCTGTGGTGCTTCTGCGCCTCGGCGTTTGACCGAATGTGGCACTGCGCTTAATTGATATCACTGTTTTTATCTTGTGATGTCCCTTTGGATAAAAGTGTTGCTTAAATTACTAAATGATGGCCTCTGATTAGGGAACACTTTCCAGAAAAAGATCCGTCTATATTATATTGTGTTTTATATTGATATTGTTGGTTTAATATGCAATTACATGTACTTTTATTTAAAAGATGGTTTTAGGTTACTGCAAGGTTCATAATAGGTGGTTATGAAATATTTTTGCTACAGGTTTTAAGTAATACTTGTAGTAAATTCAATTCTGTGCCAAATAGATGTGGAAAGTTTCTAATGTCCATGTTTCTTACCGAAATCTTGTCCGTCTTTTCCAGATCCCAGACAGAAGAAAGTGCCTTCTCTGACGACGTTCCTACTTGAAGCTGCTCGCCGTTCCCATCCTACACCGTAAACAACGCTGGCTTGACCTCCGAAGGGTTCTCAATTCCTCAGACTTGCCAAAGCACAAGGAAACGACACTTTTTCCATTCAAGGACATTATTAGATATCGTTCCAAGGAGAGCCGTTGCCTTCAGATATTGCCATCCACAGCCGTCGAGCTCAAGAGCATTTGGAGACCTGGAGCATGTACTTATTGTCGCCCCGTTGTTGTGCACCTGGGACTAAATGACTGATGAACGAGATTGACAGATTCACTGATAGCCACCATCTCCCATGCAACAGCCAGCGGGGGTCTGAATGTGACGTCTCTATTTAAAGGACCTCGCCGACAAACCTCAAAGCTAGACACAAAACAAACACAGAAATACAGTCGTAGGCTATTTGAACCCGACGCAAGAATCCCGCAACCAACAGCGTAGGGCCTGCAGGTTCTCAAACAACTATGGCTTTAAACATCGCATCGATGCGAGACACCAAATGGCTGACGCTCGAGGTGTGCCGGCAGTTTCAGAGAGGGACGTGCTCGCGCAGCGACGAGGAATGCAAATTTGCTCACCCGCCCAAGAGCTGCCAGGTGGAGAACGGACGGGTGATCGCCTGCTTCGACTCGCTGAAGGTAAGACCTACCGCTTACTTGATGCGTCTTTTGGGAATACGCATGACGGCGGACGTGGGTCTTGCTGTATGTTTGTCATTTTTTGAGTAAAGATTTATATTGAGTAATATTTTGAGTTTCATATATGTCACCCTGGACTACAAAACCAGTCATAAGGGTTTAAATTGAGAGTTTATACATCATCTGAAAGCTGAATAAATAAGCTTTCTGTTGATATGGTTTGTTATGATCGGGCAATATTTAGCCGAGATACAACTATTTGAAAATCTGGAATCTGAGGATGCAAAAAAATCAATATATTGAGAAAATCACCTTTAAAGTTGTCCAAATGAAGTTCTTAGCAATGCATATTACTAATAAATAATGTATATATTTACAGTTAGGTTTTCACGGTACACGATCTTTATCTAATATCTTAAAGATTTTTAGCATAAAAGAAAAAGTATAATTTTGACCCATGCAATGTATTGTTGGCTATTGCTACAAATATACCCCAGCGACTTATGACTGCTTTAGTTATCCAGGATCACAAATGTATTCAAATAACGTTTAGCATGGTTAGTGGATGTTTTTGGCAGAACAACTATGATAAAATCGCTCTTTCATGGTCTTTTTCTTGGTTTTATTAAACAGCAGCAATAGCAATATAATAAAATACACAGATTTTCAATAGGTATTTATGTTTATTAACAATAATAATGATAATTCCAACATAACAACTTTTATTATAGAATTGCAGTCACATTTATGCATGCATTTATACATTTTTCTAATACACTGCTCAGCCAATCAGAATTTAGTGTACTAGAAATAACAAAAACATGGCGACTTTATATCCCTGAAAAAGTGGTAATTGTGATTCTTCCACCAAAAAATATATTTCATGAGAGTAACTGTAGAATATATATGGCACAATTTAGCTAGTTATTGCATTCAATGTGCAGTATATCAATGAATTGTAGAGCTAGAACCGTAAATCAAAGAGGATCATGGCTGAAGAACTTGATTATAGAGTTGCACTTGCATTCTTCCTCTAAAAAAGTTAAATTTTACAATTTAGCTAGTTATTGCATTCAGTATGCAGTATATTAATGGCTTTTCAGGCATGATGTTTGGCGGAATGTTTTTAATTTATGATAAAACTGCTATTTAATGCCCTTTTTCTTGGTTTTATTTAAACAGCAGCAAAAGCAGTATGATGAATGATACCAATATTCAATAAATAATTACATTTATTAGCAATAATTATAATTCCATCATAGCAACTTGGCTCATTACTGCAGAATTGCGGTCACAGATGTGCATTTACTCTATATGCAATTTAAATTAGCCAATCAGAATAAAACATAGCGACTTATATTCTGGAAAAATTGCATTCATTTGACCAAATAATAGATGGAGTGCATTAGTTCCCGTCCACTTTAAGTATTTTCTTAGGGATGTCCTTCGCAGTGCTTCATGGATTTGCTTGTGGTTCTCTGATTGGTGGAGATTTCTCTGCAGAATCATGGGTAATGTAGTCAATCATCAGGAATTCCTCTGTTAAACATGTTAAAAATAAAGCTTGTGATGCCTTCAACAAATGCATATGCCATCAAATACCAACCTAGTAGCTCAGAGTAGGTCTGTCTTTAATAGTTTATAAGTTATCATTTATTGTTGAAAATCAATTCCTTGAAGGAGAACATGAATTTAATTTTTACTTCTGGAAACCTGACGGTTGTGCTCTATTTCACGAGTGTAACCGTATTTATGTGTCATTTAGTTTACAACTTTTAGAGCTGGAATTGCTTGTTTTATATGTAACTTCACATTGATCATTGTGCATAAACATCGTTTTTGTCAATTTCTAGGCAATCATTATTATGTAAATGAAGCACGGGAACTGAACGAACGTCAAAAACATTTGTTTGAGGATATTTTTGTGTTGCTGGCAAGCCGCCTTAGTGCAGCTCTCTGAAATTCGAGTGCATGTGTCAGCTCTGCCACACTGCATACTGCACACTTCAAATAAAGCTGACCTGTAGAGAGCGAAAGGCCAGCGCTGCGCTCTCATCCAGCCCGTTTGACATCTTCCCATCTAACGTTACCATGCCACGTCCGTCATTTATATGGGTTTCCATGAACGCGATGGTGTTTTTAGACACAAACAAAAACATAAACGCAGTGACTGATAATTAAAGCATCAGATGTTCGCCCGTGCTGTGTGTTTAAAAATATAAACTGAACGATGCACCTAAACTAAACGATAAGTTTTCATTAATATATGTTAAAAGCATATCTAATTTCAGTAGCATTGAAGAACTCTTGAACTGATTTAAATCTCAAACATTATTTACAGTCAAAACTGCATGAATATTTTTCATGCATTAAAATGTTGTAGTGCACATGCACATCAATTGAATTGTATAATAATGTAATCTCCAGTAAAGCTACTGAATTTATTGAAGGATAGTCTATTAATGCTGTTTTCTAAGATAACACACAATGCTTATGAGATGCACTTAAATAACGTTCAAAAACAGGTGCATGTTTGCATGTGCATGACCGTGCATGATAAATGAAGTGAATTTAAAGATGCAATTTTATGAATAGAGTTTTAAAGCATCACTAAAATATTTGTATTAGATTTTACAATATATGACTTCAGAAAAAACTTTTTTTCAATTCTATATTTTTCTTGTATCTGTATTTTTTATTATAGAGATTGTTTTTTAGGGTTGGGTACCGAAACCCCGTACCAATATGGCACCGGTACCTATGTAACCGGTATGTACCGAACCGAATCAGAACGCAGATTTTGGTGCCATACCTGAGCGATCGGGTGAAATATTTGTCCTTTGTTTCTCCGAAACGGACGTAAGAAGCATCATCACCAGCACCGCACGTGAAAAATTATTTCCCGACTGAGAAGATGCACATGAACTCGATTCGGAAAGCACTAATAATACAAGTCCAACAAATCTTTGTAGTAACCCGAGTGTGCGGTTTTCACATTCAGACTTAAAAACACAACTCTGGAAATGAGAGCATCTGAGGAGCGCGTGAATGCTGTAATTACACTTGCTCTGACGACCTTCCATTAACGAGCTACGTTACTACTATTCCACAGGCTACTAATACATCGATTAGCAATGGATTATAAATATACCTAATTATTATGAAAATACCAGAGATGGCTTGAATAACACAGATAAACTATACATAGTCATAGTCGAGTGTTTATTGTATTTATTTTATCATTCAAAATGTTTATATCTTCTGTTTACTTATCCATATCCCTGGAGCTTCATGAGTTCTGCTTCTGTGACTGGATCTGTGGGTTTTCTGCTCGAGGGCGCCCTCTGGTGTCCAGTATGAATGAAAAAGACATCATCCCCGGTTTCACAGACAAGGCTTGAGCCTAGTCCTAGACTAAAATTTAACTCTTAGCTATTTTAACTGAAATAAACTTGCACTGACTGATCCTAAAATATATCAGTGCATTTGTTTGTCTCAAGATGCACCCCAGTAATGTTTTTTTTTTCTGAGCGTGTTTATAAAAAATACTTAAATGTTCTAATTGAACTATGATCTAATCCTGGTTTAGTCTAAGCCCTGTCTGTGAAACCGGGCCCATGTGTTTAGTGCTAATGGCCAACCCAATTATGAATTGGTCATTTTTTATTTTTATAAGTATCGGTTCAGGCACCGTTTAGGCACCGGTACCATTTTAAAAGTATCGAAAAAAAAAAAAACGATACCCAACCCTAGTCTTTTTAAACTTTTATTTTCACTGCATTTCACTATGAATTGCATCCACTGTAAACCACTGTAAATTAATATATATATATATATATATATATATATATATATATATTTAATCAGTTTTCTACCTGTATTTTACATTTTGAAAGGAATTTTAGGTAGTTTCATTAATTTTCTTGTTTACTTGTTTTTTATTAGCTATTTATTTTTTATATCTTTATACATTTTATATTGCCTAATATTAGTTTTAGTTTAAATTTGTTAGGACATCAGGTTAAACTAAATGAAAATGAGGCATTGCCTTGGCAACTAGCTGAAATAAAATCAGTTAATAAAAAAAAAACTTGTGTAATTGCATGTAATGATTATTTAGCAACAAATTAATATGATTTTTGTTTTAGTTTAATAGCCTGCCAGTTTTGCATGGGTAAGAACCACTTTTTAACAATACATAATGTAATGGCGAATATTATTAATAATAACATGAATTATTTATTAAACATTGGTATCTTTTATGGTATTCTTCCAGTAAACCATGACTCATGACCAGGATCTTTTGGTTTAATCTGGGTCACGTAATGTTTCCCGACACAGATGGTCATGAGGCGAGCGTATGATACGGCAGCTCGCGTGTTTTAATGCAGGAAAACGCTGCGCCGGTGACATTGACAAATGCGCTGTAAAACTAGAGCAGGTCCGACTCTCACAGGAATAATGCACTTAAGATGGTACTTACCTTCATGTGCGCTGCAGTCCTTCACAAAAATACAAAGAAATGACCCGCTCACACAAGCTTTGTCGTTTATCACACAAATTAGGCAAGGTCACTATGTAGGTCAGTGTCAGAAGATAGTGTTACGAGCGCTTTAGGCCACGACGCATGAGTTTGGTATCAATGCAGTCGACCCGTGAGATCATTTCTTCCTCTTATGCATGAAGCTGGATATTTGAACGATGCATTGCATTATGTGCTTTTGGCTGATTGTGCCAGCCTTTGTTGGTTTATGGCAGGCCTAAAGCTGATATGTGACAGTTTAAAAGGATTTAGTGAAGCACTTTAACTTGTATTGTTTTTCTGTCTGTATTTAAATAAGCTTGTCATATTAACACATGCTCGTTCGTGATCGGAAGTTGAATTTATTTTGGCAACATCAGCATGTAAAACAGATTTTAGTGTTGTTTCTTCAGTTATTCAGAGTCAAAGATCTAGTGATTTACTGTAGTAATTTCCCATCGGCTTACGGTGTATTACAGCAGTTGAGGTCTGTCAGAGAAGATGCAATAATGCATTTGAATGTCAAAAAATGCAAAAGTTTGAATGTCAAATTTGCATTTTTGGGTGAACTATCCCTTTAAAACTTGCGCCACTAAAAATTGTCCAGTAACATCCGTGTTTTTCTCACATATTATTGTGCTTTTTTGTATAGAATAAATAATTGTTGCTTATTTTTTTTTTTTTTTTTTGAGACAAATACTACTGTGATTTATATATTTTTCATAAATGTAAAATGTATGTATTTATTTATATATAATATATGAATATTTTATTTATCTATTTATTTTGCATTATGGAGCTTTTGGCTCACAGGATATTTTTTAAATGTATATAATTTAAGTACTATTATCTACTATAATATTTATGCATCTCTACAGCTTGTATTAGCACTATGTATATAGTTCAGTTACATAAATATAAAATGTTGGTTTATTTAGTGTATTATAGAAGATGCAATAACAACCGCCTTCATTAGGATCCATTTGTGAGTCTGTCTTCTTCACACAATCCACCAAACGGGTTTGTTTATCATATTGTTGTTAGGGTTTTCTGGGTGGTTGCTATGCGGCCTTCATGTGACTGAAACAAATCTGAGTCTTAAATTGTCTGCTCTCTGTTACACCCTGCATTTGGATTCTCTAATTCTCAACCATGATTTTAACATTAATATTTTCTTGTTTATTAAGTTTCCACATTTAGACATTTATAGTATGAAGACGTTACAGTTCATTGAATCAGTCCAAAATTCTGATTTTTTTTTTTTAATGAATTGATTCAGATACTCAAATATCATTTACTGAATTACGTATTGTTATATTTGTGTATATAAATCAAAGTAATTAAATCATAAATATTAAATAAGCAAGTATTAATCATCATTCCCTCATTCATTTAATGAAAAAAAACTATTTGGAAAACATATCTTAAAATATTATAACTAAATGTAACTAAATCAATATGTTTTATCGGAAAATATTAATTTTCCCTTATGTTATTATAGTGGTGCATATAAATCAAAATAAGTAAATGATAATTTTTCAATAAATAATCATTAATTATCCTTCCCTTTTTATTTAGTGGAAAAACTATTTATACAATATACCTTGAATATTTCATCTACATTTTTCTAAATAAAAATGTTTTAGTGAAAATATGTATTTTTTTCCAGGTATATTGGTGCATATAAATGAAAATAATTAAATAATTGTTAATAATCCTCATTCCATTTACTGATTAAAAAACTGTGTAAAATAGCATGCCTTGATATTTTAACTACAGTTTTGAAATGCATAGATATTGCAATATATATTTAATAATAATTTTTCATAAATCGTATCCCTATTATTTGAAAGCTTGTAGATGTATTGTACAAAATCCAATCTTTAGTTCGGTGCTGTTGTGTTTGGTTGGGTCTCCTGACCTCTAAAACGGAGTATATGCATCTTGAAGATGACGTTTTCTGTGTTAATTCAGTCTCAAACACAGGGGCCCATTGAGCTGCTGTCTTTGGCCCCTGGGACTCGACGGTCATCAGATCGTCTCATTGACTCGCAGCCGGGGGTGCTGCGCAGACTCGTGAGCTCCTCCGACTGCGATGACCTTGTAAAGATGCACAAACGGCCGAGTTGTTTTCCGCTCAGCCTTGTGCTCTGCGTTAGCTGATAATGAATCTGGTCAGCGGGCTCATTTGTACCGCTCACGCTCTCATTGTGACGCTGTCCTGCTGCTCTCAGCATTTGCACAGATTTATAGACGTACAGCAGGTTGCTGTGACCGCAGCATATTCAAGGCCGTGACTTCTGAAACCAAGAATCTCTCATGGGGAGTAAAGCGTTAAAGGGATAGTTCACCCAAAAATGAAAATGTGATGTTTATCTGCTTACCCCAAGGACGTCCAAGGTGACTTTGTTTCTTCAGTAGAACACAAACAAAGATGCAGAATCTTTGAGAGTTTAAAAACATACACAGACAAATTCAAATTAAGACATCAGTGTATCGTCACGAGCAGCAGGGTTTAATTAGAATTTGTCTGTGCATGTTTTTATACTCTCAGAGATTCTGTGATAAACGTCAAATTTTCATTTTTGGGTGAACTATCCCTTTTAAAACTTGCACCAATAACTTCAAAATGTTTGAATTTTCCAGTAAAATCAGTGTTTTTCTCACATTTTATTGTGCTTTTTTGTATAGAATAAATAATTGTTGCTTTAAACTTTTTTTTTTTTTTGTGCAAGACAAATACTGCTGTGATTTATATATTTTTTCATAAATGTAAAATGTATTTATATATAATATATGTATATTTTATTTATCTATTTATTTAGCATTATGGAGCTTTTTCGCTCTCAGGATATTTTTAAATGTATATAATTTAAGTACTATTATCTACTATAATACAGTTACGTATGCATCTCTACAGCTTGTATTAGCACTATGTATATAGTTCAGTTACATAAATATAACTTTTTGGTTTATTTAGTGTATTATATTAATTTATAATAAATTAAAATAATATATAATGTGTTCTGTATTATGTACACACACACACACACACACACACACACATATATATATATAATTCCATTCACATTAATTTGTCCTGTTGTTTGTAATATAAACAGTCTCACACTGCCTCAGTGATCACGCATCAGTTGTCTCTCGAATGCAGTCATATAACTATGGACTAGTATCTATAAATAAAAACACTTTAAATATGAATCCTGCATGTTCTGCATCTCAGTTAATTTCATTTCATAAATGAGGACATAAATCGAGCATTTGACCGTTTCATTTGAGTAAATATCATATACACATAGGCTACAAAAACTTAAAAGGTCCTCATGGCAACCTGTCAAAATATATGTTCGGTTTAATATATTACTGTATATAATAACCACAACAATTATTACAACTTTTGTTGAGAATAATCACACATACTTATTTCTTCCATGTTTTAATTTTAATAGTAAACTCATTTGTTTGAAAAATAAAGTCTAACTCTCATTTGATTAAAAGATAAATTCAATTAATGTTTTATGCCTTCATTGTGCACTGTGTGTGTAAATTAAAATCAACGAAATGTGTGTGTGTTAATAGTTTTCAGAATGTCATGTTTGCATGTGTGAACGTGTGTGTGTGTGTCAGAGCTCTGTGTTATTATTAATGTGTGTGTGTGTGTGTGTGTTCTGTGTGTGTACACCAGATGTGTGTGTGTGTGTGTGTGTGTGTGTGTGTGTCTGTGTGTGTGTGTGTGTGTGTGTGTGTGAAAAACACATGTGTGTGTGTGTGTGTGTGTGTGTGTGTGTGTGTGTGTGTGTGTGAATTGGAAGCATACGGGTGTTTCTAAAGCAAGCTCAGCGTCATCACACATCTGGTTAAACACTAAGCTTAGAATCGATCCAGAATCGTTGGAGAGAGAATCACGATGCATCGATTGTTTTCTCCACCCCTAATAACTATATGATATAGGATTATAACTATAGGATATCTTTTATTATTTATTTGTTTTTTTAGGGGCTGCTTGATTTCACGAGTTGCTCGTGTCAAACTGCAGTTTCAGATTAGTTTCCCAGCGTTGTACCCGACTTCGATGCATTTGTCCTCTCTAACCTAGTTACTGTGAAGCCGGTTGAGCTGCAGCTGGTCCACGCTATTGACAGAGAGGCAGGAAGTGCTGTGAATTGTGGGGGATGGAAAGGAGAGTCGTTCCCGTCTTCCCAGATAATATACAAATGCCAGAGTCATGTGATGGTGAGCCTGACACTGAATAGGCCGTTGTTGTATTTGTTTCTCGCTCTGGAGTGACGATGTCTGCGCTTGACAAGCACTTGCATGGCTTGCAGCCGTCAGCGAGTCCTGATAACAGCTCACATGTCATCAGCTGAACACACAGCGGCTCTGCCTAGCCAACATCAACCGTTTTGTCTGGTTCTGACCCTGCCGGGTGTGCAGCATCGGTGCCGTGTCTGCTGCATGATCAGTACACACAAGTGAATATAGTATAGTATATAGAATGATATAGTGCATGTCATGTCCTGGCATTGTGTAACAAAGCGACAAGTGATAAATATCACACATTTGAATCTGTGTTTTTCTCCTGACTAGCTGTAGTTATTTATTATGAAGCATTTTCACTTTCAGGATTGTTTTATTTTTGTATCATGTACTGAATTTGCTATTATCCACAACAATATGTATTTATTTATACAGCTAGTAATATCTGTGGTTCGGTATATGAATATACATTTTTTATTGGTCATTTAATGTATTATATTAATTTATAATATAAAGAAAGTTAGTTATGTGTATATTAATGATTATTAATTTGTATTTTCACATTTAGTGCTTTTTGCATTCATTTCTACTGTTGTTTATAATACATAAGGACTTCCCTGTTTTCAATAATTACTTATACGTTATTAATCATTTAAATAATACTTATACGTTAAAATGTTTTATAATAATGATTTGTATAAATATAATGATAAAAATTAAAATAAACAATACCGTTTACAAATTTGTATTAATATTAAGACAAATTCAGTGCAGTTAGATGCTTTATTTTAATAATTTAATAAAAGTTTTGTATCAAAATATGTTCATCATAAATTATCATTGTCTTTCGGTTCTGTTCTATTAATACAACTTGTTTTCTTTTTATTTGTGTAAATTTTATGTTCATATTTTATGTTTGTATCTAATTAAGTTGTTTATTAAAATAAATGTAAACTTATTTATTATTCAGTATATTTATTTATAATGTAAAATAGAATAATATGCGTATTATAACATATAACGTTTTGTTAGTTTATATTAAAATTGTTAATGCCATTTAAACCAAACAGACAATGACTGTTCTGTTTTTAAATGAATAATTGTAAATCAATGTAATGAATAATAAATCTAACAATAAATAATAGATGATTGTTTATTGATTTTAGTGTCTCGAACTGCTTATTCGAATGGTCAGAGTCACTGTATTTCTCCTACAGTTTGAGATGGGTTGATTTCACCGTCTGACTTCATTTGAGAAGGGCCTGTTGTGTGTTTTTTCCCAGCCTCAGCAGAGCAAACATGCGGGGAATGTGTTCGGTGCGGCAGGGTGTCCCGGTCATTCACAAAACAACGAAGTGCTGACTTGAGCTTAACATCGGGCCGCTGCTGGGGAGAGACTTTGATGAGTTCTGCATTTGGTCCGTGTGACTTCACTCCTGCTCTGCTGTGGGGGTGTCCCGGCGTCCACATCAATGCGCTTTCTGCTCAGACTCGTGACTCCTAGGTAGGGTTGGGTATCGAGAACCGGTTCTGCGTTTCAGAGAACCGAGTATTCAATAAAACGAGTGCATTTCGATTCTGCCTAACGACTTCTGTGTTCACATGTTAATGTGAATTAAAGTGCCCCTGTAATGGATTTTTGAAAATGAGCTTTCATGCCGTGTGTAACACAACTCTACGTGAATGAAAACATCCTGAAAAGTGTTAAATCTGAAAGTGCACCATGTATAAAAGAAAGAGTCGACTCTGAATCACTGAACCGAGTCGTTTTTAAAACTAATCCCAAGCCGCTTCATGTTAACGTCAACATGAAACATATTGCCTGCCCACTTATTCATCTTTTCTCGTTGGTCTGAATGAAAATGCTAATTCATTCTTTGCCACTAGGTGCTCTTTTGGAGCGGTAAAATAGTGGTTTACCCGCTAACGCTGTACACAAAGCAGCACTGCGCTCACAAACGCTGCTTTATCAGGCTTTACAGGTGAGATGAGGTGAAAATGAGACCAATCACCGCGGATTAGCGTCACGCAAAGGAGGGGTTTGGAAAAATGAAGCACGGAGCAAATCATTTGAGAGTCATTGAGCAAGTAAGCTAAAAATAAATGCATATTATAAGACAATAAACGTTTTTTGACCTTGCATGCATGTCAACCTGTTATTGGGGACTCACAAAACCAAAAAAATTACCTTTCAGTGCTCAATATGGCACTTTAAAACAATTTAAGTGCAGGAACGGAAAGAACTTGCGCCCTGAAGCACAAGAGAACAGCGGTCTCGGTGCGGGTTTCCAGCCTGTGTCCGTTCTTTCATATTTATCAACCAGTATGCAGAAAACTACGTCGGTATATTATCATAAACACAGCCGTTCTTGTCTTGAGTGAACGTAAAACGATGAGAAAAGACGAGTGCATTCGGTGTTAAAGAGACCGCAGCCTAATAAACTCGCTGCCTGTCATTAATGTTAATCCGAGAACAAGAAAATCCTTCACTTATCGTGACTGAATAACTTTAATAACCGAAAGCACAATATGGTTTAATCCCTTCATCAAGTCTGTGTTTCAAAGTGAAGTGCACACTTCGTTCATGTGATGAGCTGGTGATCCGGTGTTTCCCGCGCCTCAGAACGACTCAGTGAATGAATGCAGTCCACTCGTTTACTGCATGTGCTGTGAGGCCACCAGCCAGGCTTTATATTTGTAGCATTTCACTAGATTTGTAGCGAGACGGGTTTTCGCTGAAGTTTTCTTTCAAAATAAAAGCTTAAAAGTGCAGTATGAATTGCTCACAGCTAGTGGTTTAAATGCGCTCCAAATTCAAAATATATCTTTCAAGTGTAAAAATTAGGAATGAAGTATTGTAATTTCTGTACTTTAGTACAAAGCAAAAAATATACCTATAAAATATTAATATTTGTTTATTTTACAGTGCAATTGTTTTACAGTATATAGCTATTACTGTCATTGTTATTATTATTATTATCGTATTCTAATGTCTGTGTCTTCCTAAAACCCCAGTGTGACTGAGACGTCATATAAAAGCTGACTTCTTTCAGCTTTTATATGATATATATCGTGAGATTTTGATGCTGCATCCCTAGTGACTCGTGAACGTGAGGCGGTCTGAGCGGTAGCCGCTCGCGTCAGCTGCAGCTGGTTAGCGCCGCTCGTTGCTCTCGCTGTCAGCTGCTGCTGGTTAATGCTGCAGTGCACCTGCGTGTGTGTTTCTTTCACACACTGATCCACACGGAGCCGGGATCTGTTGTGAGATATCGGGATATTAGAAACAGACCTCGGAGCGGCTCTTGGCTTCTGTGTCAACATTCTTTCAAGTGCTGCGGGACTGTTTCTAATAACACGCTACCTTGTTTGCTTGGTGCATGATCTTGTGTGACCCTGGACTACAAAACCAGTCTTAAGTAGCAGACTTAAACAGGTATATTTGTAGCAATAGCCAACAATACATTGTATGGATCAAAATTATTGACATAAATTATTGATTAGTAATATGCATTGCTGAGAAATTTATTTGGACAGCTTTTAAGGCGATTTTCTCAATATTTTTATTATTTTTATTTTTTCTGCACCCTAAGATTCCAGATTTTCAAATAGTTGTATCTCGGCCAAATATTGTCCGATCATAACAAACCATGCATTAATAAAAAAAAGCTTATTTATTCAGATGATGTATAAATCTCAATTTGATCAAATTGACCTTTATGACTGGTTTGGTTGTCTAGGGTCACATTTGTCAAACTTTACATGAGATTTCAGACAGCAAGTTAAACTTATAACTTATAAAGAAGATAAAACGTTATTTGTGACAAGTGAGTCGCAATGAGAACATTTTCAAAAATGAGTTTTTATTTTGACATTTTCTATTAAAAGACCTTCAAAATGATGTATGATTGTTGGAAAAACAATGACTGAGCTTTGTTTGAAGTCAATAGAGTTCAAGAAAAATCAAGTTAAATCACATCACTTATCAATGCAGCATCTTTTCCTCCAATTATTTTCGTAATATTCATTGCTTTATTAATTATCTCAATATAGCTATTTTTATTTAATCTTTGTTGTAAATAAGAACAAAAGCCTGTGACTTAACTATCTAAAAAATGTGTTTACATGGAACAAAGAGCTCAGGAATTATGAAATAATTATCAAATTAAACACATTTAGAAATAATTGTATCCACTTTAAAAGTATTGTGATTTTTCCAGTTGCATGTTTAATACAAACTCGTTACAACAAGGTCTCATTTGTTAACAGTAATGCATTCGCTAGAATAAACTAACAATGAGAAATAGTTATTTTCAGCAATTAATGTTAGTTAATATAAATGCAACTGCTCATTGTTTGTTCATGTTAATTCACCGTGCATTAACTAATGTATTAGGTTGATTGATTAAACATTAACACTAATTATGATTAATAATTGCCGTGTTTTGCTCTTTGGTAGTTCGTGTCAGCGGAGAGCTGACCTTGTAAGTGTGATACTGTGTACATGACATTTTAATGTTTAATGATCAAGTAATTATTTTCTGTGATAATTAGCTTTATGCACCAAATGTTGCTGCTGGTTGTATTGAACCTGGACATTCCAAGTCTGTAAAGGAGTCAACGTCAAGTATTTCCAGGAAAAACATCCCTTTCATCCGCTGAACAATTCAGGGAGTTTCTTTATTTATGTTTTTCTTTCTTTTTCCAAGAAGACACAGCTGCATTGATAGACTCCAACAAACAAGACAAAAGGCTTTTTCTGGACAAAAGTGTAGTTTAGGGTCAAAAGTTCTGAGATTTCTTTGAGAAGATGAATTAGATAAAAAATATAATTGGAGAAACAGTAAAAACTAATGAGATGTGCAAAGCATAAATCAAAATCAAAATATTCCTGAAGGCTCTTGTTATGGTTTCGATTCAATAGCAGTCAGTTTTTATATTTTTTACCAGTTATTTAATAGTTAATGATTCATACTAGTGTTGACAAAAGACCTGGTATACTTCGGTACCAAGTCGGTACAAAAAAATGTAAATGTCATGGTACCAGGTCTTTTAAAGTACCGAGGACCCAGTCAACCCGGTTCTTGACGTGTAGGACCGTATGTTTTCCGATGCAGAAAATGCGGACGAATCGTGGAACCTCGTTTAAAAACGGAATTTACAGTTTAACACGGAATATCATGAAATGTTTCAATGTTTGGATGATTTAATCAAAAGTAGGTCATTACACTTAAATCAAATCGTGATATGGACCTGTATCTGTAAATATTAAGCTGAAAAAGTAAATTAAAATATGAATCACATGTTCTGCAAGTCTCTGTGTGAATGAATGAATGGCAGAGACATGCGGTTCTGTTTACTAACATATTACATACACTGAAGCGCGCTCGCAGTGATTTCAGCGTCTGCCGTCTAAATGAGGACATAATATCATACTATGTCATGGCATACTTTCCCGGCTTAATATTTACAGATACTGGTCAATATTGCGATTTGATTAATTCATCCAAATAATACATAAACAACATCTCCAGAACTGCTCTGAGAGTCACTTCACGATCATTTTATCATTTAATTTGAGTTAAACCAGCGTCATATCACATACACAGACATGTAAAGGTATTCACGGCAACCCGTCAAAATAAAAGTTTGGTTTAGACATTTGGCCAGAAATATATTAGGCTACTATTATTTAGTAGAATGCATTTGATACTGCTACTACTGTTTAAAAAATAATACAACTTTATTTTCTAATAAATAATCATGCAATATTTCTTCCATGTTTTAATTTTAATAATAAATCCCCTTTATTTAGCAAAAAAGTAAAAGTGTTTAAATATCATTAATTAAAAGACAAATTAAATTTGGGTGAAACTTGTTTCCATACTTTTATTACTTGTGTAAAAATTGAAACACAATTTTAAATAAGCACAAATAATGGCATTGATTTTTGTGCATTTTTATTTTTGTTTGACTTTATTAATAAAAAGAGTGTGTTTTTTAATTAGCATGCATACATTTGTTGTTTGGGGTCTAAAGTCACTGTTTGCCAATAATGGTTTAAAAGACATTTAAATAGACAAGTCACATTGGAATATTTTTTTAGATGTGCAAAGCATAACGGCTTCAGAATGTAAAGCAGATTTGATTTTGATTATTATTTTTAAGTTAAAAAAACAAACTAAGTAATATCCTGAAGCATCTCATTGCAGTTTGACCAGTTTTTATATTACATTTGTGACTTCAAAACATTTATTTGCCAGATAAATCACTAAATATGTAGTTTGGGGTCAAAAGTTATCTATTTGGAAATAATACTAAACAAGATATGTCTTTGAGAAGTTAAATTGGATAAAAAATTGAATTAGAGATGGTTAAAAACAAATAGCCATGCCCAGCACAGCATCCAAACTTAAAATAGAATTACAACATTTTAAATGTATTAAATCAAAACTTATGACTAGATGACCAAGAACCCGTTTCAGACAACTTTTATATTTATTTATTTATTTATTTATTTATTGCCAAACACCTTAGTTGTTTGGAATTTGCTTTGGTGAGCTCATCAACAATAATAACAAACATTAAAATACAAACATAAACATAAATACATACACGGCTATATATGTCCCATCAATTATAAGGAGTGAAATACAGATGCATAGACACCAGAGGAATTAAGAGCGTGAACAATCCTACAATAAGTGCTGTTCAGAAACCGTGTGGACTTAGTTTTAATTGCTCTAAGGCGTCTGCCTGAAGGAAGAGGCGTAAAGAGGTGTCTGGCTGGATGTAAAGGATCTTTCAGGATTTTTAAGCCTTTTTTCTGCAAACGTGAGACATAAATCTCATCAATAGTGGGAAGATCATAACCAATAATTTTCGAAGCAACCCGAGTAATATTATTAATCTGACTTCTCTGCTGAGCTGTGGAGCTACCAAACCACACTATAAGTGAAAAAGTCTGCACGCTTTCAATGACAGCTCTATAAAAATTGAACATACCAACTTTAGATATGCCAAACTTTTTAAGCTGTCTTAAGAAAAAAAGCCTTTGAGATTTTTTGATAATGCCTCTTAGGTTGTCATCACACTTTAACGTTGCAGAGATTGTTATCCCGAGAAGCTTAAAACATTGAACATTTTCAATGTCCTGACCATTAATAGTCAATGGCAAAACAACATTTGTCCTCCGTCTGAAATCAAACACCATTTCCTTTGTTTTTAGGACATTCAACTTCAAATTACGAGTGCAACTCCAATCAAACAGTGTAGAAACCTCCCTTCTATAGTCCGATTCGTTATCATTTGTTATTAAACCAATCAATGTAGTGTCATCAGCAAACTTAAAAATTTGCACTGTATTACAATGTGAAACACAATCATTCATGTATACAGAGTACAATAATGGTGACAATACACATCCTTGTGGGACCCCACACTTATTATATTACTCGCATGACCTCAAAACATTACAGCAATTTCCTAACAGGTCCAAATCTGAAGTTCCAAAATATTCCAGAGCAAAACAAATCCTATACAATCAAATCTGCATTCGCCATTGATCTCCCCCTGCCATGTTTAGGAAGCATAATGAGGCGTCGAGCAGCAAAACAGGCCGTGTTGTATATCCGAACGTTCCCATGACAGATCCGATCCTGTGGCGTGTCTCCCTCGCCAGAGACCGGCAGCGATAGACCACAGCTGGTGTCGAGAGGCCGAGATGCTCTAACGAGCCGAGAGCCTTTGAAATCAGAAGCCTCGTCTAATTAGGCTGTAACCTTTAAGTTGCTGTTGGACTCCCAATTGGACGCCGCTTTGTGAATATGGTTTAGCCGAGTGGCAGTATTCCAGCTTATGGGACATGGGATAATGCATCCGCAAGCTCAGCATATTTAGTTCACTAGTGATTAGTAAGTGTGCGGTGTACTAAGACTAGTGCTATTTCACTTTGGGTTGAGGTTTAATTTGGTGTATAACTGAAGAAAACCACATAACAATGGTATTCACTTTTATATATTGTTTGGATGAATAATCTAATTTGTATTAAATACTTATTATTTCAATAATAGCTATTACAAATACTTAAATGAACAATTGAATAACCTTGCACTGGTTTCTAAATCTATTGGTATTGCGATGATAAAACTGGTTAACAATCTCACAGACCTGTTTGGTTTAGTAAGCAACCATTTAGCATGTGGACATGGGTTAATAAATGGTTTGAACAAAACTTGTTTTTTTTTTTTTTTTTACTGACATTAAAACTTTTCTATGGAAGCCTGAATAAAAGAAAAAGAAAAAGATAATTTCCTTTTTTTCAGATTTGCAAGTTTAAATCGATATACATTTTATTTTACAGGCACTGTATAAAGTTGCAATTACCTTTTTTATTTTATTTTGGTGGAAATGGATTTCCATACTTTTCAACTTAATTTGGATAAATGAATAAATGTAATGGCTCAAAAATATTAGTAAACCATACATTTCTTTAATTCATTAACTCATGCTAAATTGTTCACTTAGTTCACTAACTATGCATTTATTTTCATCTTTGTTCAGTTAAGTCAAATATTTTTTGAATAATTGGCTGTAAGTTGAATGACATATTTTATATTTTTAATGTCTCATTCAGGTCATTTTCATCTAGAAGAAAAACAAATGTGCTGTCATTAAAACTCAAAACAAAGCAAATACGCAAAATATGGCATGATTAGTTTAAAATGTTAATAGATATGAGCCTTCGCTTAAAAACAAGCATAAACAAGGCCTGTTGTTGCTCGTTTCATTCATTATACTGAAGTCACGGCCGCTGAGGAATTATTAGCAACGCAGACAGATGCATTACAGAAATAGCACAAAGCGCTTTCTGGCAGTCATCTTACCTTCATAACGTCATCTCATTGGTCTTGGACCTACTGAAGATGCTTGTTTTAGTGTCAATCTAACATTTGATTCTGATAGAAGAAACACTTGAAATGTGTGTGTGTGTGTGTGTATTATGATAATACATATTCTGTGTGTGATGTGATGTGTGTCAAATAATTCAGCAAAAAATAGATAGATAGATAGATAGGTGATTGATGGTTCAATAGAGTGATAGATAGATAGCGGGTGGATAGATGTCATAACTGAAGATGATAGGGATAGATAGATAGAGGGAGATATGTGATAGAAGACGATAGATAGATAGATAGATAGATAGATAGATAGATAGAGGCTGGATAGATAGATAGATCACCTGAACAGTGATAGATGAGAGATGCCTTTCAGAGGTTCAGACATATCGGTGATTTCATGCGATAGATAGATAGACAGATAGATAGATAGATGTCTCATTGGGATAGATAGCATAGAGTGATAGATAGATAGATAGAATGATCATTAGATAGATAGATAGAAAGATAGATATGGCGTGATAGTTTAATAGATGATAGATAGATATGAGATAGATGATAAAAACAAGATAGAACAGATAGATGATAGATAGATAGATTCATTATACTGATAGTCACGGCCGCTAGAGTGAATTATAGATAGAGACAGATAGATTACAGATAGATAGCACAGGATAGAGTCATACCTTCATAGATAGATCATTGGTCTTGGACCTACTGATAGATAGCTGATAGATAGATCTAACATTTGATTCTGATAGATAGATAACACTTGATAGATAGATAGTGATAGATAGATAGTGATAGATACATATTCTGTGATATGATTGGTCAAGATAGATTGATGAAAAGATAGATAGATAGATAGATAGATTAACAATGCTCAATGTTAGATAGATAGTGATTTTTAACATAGATAGATACATGAATTTTAAGAATGTTTGTTTATTTTTATTATTTATTGTGTTTTGATATACAATATATAACAATTAATAATGATATATATATATAACAACTAATACCTTTATTAATCAAGGACACATTAAGTTGATCATAAATGTCAGTAAAGACATTTATAATGTTACAAAATACTTCTATTTTAAATAAATGCTGATCTTTTGAACTTTCTATTCATCTGTGAATCCTGAAAATTAAATGTATCACCGTTTACACAAAAATATTGGGCCGCACAACTGTTTTCAACATTGGTAATAATCAGAAATGTTTCTTGAGCAGAAAATCAGTATATTATTATGATTTCTGAAGATTGTGTGACACTGAAGACTGGAGTAATGATGCTGAAAATACAGCTTTGATCATAGCAATAAATTCTATTTTATCAGATATTACATAGAAAACAGCTATTTTACAGTATTTTTGATTCTGAATCTTAGTTTCTTATCCGTTAGAACTCTTCCAGCTGTCTATGTAGGCAGGTTCAGAGATAAATAGATGTTATACTTCAAACACTGAAGCTAATGTAATTAAAAATACATTCAGCATGCATTAAAACCAGTTCTCATCCGCTTCTGATCGCACAGCAGTCCGTCAGCGGCGTATCACGTCACATCGCCCAACAAACAGGGTGAAACGAGATGTGACCGCGTCCGTTGAGAATCGGTGTGTGGAGCAGAGCTCCGGAGGTCGCGGTCGGCTTCGGGACGCAGCAGGGGCTTGGAAGGGTCACGGGTGAGAGCCGGATCGGCTGGGGACAATTTCTCACCCAGCAGATGCCCGCGCCGCTGAACCGGCTCGTGTGTGTAGCGTTACAGACGCAGAGCTGTCAGAGCGAGGAAGAGCACGAGTTGTGCACGAGATAATCCCACTATAAACGTTTATTTGGGTTACATTTATGCATTTAGCGGACGCTTTTATCCAAAGCGACTTACAGTGCATTCAGGTTATACATGTCAGGTTATACATTTTTTGTCAGTATATGTGTTCCCTGGGAATCGAACCCACAACCTTTGCGCTGCTAACGCAATGCTCCAACCACTGAGCCACGGGAACACGGGTTACGTGTGCTGTTTCAACACGAGCGTTACACCGAAATTGAAACATTGAAATAATATTTTTTTTAATGAAAGCAATACTTTTATTCAGCAAGGGTGCAATAAATTGATCAAAAGTGATATTTAGGACATTTATAATGTTGCAAAAATACATAAATTGCAACATTATAAATTTCACAATTAATTACAAGTCGTGGAAGTCGTGGCCTGATGTTTGAGAGTTGGACTCGTAAACAGAATCTAATTTAAAATTGTAGTTTTTGTTTTTAAAGCATTATATGGCTTTGCTCCAGCTTATTTATCTGATCTCTTACGTTGTCATAATCCGTCCAGGGCACTTAGATCCGGCAACCTTGGAGTGCTTGCTGTTCGTCGATCACGGTTAAAACATCGTGGAGACCGTCTCCCGGGATCAATCCGAATGGTGTCATCACTCTCCTCTTTTAAATTTAAACTTAAAGCACACCTTCTTAGTGTGGGTTCCTAATGTATTTTTCTAATCGTATGTATGCTATCCTAAAGATTGTTAGAGATTCTGTTTTATATTTGAGCTTCCTGATCTGTACAGCACTTTGGTCAACCTTGGGCTGTTTTTAAATGTGCTTTATAAATAAACAATCAATTGATCGAAAGGTTGTGAGTTTGAGTCTCGGGCCGGCAGGAGTTGTAGGTGGGGGTGAATGTACAGCGCTCTCTCCACCTTCAGTACCACGACTGAGATGAGACCCTTGAGCAAGGCACCGAACCCCCGACTGCTCCCCGGGCACCACAGCATCAACGGCTGCCCACTGCTCCGGGTGTGTGTTCACGGTGCGTGTGCGTGTGTGTGTGGGTGTGTGTTCACGGTGTGTGTGTGTGTTCACGGTGTGTGTGTGCACTTTGGATGGCTCTAGCAGGTGGACAGTATTCTCTGTCCTCTGTTTCTGATGTGTTTTGATATGATCATGTGGCCGTGCATTGACGTCGGTGAGAGCCGCTGATGTGACAGTGAAGCTCTTGAAGCGGATGAGTCATACCGATGCGCTTGGCCTGTTGCACACTTCCTATCATTTGCAGGCACTTCAGTCGTGTTAAGAGACTGCCGCGGCCTCGCTCTGTGCGTGTGACGTGAGACTCATCAGCAAAAACACGGCAGAATATGGTGATGAAGGCCATAAAATGCCAGGAGACTCATGTTGTATTCATGCTGCTGACGCGTTCTGTTGTTTCATTTGAAAACACTGTCAGGAATAAAGCATTGATTAGAAATGTGTGGGATGGACCGTTTGTGAATGCATTAAAGGGGTAGCCCACCCAACTTCATCATTCACTCACACTCGTATGATTTTCTTTCTGTTGTAACACACACAAGGAGATACCAGGCGGGATGTTCATGCTGCTCTTTTCCACACTTTTTGTTTTTTGACATCAACTGAACATATTGAAATGACCTTATTATTATTTATATTATTAATAATACTGATTAAAACTATTTGATTCAATTTATTTTAATAATATTTATTAAATTATTAAAAAATATAATTTGATTAATAATATAAAAAAAATTATTAGGTAAATTGATGATAATTTATTAAATATCTAATCATAATAAAATGTATTATTGTTATTAATTAATAATAATTATAAAAATATTTAATATATTTGTATTTATTTAAATAATGTTTATTAAATTATTCAAAATATTATAATTAATAATAATAATTTATTAAATAATTGTAAAAATGATTTAACACCAATAATAATAATAATTATTATTAGTAGTAGTAATGAAAACCATTTTTGTTTATTATATTTATATTATTATTTTTAATAGTAATTTTCCAAATTTTGAAAACACAGACAAATAATTTTGTGTTCATTCTTTTAAAGAAAGCTTGAAAGCAAACAAATCAAATCTAGTACATTAGATTTATGATTATGATAAGACCTAAATATTAGTTTTTTATCATTTATAGAACAACCTCTATTAAATGTAATATTTCTACATTTTATTTTACCCAAATTAAGTACCCAAAAGATAGTTTTTAACTTAATTTAAATGTATCCTTTGATTAATTTCAGTTTTAACGCTGTCTATAAGGATTGCTGTTGTAACTCTACACCTGCGTTTCTATTTTTGACCCGCTGCAGATCTGCTCCAGCCATTTTTATTTCTCCAAACATCTCAAATGAAATCATTTTATGTCTCTGTTCATCTCATAATCCAAATACATTTATATCCAGTAGCAGTTTTTGTATAATTCACCCATTCTACTGATGTTCATTGAGTGACATGCGGCTTCGGTCCTTGCGTTTGTGGCTGTTTTCAGACTCCGTCTCGGTCATCACCATTTACCCCGTAAGCCCTTGCAAATGTGCAAACCGTTAGTTTATGCCTCTGTTAATTCCAGTGAAGTGAGGCACTCGACACCTGACTCGTTTACATCCACAAACTGCTGTTTCCATTATAAAAGCCTCCTGTCAGAAGTGTTGTCAATGGAAAGGCCTGCTGTTCATCTGTGACAGATTCGCAGCTTTGACACCCACCACCCATCGGTAAGTGTATCATCTCAGATTTCGTTATGATCCACGCTGAGAGATGCATAGAGATCAATTCTGGCAATGCACAATTTATGGATGACCATTTCCATATCGGCCAGTATTGGCATTTTCTGCATCCATCCGAAACAGATCATGTCTATAGAGCGATGACGAGTGGCTGTTGTGCATGTATTAGAGAGAGTGTATTGGTGTATTACTGTGTCTCTCCTGGGTGGGCGTTCAGCGTTCATTTATTCATCTGTTCATGATATTTGAAGTTCATTTGCTTATTAATGTATTCATGCATTAAGTCATTATTTTCATGCTTTTATTATTTTTGAACTAATTCATTCATTTTTGCATTCATACATTTGCTTTTTCAAGTGTTGTGCATTGGTTAATGCTTTTATTTTAATTCATTTTTAAATTTGATTTTAATTAATTAAATCAACAAAATGAAAGAATGCATGACTTAAAATGATTTATTTGTTCAATAATTTATACATTAATTTACTAATTTATTGACTCATTTCAGTTCGTTTGTGCATTAATGCAGTTTTTTCACGTGTTATGCCTTAGTTTAGTGTTTTTATTATTTTTCAATTAATTGAATAATTTTTTAGTCGTGCATTTATTAATTCATTAATATACTATTTCTTTATTTATTCACCCACTTCAGTAATGCATTTGGGTCTTCATTTTTTCATTATTTGATTATTTTTTATTTAATTTAATAATTATATAGTATGCATTTTATTTTTATTTGGTCATACTGTAGATGCATGTATTCATTAATTTTAGTTAATTTGCTTTGCTTTGAGTCGTATTATTCATGCTTGTATTGTTTATAATTTAATATAGTCATTGCTTTAGTCCATGCATTCATTAATTTGTTCATTGAATCGTTCATTCATTCATTTGTGTGTTTCTCAATCACATTTCATGCAAACATGCTCCGAATATTTAGATGCACTGATTCAACTACAGTATGCATATTTACCAAAACATTTTTATTGATCAGAAAAGACTCCTCTATTAGGCTGGAGGACTGGAAACAAGTGTCACCTTTTTTCTGCCAGAATCAATAGCTTGCTACAGTATTGCGGTTTTGCCGAAGCTTGTTTTGGAGTTCATTGGCCTTTCATTATAATACAAAGAGTGGCCAAGACATGGGAGTGAGTAAATGATGCTTTGCTTTGCACTCCTTTAATCAGCACTAATATTGTCTTCTGGCATTCACTCGCTCCGGCTCAACACAAGGTTGACTGTCATCGCACAGGCCTGCGTGTTTTTCCAGACCTTGAGACTTCAGCTTGTGCTTTGATGCATCAGCACACTCAAAAGTGAGCGAGTCGAGATGCACTATACGAGTAGCACATGAAGCTTTTGTTACTCTTTTATTCAGCCTCCGGTTTCCACTGCAGCTCCTACTAGGGGTGTGCGATATATATCGTCTGCGATAATATCGTAATTGTTGTTTTAACGATATGCAATTTGACAATATCGAGTATTTTGCAAAAACCAAACCAAACAGCTACGTTACGGAGTGCACGCATACATTAGCCTGTGTGGTGATGAAGGGGTTAATCAGTGCACGCATACATTAGCCTGCGTGGTGATGAAGGGGTTAATCAGTGCACGCATACATTAGCCTGCGTGGTGATGAAGGGGTTAATCAGTGCACGCATACATTAGCCTGCGCGGTGATGAAGGGGTTAATCAGTGCACGCATACATTAGCCTGCGTGGTGATGAAGGGGTTAATCAGTGCATGCAAACATTAGCCTGCGTGGTGATGAAGGTTAATCAGTGCGCAAACATTAGCCTGCGTGGTGATGAAGGGGTTAATCAGTGCACACACACATTAGCTTGCGTGGTGCTGAAGGGTTAATCAGTGCACACACACATTAGCCTCGCGGTGATGAAGTTAATCAGTGCGCGTGTGCATTAGCTCTGATGAAGGGTTAAACAGTGCACGCACACATTAGCCTGCGGTGATGAAGGTTAATCAGTGCATGTGCATTAGCCTCGCGGTGATGAAGGGGTTAATCAGTGCGTGTGCATTAGCCTGCGCGGTGATGAAGGGGTTAATCAGAGCACGCATTCATTAGCCTCGCGCGGTGATGAATTAATGAGTGCACGCATACATTAGCCTGCACGGTGATGAAGTTAATCAGTGCACGCGCACATTAGCCTGGCGGTGATGAAGTTAATCGGTGCACGTGTGCATTAGCCTGCGGTGATGAAGGGGTTAATCGGTGCACGTGTGCATTAGCCTGCGTGGTGATGAATTAATCAGTGCGTGCATTAAGAGCGTGTTCTTTTCACTGCATGATTCAGTCGATTAAAATGCATTAAGAGTGATCGCAAAATTCAAGATATGGGGCAGAAAATGTATTTATTTACGTTTCATATGATTCAAATCACTCAAAGAATGCAGTTTTTTCTTCAAAAATAAGCACAGTTACAAATGTGATATTGATTTTATACAACCGTTCAATAAACAATAAGCTAATATCAAGAAACTTACATTTTAGACACCATATTGCCTGTTTTTGCTCCATTTCGCCGACAAAAAAATCATTCCAAACAGCTACAGCGATGTTTTGAGTCTCAGTGATTCATTCATGAATGAATCAATGAATCGTTTAAATGACTCGGTTCAGTCGCAACGACTCACTTGTTAAGCGTGACATGCTGCCACCTGCTGGCGGTTTAATTTCACATTTAAAGTCTATTTTCATTTTTTAAATAATTTTAAATATCAGTATTCAATGTTTTATGTTTAAAACGTCAAATAATGCATTTGTAACTGATTAAATCACTCTGAGCTGCATTAAACAGTGTGTGAATACATCTAAACACCTTCAGATGCAGCTTCTGCAGAGATTCATGTTGATAATACTGCTTTCATTTGTTTAGTAACAGCCTAAATGTGTATTATATTAATTGACTGGTTAAATGTAACAATTTGACTCAAAAGGTGTACACTTTTAGAAAAAATGCTTTATTAAAAGGTAAAAATCTAATTTAAACTTAAATGAAAAGATTGATTAATCACTGATGTGAACTGAGCACACAGAATATGAAGAATATCATAAACTGCATCTGTGCACGGTATTCAGATATCAGCACAATAACACACTCGGCAAAATATCATCTAAATATCGTTATCGCACACCCCTAGCTCCTACACAGAGCAGAGGACGTCCATGTCCAATCCGTGTGTACGGGTCAAATCTGAGGAGCTTTGGGGCTGAATTACCTGCGTGACGTGACCCTGCGGAGGACCGGTTGTGTGAGAAAGGGTGTTTTAAAGAGCAGGTATCTTTCTGAATGTCTCTCTCAGTCTCAGGAGCTCAGGATCTTGTCTGTCTTGCATATTAATCTCTGATGTGTCAGAGCCGGCTGTCCGTCTGTGGGATTATTGCAGTGGAGTGCGATGCATGCACAGTTACCAGTGGTAGAAACGGCTTTGAATGCATTTCAGGTGTGTTCACATGATGTCATAGTCGGTGTATTTTATCGCTTTGTTTATTGCACTCATTTGCATATATTTTCAAAGCTGCAAGTGCATGCAAAGACAAACATAGTTTGCATTCAGATCAAACTCATGTAAAATATTAATATTTTTGTAAAATATTACTGCAAACAAAAAGTTTTTTGCAGTATATTTAAATATTTTTATCTATTATTTATTAACGTTTTTTAAGTTACAACAATGTAACAATGATAATTAAAATACAAAAATGCTTTAATAAATATCACTGCAAAAAATCACTGCTCGCAAATAATATTTAAAATATAAAATACAAAATTATAAAATAAATTGACATTTAAAATGGTGTTTAGTTGAGCTTTTAGTTTGCAGTTTTTTAATTACAAATCTGTATTGTTTAGTGTTTAGCTACACTTATTGTTTACATAATTTTAATAATTTATTTTTAATATTTAACATTTAATTGTAATGCTTTAAGTTACAAATCTGCAGAGCTTATTATTAATGCATTTAACATGTCAAATTAGACACTTTGTATTGTAAACAGCACCGCAGACAAGTATATTAGACTGACTTATGTGTGCGTTAGTAATATTAACTAAACCATCAGCGTCAGGCTGCATTGCCCCATAAGTCCCTCTCACCTCATTATTTGTAATTGCCTTTTCCGCTACGGTGAAGCTCACTTTGCTGAAGCAGTGATCTGGAAGCAGCTGATCCTGCATCGAGTCTAATAAACTCTCACTTCACACGTCTGCAGATAACTGGACTAATACAAACATCTGAAACAGTTGATTTTTGCAGAGGAAATTAACAGGCCATAAATACTTCCAAAATGTCTTATACATATTCATATACATCAAAGGTCGCGTTAACCGAAAAGCACGGGATCATCAGTCTCCAGAACATAAATACAACAGTCACGAGTCTGCGCACAGGCGAGTACACACTAGTAAAGCGGAAGAGATTATCAGTTCATTGCTGCTTGATCTGAGGTGTCTACAGCGATCTGTCACGCCATATTAAAGAGTGCCAAAACGGTATTTATTGAATTTGACATTTGAGACCTTTTCATATCAAAAGTAACAAAGCACAAAGTTTAGCCTATTGTGATTTATGGGAGGCTCAATCACTGATGTGGGTGCACTATACACTCACCGACCACTTTATTAGGTACACCTGTTCAATTGCTTGGTAACACACATTGCTAATCAGCCAATCACATGACAGCAACTCAATGCATTTAGTTATCTAGATGTGGTGAAGACGACTTGCTGAAGTTCAAACCGAGCATCAGAACGGGGAAGAAAGGGGATTTAAGTGACTGAACGTGGAATGGTTGTTGGTGCAGACGGGCTGGTCTGAGTATTTCACAAACTGCTGATCTACTGGGATTTTCACACACAACCATCTCTAGGGTTTACAGAGAATGGTCTGAAAAAGAGAAAATATCCAGTGAGCAGCAGTTGTGTGGATGAACATGTCTTGTTGATGTCAGAGGTCAGAGGAGAATGGACAGACTGGTTAGAGATGATAGAAAGACAACAGTAACTCAAATAAACACTCGTTACAACCAAGATCTGCAGAATACCATCTCTGAACACACAACACATCGAACCCTGAAGCAGATGGGCTCCAGCAGCAGAAGACCACACCGGTGCCGGTCCAATTCAAGTGTACAATTCACACAGACTCACCAAAACTGGACAATAGAGGATTGAAAAACGTTGCCTGGTCTGATGAGTCTTGATTTCTGCTGCATTCAGATGTTAGAGTCAGAATTTGGTGTAAAGAACATGAAAGCATGGATCATCCTGCCTTGTCTCAACGGTTCAGGCTGGTGCTGGTGGTGTAATGGTGTGGGGGATATTTTCTTGGCACACTTTGGGCCCTTTAGTACAAATTGAGCATCGTTTAAACACCACAGTCTACCTGAGTATTGTTGCTGACCATGTCCATCCCTTTATGACTACAGTGTACCATCTTCTGATGTACTTCCAGCAGGATAATGCACCATGTCACAAAGCTCAAATCATCTCAGACTGGTTTCTTGAACATGACAATGAGTTCACTTTACTCAAATGACCTCCACAGTCACCAGATCTCAATCCAATAGAGCACCTTTGGGATGTGGTGGAACGGGAGACGACAAATCTGCAGCAACTGTGTGATGCTATCATGTCAATATGACCAAAATCTCTGAGGAATGTCTCCAACACCTTGTTGAATCTATGACACGAAGAATTAAGACAGTTCTGAAGGCAAAAGAGGATCTACTAGCAAGGTGTACCTAATAAAGTACCCAAGAAATCGTGTTGTTGTGTTTTTTTTACCTAGTCCTACCATATTTTGTTGTTTTTGGGGTCCTCTGCGGTCACTGTGGCGTTGAACATGAAACGTGATGCACAGTCTCTGTTCATCTGTTCTCTTCATAAATAAATAAATGCATAAGTCTGTATGCTCGATTGCTCGTCCTCTGTTCATTATTAAAAATGAAAACGTGTAACAAAAAAGCAATTAAATGTGGTGTTATAATTAAAATATGAAAATTAAAATGACAGGTAGTAATAGATTCTGACACAATGTTAAAGTCTAACGCAACCTCTGATATATATGTATTTGTGCGTGTCTATATATGTATTTATGTATTTATTTATGCATACATACATGTGCATGTGATGGTGCTTGTCACATGTTAATTCTAGGCTCTGAATGTATATAAATCTGTCAAAACATGTCCAATTAAGCTTAAAAAAATTACAATTGTATTATTTTATTTAAAAAGATATTAATTCAATTTTAGCTAATTTTCTGAATTTTGTATTGCTTTTTAAATAAATACAAATATTTAATATGTATTTATTTAATTAAAAAAATATTTTATGTAAATATATTAGGTTTAAATTAGTATATTATATAATTGTATTAATTTTTGTAATATTTTGTAATATTTAAATTGTAAAGTATGCATGCATGGTAGAAGTTGTACTGCTTTTTCACTGATTTAAATAAAAAATTAAATTATGAGCTAATGAGAATCAACATTGTGAATAATGGGGATTATTTTTGCTTTACATTTCGACACATTAGTGCATTAGTGAAAATAAATGTTTTGTGCAAAATATAATTTAATGTTTCCGTTATGCCTTTATTTATGGGCTGATATATGACCCGGACATGTTTTATGTAGAAATGAGTTGCTCGCTCTGTCTGTGTGAGAATGAAGAGTTAGTGTACTGTTTTAATCCCTGCATTAGATTCAGTTTCACTCTACACGTTACCCCTCGTGTGAAAGCAGGAAGTGATGTCGGTGAACAGCGCTCGTGTGGGTCGTATTCCACATGATGCGTTGGGAAACGGAGCTGGAGAAATGGATCAGATCTCCGGAAGAGGAACCGGGAAGGTGTTTTCCGACTCCTACTTTCACATCGTGAGCCCTGCTGTTGTTTCTGGTTGCAGGCTGGTTCACTTAATTCAGGTTTCTTTGACCGCGAGAGCAAACTCATTGGTGGTCTGTGGACGAGCAGCCACCCAAAACGTGCCACAGACACGAGACACCTTCATGGGTTCACTGCTCCACCCGTTTCTGATCAGGTTTGAGCTGTTTTTCAGCGGTCAGGCATGAGAGGGAAGCTAGACTCCATCGTCAGCTGCTGAACCCAATTTTCCCGGTTGCTCTTCAGCAACATAAACCGACAGATATATTTCCAGGCCAGATAACCAGGGCGTGACCATGTGTCTCTGTCTCTTGTGACGGTTCACTGTGGAGGGCTCGTGCTCGTGATGGAGGAATGATAGTACCTTTGTCTTGTGGTTAAGATGAGTATAAAAGTTCATACTTTAGTGGCTAAAGCACAGAAATAGTGACCAGGAAGCCACTGAAGATATTTATTTGTTTTTTCTGGGAAAATATTAGAATTTTAATCAAATATCAAATTGACAGATTTGATAAAGCTGTTATTCATTCACTCATTTATTCATTAATTTTCTTGAGAAATACTACAATTTTAATCTAAATATAAAATATTAAGATACTATTTAATAATAATATAATGTAATATCTATTTACTTATTTATTCATTCACTCATTTCTTCATTAATTCTCTTGAGAAATACACTATTTAATAATAATATAAGGTAATATCTATTTAATTACTTATTTGTTTGCTTATTTATTCATTCATTCTTTCTCATGATACTATAATTTTAAGATATTATGTTTTATTTATTATGAGAAATACTAGAAATTAATCAAATATCAAATGTAAAAAAATGATATAGCTGTTATCGTTTTTAAATAGTATTTTTATATTATTTATTTATTATTGTAAATTGTTGAATTATTGTATAGAATTCAAGTATTATTGGTTTTTACAATTATTTTAAATTGTATCACTTTTGAGTTTGCCATGAATTTAGCCTGATGCTGATATGGTGTTAAATTATAAATAAATTAATTAATTATAATAAATAACTACTAAACAAAAACACTTAATAAAAATATTAAATATTTAATTTGTTTACCTGCATGTCATGTGACCATTAACCAACATTACGGAAATGCAGTGTGCACTTTGATGAAATTATTGAAATATTAACGTAAAATCTCAGCTGACAAAAGTTTGGGAATCCTGCAGTAATATAATGCTGGTTAATGTTCATTTACTATCATAAATACAACAATAAATATGACGGGTCGATGGATCGAAAGGGTGAACTTCAACCATGTTGGTTTCCATTCAGATATGTTAATTTAATATTCAGTTTTACTTTGCAATGCATGACACTACAAAAGATAAATGGTTTGCGAATGTCGTTCATCCCAGCAATAAGTGTACTGTGAATCTAAGCGCTTGGTAAATGACTTGCAGTCAGCTGATGTCTTGTTCATAACTGCGAGAAATGTTTGTGTGTACAATGAGAGAAACTAGTCTTTATTTAGCTGTAAATACATGCTGAGGCATCAGGACGGCGTTTCGAGAGCCGCCCTCGTCAGAAGCAATGCAGCTTGTCGACTGTGCCGCTGGAATAGAGGCCCATTGAGAGCTGAATGCAAATGTGTGTTTGGGTGTTGAAGGCCACAACTGAGGCTCGATTCTCCTTCTGCTCTGAAAATGGCCCTTGTGTTTGTCTCCCACCCCCCCAGTGCAGTCGGGTTACTTTTGACTGCGAGCCGGGACATCGAGGAACCCAGAGCCGAGTCCGATGCGCCACAGTTCGAGGAGGCTCTGCATCGGTCTAATAGAGCTCTATGAAATCTGCTTGATTTTTCTACATATTCCGTCTTTTTATGTTTGAATTTTTCTGGATTCCATTTTTCCCATTTTAATTTTTCTGGACTCCTTTTTAAATGGTTAAATTACATTTTATTAATAAAAAATGTCTAATTGATTAAAATCATGAAACTTATCACATTTCACATCAATTTATTGAAAGTTGAACAAATAAAAGTTTGGGGCCCTGTGATGTAAAATTGTAAATTATATGAATGATATAATTTATTATTCAAATTGATTCTTACAGTAGCCCAAATATGAACAATTTAAATACACAATTCATAATTTCTGAAGAACAAAATAATAATATTTGGGCTACTGTAAGAATCAATTTGAATAAATTACGTTGTTTTTATGCATTCATATAATTAGATGTTAAAACACAGAATTTGGTATAATAAACATTAGAAAAAAATACAGTAAACTTTATTTGTTCAACTTTTAATAAATTTATGTGGAATTTGATTCAACGGGGAATTACAATAATTTCTATTAAAATTAAGACATGGAAGAAATGTTTTGTGATTTATATTCCTTAAAAATTAAGTTGTACTAATTTTAGTAGTAGTACATTCTGCTGAACAATAGTAGGCTGATGCTGTATATTTTGGGCACAATATCTTCAAGTTGAACAGAACTTTTATTTTGACGGGTTACTGTGAATACCTGTGTATATGATACAGTTTCTCTGAAATGAAATGGTAAAATGCTCAGGAAGGGAGATATGTTTTTATGTATTTATGTCCTTATTTATTGAGATTACAGTATGTGTCTGTGCCATTCATTCATACAGAGATTTACAGAACATGAATTCATATTTAAAGTCTTTTTGCGGCTTATGATTTACAGATACTAGTCCATATCACCATATAATTTGATTTAAGTGTAATGACCTGCTTTTGATCAATTCATCCACAGTTTGACAAATTCTGTGTCATCCTGTATTATACACTGTAAAAATCCGTTAAACATTTACAGTAAAAAACGGCAGCTGTGGATGCCAGAATTTTACCGTAACTTAATTACGGTACAACTTAACACTGATGTAATGTTAATAAACCAACCTGTTGAAGTTCTGAAATCTGTTTTGTACCTGATAACCACCAAAAGCAGGTGATGAGAGAGAGTGCAAAGACCAAAGCCCATCACAAGCAGCTTTTAAATGTTAACGTATATAGAAGATGCACTGTGTCATTCACACAAACACGAAACACCATCATGGTAACACACATGAAACTAAAATAATGCAATACACATTTAACAACATTAGATGTAACATACAACACTAATGTACACAACTGATAAGAAAAACTAAGAAACTGTTTTTCAACAAAAAACATCAATTTGAAATGTAACGCAGGGAATTCTGGGAATGTCAATTTACGGTTATTAACTGTAAATGATGTTCCAAAAATGGTATAATACTGTAAAATTGCATGTAATGTCCAATACAGTTTTTCACCGTATATAGCTTACCATTAACCATTTAACAGATTTTTACTGTATAATTTTTACAGTCTTTTACTGTTAAATGAATGGTAATTTTATACAGTGTACAGTAAATACCGTTTTTATGACTGGATTCTGCTATTCCACCCACATCATAGTGCCGTAGTCAAATAATAGAGCATGACAAAGG
>CM050416.1:15834651-15844651 GCA_027564155.1 Gymnocypris eckloni scoliostomus | reverse complement strand
TGTGGATTACAGCGCTGCATATTTGGGAATTTGAGGTGTTAAGTGTCTAGACCTGTCTTCAGTTTGGCCTATAATTGATTATGTGTTGATAATGAATGATATTAGCATCATTTATCCACAGTATTAGATCAATAATTTAGAGGGGTTCAGATGCTCACCTCTATAAACGTTGATGCGTTAACGAATAATTGAGCGAAAACACAAAAGCTTTGCCTTTCATTCAATAATCTAAAGCTTTAAAATGATTGCAAATACATTGTATTTTGAGTCCGATCAATCACCGAGGTCTCAACCGCATTAACACAAGTCCGATATCTCAGCTCGTGCCGTTGCAGCGCTCATGCGGTGAGCTGCATTGAGCTGATTCAGCATCGTTTAAGATCATTGAAATGACAGCCGTGCTCCGTTTAGATCTAGTTTCGTGTTATTTATAGCACACTCTCTCCATTGTAATCCGAGTAAGGAAGGATACCTGGACATCTTGTGCTTGTATCCTTGTTGTCATAAACCACTGTAAGCAAGCAAGACCTCAGATAAGCTGACCGTGCACATTCCTCACAATGCTTTGAAGATTTGTGACCTCCCTGCAACAATGCAGAGAGCACACAAAAGCATGCATGGGTCATGTCTCTGCTTTATACCCTTGATGCAGACATATTGAAATCAAATACGAAATTATGCAATTTGATTATAGCGAAATATGCATGTGGTTTATACAGAGACTTGTGTCCTGCTTTTCATTTGAGCTTTTATGAGGCATTGTATCATTGTAATGAGCTTGTTATGTGTCTGGATAGTTTCACGGTACATGATCTGATGGTTAGATGGCATGTAGTTAGCAGAAATGAAACATGGAAAAGCTGCTGTGCATGCATGCATGGGCATCAATCCTTTACACCTTTTTAAACCAGTTGCATATGTTTTGTTTACATTGTTAGTTAATTTTTGGTTTAATTAAACAGCTTTAGAATACATGCATAAACATGCATTTCTAAATACGAGTAGACTTACACAGAGAGGAGTCAACTCTATCGGTGTCATAACATTCATATTAATACTCTTGACAAGTTTCAAGCAATACTACATAATCTTCATCCAAAACCTGTTCATATTGTTGTATGTATGTATTTCAAAGGTAGTAGCATTGCAGCGAATTATCTGCAAAAATTGAAAATTTAAAAACCTTTTATTTTTTTAAAGCATAAGCAATAATAATAGTGAGCTTGAATTTGCAAACACCACAAATGACAAAATGTTTTTTTGATTTAAATTGGTATTTTTTTACCTTTATGCAAAGTAAACCAATCTACCAGTTATTTATATATATTTTTATTTATTTAGCAGAGATATTAAAAACAGCAATATTAATAGTGATGCTTGACTCAGCAAGCACTGCTAATGTAAACAAATGACAGTAATATTTCAAAAATAAGTTCATGCAAGTAGATTTGAATATGTATTTCTTTTATGCAAAGCAAAGCAATATAGCAAGAGTTTTTTATTTACCATATATATATTAAAAACAGAAATAAAATAGAATATGAAAAAATTCATATAATCAAAATACAATAGTTAGAAATAGAAATGTGATTAATATATATATAATAAAAAAGTTAAACAATATAATTACAAATATTTATTTCAGTATTTTTTTATTTAGCAGAGACATTAAACCAAACATGCAAAATTCAGAAAATGAAATGTCTTAAATATAAAACATGTAAACATACATAATTAAAAAACATATCTTTATTTTTTTTTAGCAGAGACCTTAAAAACTAATAAAAAAAAACAATTTTAGAAATATGTAATTTATGTATATTCTAAAAAAGTTAAACAATATAATTACAAATATTTATTTCAGTATTTTTTAAATTTAGCAGAGACATTAAACCAAACATGCAAAATTCAGAAAAATAAATGTGTTACCGGTATATGTAAATATAAAAAATGTAAACATACATAATAAAAAAAAAATATTTTTTTTTTTTAACAGAGACCTTAAAAACTAATAAAAAAAACAATTTAGAAATATGTAATTTATGTATATTCTAAAAAATACAAATATTTATTACCTGAAAATTACATTTTCTTGAATGTATTCATGAATTATTATTTTAATTGATGACACCTGTAGTTGTTTTCTTCAGCTTGCTTCAGTTATCTTGTTTTGCGAGTAGCATGAGCATGTGATATTTGTGCTCAAGGTTACCGTGGAGATCTCACACCTCCAGCTAACAGCTGATGCTGTAGAGCGCATGCGGTGCGGCGCAGCATCTGCAGAGGCAGCGAGACTCTCTTTCTGTGTCTCTGCATGTCCGCAGTATGTGCTACCGCTGCGTTTATAACCTCTCCTCCACTGTTTCTCACATCCTGGTATCAGTTCGGCCTCCCGTGTCACTGGATATCCTGCAGCGGAGGTTTAATGCAAACACACGCTTGACCTTGTGCAGAATATTCTTTAATAAATATTGCAGTATGAAGTAGACCTGCATTGCTGCTTGTTTTCATATGTTGTAGTGTCATTTCTATGTTGATTTAAATACTTTTTGAAGGTAATCAACATGTTTACTGTATATAATGAGTCAATAGTTGTCAAATAGTAAGAGTATAGAGCTATGAAGTTAATGCAAATAGCAGTTCAGGTCATTAATACTTGAGATCTCTGACTTTTGCTGAAGTTGAGATCTCTTCTGAGATGAATGCAAGATTATCGGGGTCTTTTTCACTGAAGAGATCAGCAAAAGTTTTCATTTCGGTCCAGTAGAAACAATTAGGGATGCACCGATATGGAAATTTTGGCCGATAATCGATAATTTTTTATATAACGATATGTTGGCCGATAAATCTATATCCAAATTTTTAGATACTCTTTGAGAGCCTAATAAAAAAAAGGTCTCATAATTAAAACCATGTCAGCCTAGTTTGAACAGTGTAAGTTTAAAACAAATAGTTTACTCTCCCATTACCAAGTTTTACCAAAAAAGTCTCACAAATGAAATACAATCCAAACAAGTCATTGGACATCATTACATGTGTAAAGAATCAAAATGCATGTGCCGTGGATGAATAACACGGAGGAGTCATTTGCATGGACAATAATGAAATTATATTAATTACCACTTGGCTTCCCGTAACAACGTGCTGAAACACGGCAACTAAACCCAAATAATTCACAACGTTTTATTATAATAATGTTCTCATTATAATGTTATATACACGACAGTCTCAATCATAGTTATTAGTAGCTGTGCGCTGCTGTTTGAGCTGCGTGCGCTGAGCTAAAGATGATCACCGGAAAACTGAAGCACTCTATTGACGCTCTATTAACTTAACCAAACGCATTCATATGAGATAAAGCAGATATACATCAAATAAACACAATATAACTACGTACAATTGCCCAAAAGGCTGCAAATGCACAAGTGAGCTTAACTGTCATGGAGGTGTAGCTGTAACGCACGCACAAAACACAGCGCACATAGATTACACAACGTCATTTACAGGAATGTTATTATTATAATTTGATGTAGCCTTTATGACAGACTTGCTCTGCACATGTTGTACATAAGTGTATTGTCCTTTTCAAAGTGATTCCAATCATATTCCACGCATTTCAAAACCATCACGGCGAACAGCGCACATCTGAAGTGTCTCTTGAAGGAAATAATGCATTATTTATCGGCTTAAAGATATCGGCCAAATGTTCTTATCGGGCCGATAACAGAAAAAAAGATACCGATATGGTGGCCGATATATGGTGCATCCCTAATTGAGATACTTAATTGTCCTGATCTTTCTTGCCGTAGGGTCGGTGTACAAGAGAGAACTGTAAGTACCTTCACCCACCGGCGCATCTGAAGACACAGCTGGAAATCAACGGACGCAACAACCTCATCCAGCAGAAGACCGCAGCAGCGATGATGGCGCAGCAGATGCAGTTCTTGATCCCTGGTACCACCATGCAACAAATGGTAAGAACCGTCTACTCGTCTTCCTGTCTAAATGCATATTTACTTAACCTAAAGGAACAGTTATTCAATTTGTCTGAAAATGTACTCATTCTCGGGCCATTCAAGATGTAGATCGGTTTGTTTCTTCAGCAGATTTGGAGAAATGTAGCATTGCATCAGTGTCTCAGCAAGGGATGCTCTGCAGTGAATGGGTGCCGTCAGAATGAGAGTACAAACATCACAATAATCCACAGTCCATCAGTTAATGTCTTGAGAAGACAAGAGCTGAAAAGTGGTCTGGTCTGAATCAGGAGAGATATCTGCACAGATCAAGCACCGTTTACAAGCTTAAATAGTTCTAGACAAAGTAATTTTGATGTAAGAGACAACAGGAGATGGATTGATTCACTTAATGAAGCGTTGTTATGGATTATAAAGACTCGATGTTAAAGATGTTAAAAATGTCTTAATGATGGATTCGTTTCTTACAAACACGCAGCTCTTGTCTTCTCAGGACATTAACTGATGGACTGTGGATTATTGTGATGTTTTTATCAGACTCTCATTCTGACGGCACCCATTCACTGCAGAGCATTCATTGCTGAGACAGTGATGCAATGCTACATTTCTCCAAACCTGATGAAGAAACAAACTCATCTTCATCTTGAATAATTGTAATAAAATTTTACTTTTGGCTAAAATGCTAATAAGTTGCAATTATCTCATATTAATTCTTCACAGCATACATTTCCCGTCAGCCAAGGTCTGGGCTCAAACCCTGGACTGAGTTACGCGCCGTATCTGACTCCCATGAGCCACGGCATGGGCCTGGTCCCCACAGAGATGCTCCCCAGCTCCCCGGTCATCGTCCCCGGCAGCCCGCCGGTCAGCATGCAGAGCTCGTCCTCCACGCAGAAGCTCCTGCGCACAGACAAACTCGAGGTAACCCCTCACACCGAGACATCACGAGGTCGTCGTTTCATTCACCCAATAGAATTACAGAGTAAAGGACCGTATAAGATGTAGGAAAGAGTATGTACAAACAAAAGGACCAATCATAGTGCAGTGTAATGAAAGGGCCCCCAAAAAAAGATTAGTCATAATTTAGTATGCAAATAAGTGTAAGGGAGAAAGGGCTTGGTCAGTATATAATTGTATGTAAAAATGCAGTTACATGTATAAAAAAAGACCAATCATAAATGTACAAAATTACCAATCATAATTTAAAATAAACTCCAATCATAATTCAGTATGCAAATGTATTCAAGAAAGAATTCCATATGTAAATATATATTAAAAAAGAATCGTAATTCATTATAAAGAAAAGAAAGAAAGAAAATACTAATAATTCAAAATAAAGAACAGTCATATACAAAAAAACAGTATGCTGTAATTCAGTATGCTATTATATATAAAAAAAAGACAAACCATAATTGAAAATAAAAGACCAATCATAATTCAGTGTGCAAATAAATGTAAAAAAAATAAATATATATATATATATATATCTGATCAAAATTTAAAATAAAGACCAATAATAAGTCAGTATGCAAGAAAGAAGACCAGTCATAATACATTAAGTAAATATTGGATTAATCATTGTTGGTTAGATTCTGAACATTAAACATGACAAAGTCAAGGTCACTGGGAGATTTTCAAACTTCAACGTTGAAGTAGATTTAAGTTGTGTGTGTTATCTGTGTGTTAAAGACAGAGCTGAATTAATTGTGGAAAATGTGAGGATGATAGAAAGAAGTGTGAGGCATTTCAATGCAGCACCGCCTCACAAGATGATCAGCGTGTTGAAACAATAACAGTTTAACGTGTGTGTGTGTGTGTGTGTGTGTGTCTGTGTCTGTGTCTGTGTCTGTGTGTGTGTGTGTGTGTGTGTGTGTGTGTGTGTGTGTGTGTGTGTGTGTGTGTGTGTGTGTGTGTGTGTCTGTGTCTGTGTGTGTGTGTGTGTGTGTGTGTGTGTGTGTGCGTGCAAAGCAGCGTAAAGTGCATGCAAACGTGTGTGTGTGTGTCTGAGTCTGTGTCTGTCTCTGTGTGTGTGTGTGTGTGTGTGTGTGTGTGTGTGTGTGTGTGTGTGTGTGTGTGTGTGTGTGTGTGTGTGTGTGTGTGTGTGTCTGTGTCTGTGTCTGTGTCTGTGTGTGCGCTAAAGCGTGTGTGTGTGAGAGTCTGTGTCTGTCTCTGTGTGTGTGTGTGTGTGTGTGTGTGTGCGCATGTGCATGCGTGTGTGTGTGTGTGTGTGTGTCTGTCTGTCTGTCTGTGTGTGTGTGTGTGTGTGTGTGTGTGTGTGTGTGTGTGTGTGTCTGTGTCTGTGAGAGTGTGTGTGTGAGAGAGGTGTGTCTGTCACTAAATGTGCGATCACTTAGTAACTGTGTGTGTGTGTGTGTGTGTGTGTGTGTGTGTGTGTGTGTGTGTGTGTGTGGTGTGTGTGTGTGTGTGTGTCTGTCACTAAATGCGATCACTTAGTAACTGTGCGTGTGTGTGTGTGTGTGTGTGTGAGTGTGTGTGTGTGTGTGTGTGTGTGTGTGTGTGTGTGTGTGTGTCTGTCACTAAATGTGCGATCACTTAGTAACTGTGCGTGTGTGTGTGTGTTGTGTGTGTGTGCATCACTTAGTAACTGTGTGTGTGTGTGTCACTAAATGTGCGATCACTTAGTAACTGACTGATGTCTGTGATAATAAGATGCTCGGTTCCTCTGCGGCCCTCCCACACGAGAGGCTGTTGCTGCCTTTGTTAATATTCAGCTTATTGTGTAAATGTGTTTATTTACGTACCTGTGCTCATACATGAAAGCCTTGAAACTTCAATGACTCACTTCTCTGTTTGCATATTTCTTTTGCTTTGTCTATGCATACAATTATTCGTTTAAAGAGTCATGTTGTGCAAAACATTACTGTGTGTTAAGGTTTTTAAATTACACAAGCTGCGTTTAATTTACAGCAGAATTGAATTTAACGCATTATCGCGACACATTGAATCGTAACCAAGGCAGTGCTCGGTCCGCTTTCGGTCCTGTGCACGATAAAATCAATTGATGTTGAGACATGCTCGCGTGAGATATCTGATGATGTTAGCACATTAAATGTGGAGCACTGCTTTATTATTATATAGCCATGACCCATCTCTAGAATATAGGCGTGCCAAATTGGTGTCGACTCCCTTATCTCGCCCCCGGAGGATTTTAGTCCTATTAAACAGAGTGAGTAAAGAGAGAGAGACAAGCTGCTTGAGAAGACTGCCATGTGATAAAAATCGCTCTCCCTTCTTATCCATCTAGTGTCGTACTGATGCGATCAATATTAGGAATAGGATATTAATATAATAAGCACGATGGCTTAAAAGCTTCTTTGCTCACACCCTTGACTGCACAAGGTCACGGGGCAGCTTACTTTCCCATTTCTCTGCCCAATGGGAGGCCTGCTCTCCTCAGATCAGTCGAGATTAAATTAAGGAGATGGATGACATCTTCATGCCAAACTGACGTGAATGCACAGGTTCATCTATTATCCAAGTGAAACTGTATCTTGGGCCGCGTGCCAGGCTGCTCTCGTTTGTAAGTCCGAATGCATGTCTACGCTGCAAGCGAGCGATGCATTGCAACACTGAGTTGTGTGCAATGCTATAAGCAAGAGATGTCGAATTTTGCAATTTATATTGCTTCGATTATAACAGTTATTGTTGCGTCGCAATCTCTAATGCATGCAATTTTGTTGCATCGCTTGCTTGCATTCTAGCTTCTTGTCTACACTGCAAGCAAATGACGCACAGTTTTGTGCACCGTTATGGAAAAATATTGTTTCCTTGCACTGCAACACTTACGATTATAACGGTAAGGATATAGTTTGGTCCTGCAAGCTTACAATGCGACAGGTGAGCTTGCTGTTTAAAATGTGAATGTGTCGGTATGAATATAGTTTTGTCGCGTCACTCGCTTGCGGTGTAGACACAGTATTTGGCAGCACGCTTTCCCGCTTCCGCATCTCACGCTGGTGTGGTTTTAGTTTGCCGCGTTTGCTGTCATGGCACTCACACGCTTGGCCTCATTCGTTTTGCTGTTTACTCCATTTTGGCTTTTGCTTTTGCCCTGAACCTTTTGTCTTTTTCCACTGTGGCGTCTGGGTCAGTATTGACTTACCAGCCATAACAATAAAACAAGAGTGAAAATAAAGCCCCAGGTTTCCCCGAGCATTCAGCAAACTGAGATAAACCACCAGCTTTGGCTACAGGCTAAAACGCTGTTAGCCTTAAGGTGCGATGTCCTTTCCTGAATATGATGTAATGCAGATAACAAAACCGATTGTTTTTCTCTAGGGTTCAAACCGGGCCAGTTACTGTAGCAACACTGAAGCAATCGATCCTAAATGCAACCCCAGAGAAAGAGTTTAAAAGTCAGATGATACAGTTATATTTTCTTTATTTTCTTGCCTTTTAGTTTCTCTTTGTTGAGTTTTTTCGCCAGTGGAAGGTTATGTAATTTTGTATGATAAATCCCCGTGGGTGGCGTATTTATTTTAATGGTTCTCTATGTTGGCGGAGGAGAGCAAAACATTCAACTCTTGGTTACAATAATACCTTCAACATGCACAATTAAAGTGCATCTTATTCTGATGTTTATTAAAAGTATACTTGCAAGCTCTGTTCCTAAACCTACTGATCTTTCTTCCTAGACAGCACTAGACTGTATCGTAAACATGACGCCAAGAATGTTCCAAAATACTTGTGCATTATTAAGCTGCTTTCCAAGATGCATTGTTTTGCATAAATTCAAGCAGTAAAAATAGAATTGAATCCCAGAATGTATTGAGACAAGCTCAGCGAAAAAACTTATGATGACAATGAGAGGAATACAGTTCTATTTTAACACAGAAACTATCACCAAAATAATCAAATCCTAAAAAAATGACAATTTTATTTAATATTTGTGATTGCTGCTGTATATGGAAATTCTGATTATTTTGCAAAGAATAATTATGACTCGAGTGCACTTTGCATGTGCTGTATGCCTAGTGCACTAAGTTGCTGTGTATTTAGAGTGTGCCAAACCAGTCATATATACTTGAGAAGGTAGCAGCCTATGTAGACATCAATGCAGCTCACTAGGTTTTGGAACAGAGCTCGAGAGCATCCAGACGTAGATGTTTTTCCTGTCAGTAAAATGTCTTTAAATGATGCATTATATTTCCCTCATACCGTTTTGCTGTAATCTGTGACTTTATTAAATATAAAGAAAAACATGATTTTTTTTTCTTTTCCATTCGACGTCCTATTTTTATATTTTTTTGTGTGTGTGGCTATTCTGATTTCAAGCATTTCTGCATGGCCCTCAGCGTCATCTCATTTCAGGCCTTTTTTTTGCTGCCCGTTGAGCCGCATCTTTACTTATTACCAATAATTTTGCATGTAATATTGGTGAGGAATATCGCAGTGTGCGATGTTAGTTGCATATAAATATTTAAATGCAAAAAGGCAATCAAAATAACCCGTAATGTTTTAAAAGGTCCAGCATAAAAGTACATACATTGGACGTTCTCAAATATAAGAATAAACAGAGCTCCACATTCAGTGATCACTCACATCAGTTGTTTTCTTTTGTTTCCGTGACCTTTACGGTTTATATGTGGCTAGTTGGTAAGACATTGCAACATATTGTGACAGAAACGAATGTCAGGGAAAGCGTTCTGTGTCCTTTTGTCTCCTTTTTGATAATTGGTGGTAAATGTCACAGCATTTAAATGTTAAAATCGCCCGAAGAGCGCTGCAGATTTGCATTGACAGAAACACGATGCACGGCCCGGTCAGATTTGCCCGCTTAATTCCAGTCTTAATTAGCACTTGATAGACGCCGTGCAACTTCACTCTGCATCCGAACAGAACTAAGTGACGTTGCATTCTTACCATCATTAGATTTTAATTCGCCACCCTTCGATTGCGGATATCGGGTGTGTTTTATGCTGCGAGCTTTCATAACACTAATATCTACAATCTCATTAGCGTGTTTGACTTTTGATTGGTAAATGGTGAGACTCTTGATTTCTGAC
>CM050416.1:15812151-15824651 GCA_027564155.1 Gymnocypris eckloni scoliostomus | reverse complement strand
TTATGATGCAGTTTGACGGGTTTACTTTACTCTGGTATTTAAAACAACATGCCCTGACCCTGACGCTGAATGCAGATGGACGTCAGTCGGTGAAAATAATAACGCATCTACACACAAAAAGACCAAAATACTGTGACCTGACCTCTAATAAAGACTGTTTGAGAAGGACATTGAATATGAATAGCATACTAGTATACTTTAATGATACATAAATTATAAAAGCAAGTTTAGGGTCAGTGTTTTTATATTTTCACATTTGTTTTAAATACTTGTATTGAGCAAGGATGTATTAAATTGATCAAAAGTGACAGTAAAGACGTTTATAATGCTACAAAAAAAAAAAAAATTCTGAACTTTCTGTTCATCAAAGAATCCTGAAAAATAATATTGTGCAGCACAACTGTTTTCAACATTGATGATAATCAGAAATGTTTCTTGAGCAGCAAAGCAGTATATTATTATGATTTCTGAAGATCATGTGACACTGAAGACTGGAGTAATGATGCTGGAAATACAGCTGAGCATCACAGATCACATTTAACAGATATTCACATAGAAACCTTTTTTTTTATGTAATTATAATACTTTTTTAATGTAATAATTTTTTTTTTTTTTTTTTTATTAAATGCAGTCTTGGTTAACATAGGAGATTTTAAAACCCCCAAACTTTTAAACCGCAGTGCATATTCATTTGTGTAGTATTTTTCCACTTTCTTCCTCAACAGAAGCGTGCAAACAAGACGCCTACTTTTTGTCCAACGACTTTCTAGGGAGCTTTTGAGTCACTACCGTACAAACGAGAGCTCATGACCACTACATTAACATGCATACGCTCAGTAATTATCATGCACATCCCTCGCTCATGCCGTCTGCATCACACACACACACACACACACACACACAGCACTGTTACACCATGCAGACGACAGAGCTGTCAATCAGAGCACTTAAGATCGACTGTGATGCTTAACCAGTCTGTACTAATATTCGAATGCCGTTTTGTGTTTTTTCCCCCTCTGTTTGTGCAGATCATCTTGAAGTAAACCACCGAAGAGGAACAACGGGGTGTCAGGAAGCTGCTTTGAGAAACCCAAAAAGATCCCCGTGTAAATACGACCTGCCCTCCTCCCCTTTAGAACTACAGCAACCTGCATGCTAAAGAGTAACACACAGAACACACACACACACACACCGTATACCTGTTATGCTCGGAGAAGTGACTCAACCGGTTTCTAACTTAAAAAACAAGACTAGAAAATCTATATGAATATATATAAATATATATATATGTTAATGTACAGCACGTTTCATAGAGGCATAAGTGAGATTTCACCCATCAGATAATGTGTATTTTTCTCCCATGGTTGTTTTAAACATAAATGCACAATGAGTGAGCGACGAGCGAGGACACACACACACACACACACGGTTTGCACTGTCAGAAATAGTGCTTAATAATAAGTGCTTGATTGTCTTGAACGGGAGGACGTCTCCTGCAGAGTATGTCTTAAACATCCCCATGCACCCTCTAGAGAGGGCAAAGAGGATTTTGTTTCTTGTTTTAATACACAATAACACCGAATGTCACACGGCGGACACACAGAAGAGTGTCTACTGGTCAAAATGCGCCTCCCTTCTTGGACTCGAGCTATCTTTGAAAAGATATTATCCCCACTGGCCAAAGAAAGGTTTACAAGGACACAAAGCGCATACCGGTCGAAAGTGCGAATGTGGCAAACCGCGTGCCATGCAAGCACGTTTCTGTCTGCGTGTGTCTCTGCTAAAGGACTCCTTCTTTTTGTTTTTAAATGGACGCTGAATGATTTCGATGTGTCTGTGGAAACACTGGCCATCAGGGAGTCGACTCTGGCTTCTATCCCGTGCCAAGGGCTTACTTTAACTGGAGAGCTGCTGTAAACAAACTCACACATGAGACGGACTTCTTCTCCAAATTGTCTGGGGCCTGTTCGTAGTCCCACTCACACGGTGCCCAGCGAACGGAAACGTTGCAGTAGACGATCTTTGAGGCGTTGTGAATGGAGGGCGCTGCGCTCTCGCCGATAATCCTGTTTTATTTGATAAACAGTAGAAGTGCCTAAAAAAATCTATTTTACACAGCAAGCATCTTGAGAAGATGACTTTATGCGGGGTTGGGGGTTATAAAAACATTGAAAGCGAAGCTCCCGAAATGATTTTGGCCAGACAAGTGATGAAAAAAAAAAAAATGCATTTCATGCACATCATGGTCTGTTTCATTACACAATACTGATGTTGCTAGAATCGGAGCGAGGCGGAATGTTTCTTTTGTTGTACGATGTTTCTTGGAGTAGTTGACATTGGAAATGTAAGGAAGTGGAGCTCAATGTCTGTAACACGTGGCGTTTTGAGTTTGGTAAGCGATTGTCATTGCGGTGTGTTCTTAACCAGTTATGTTGTGGAGTCTGAGTACTGTCTGTTAAAGGGACAGCGCACCCAAAACAGGAAAATCTGCTGAAAATGTACTAACCCGAGATGCAGATGAGTTTGTTTCTTCATCAGGTTTGGAGAAATGTGTCTCTGCATCAGTGTCTCAGCAATGGATGCTCTGCAGTGAATGGGTGCCGTCAGAATAAAACATCACAATAATCCACAGTCCATCAGTTAACATCTGGAGAAGACAAACTGTGTTTTTGAGAAACAAATCCATTATTAAGATGTTATTAAAGGGGTCATCGGATGCCCATTTTACACAAGTTGATGTAATTCTTCAGGTTCTTAATGAAACGTCTATAACATACTTTGGGTAAAGTACAGCTCACTCAGGGGGCGGGTCTAAGGTAAGACGGGCTTGTCAATCATCTATCGTGCGAGCGCTATGGACAGAACTACAGGAATCTCAGAACAGCCTGATTTGAGAAAAGGGGTTTTAAAATAGGGATGAAAAAACAAAACACAGGGTGGTGATTTGTATCATTATAGGATGGATGTGTACACGCACTTCAAACACACATTTATGTTCAAACAACTTGAAAGGTGAATTTAGCATCCGATGACCCCTTTAACATCAAACCATTGCTTTTGGTTAAAGTATGAGTCCTTAATAACAGTAACTCCAGTGAAAAAGTCCATCTCATGTTTCTCTCACAACAAAATCCACCATATATTTGTTTAGAGCCGTTTTGGCTGGTAATCTGTGCAGATTTCTCTCCTGATTCAGACAAACACTTCTCACTGGAGGAACGTTAATATGGACAGTCTGAAGTTAAAACTAAATGTCTTGATCACATTGTTTCTTACAAACACGCAGCTCTTGTCTTCTCCAGATGTTAACTGATGGACTATTGTGATGTTTTTATCAGACTCTCATTCTGACGGCACCCATTCACTGCAGAGCATCCATTGCTGAGACACTGATGCAGTGCTACATTTCTCATCTACATCTACATCTCGGAGAACATTTGCAGCAAACTTTAATTGTTTGGGTGAACCGCTCCTTTAACAAACACATCTGTTATTTTCTTATTATAACAAATCATCTAACAGCATCGTTTAGTTTTTATTTGGATGGTGTTTTACCTGGAACAGCGCACACGGCCTTCTTTTCCTCCCTGATGTGTGATGGGTGAAGCGTGTGTATCTGCGTGCGAGTGTGTTACCGATCCAATCAGAAGCATCATGTATGTTATGGTGCTCGATTAACACAGACAATCCACCAAGAGACTTTTGGTTTCGCAGGAATATGGCACTGGTCTTAGCATTTTAGTTTTAAATTCATGTCATTTTGTTTCCTTAAGGTTTTTTTTTTTTTCGCTATTGTCTCAAAAGTTACAGTTTTAATGTAATTTTTGACGTGGAAAGTGATTTCAATATATTTTATTGTCATTCTTTATTTAGTTTTTGTTAAATACTAGAACACAGAACAATGGTGTAACCTATTTTAAAAATGAATGTAATTTATTAAGCCAGGCTTAGCTACGCGCAGCGGTCCTCGGCCAATCAGGAGCCGCTTCTAGATCTCTCTCGTCTGGGATCCGCGTCGTGGTGGAAGTGAGGCTATAGAATTGCTTGTGTTATGTAAAAATGTTTATTGTATAGGTAATGTTTTACCAAAAAAAAAAAAACTAAAATGTAAAAAAAAAAAAAGTAAGAAAAAAATTAACTCTGTAGTATGATAGTTATTTCATAATAATAATAATAATATTAAGTTGTTGCAACCGTGGCAACCTAAAAAGTTGTGAATACTAAATTTTGGTATTTTTGTAAATGATGTAATGGTTAATTTGATTTTTTTTTTTCTAGAGCACTGTACAACGTTAGATTGTAAAGCAGATATTGGAACATTTAATATTTTATGTCGAGATTATATTACCAGGAGATTTTTCGGTAGCATTTAACGGCCTCTTTATTGGTATAACATTTAAGATAGTAGTAAATACTCACAGATACGATAGTGTGACGTAACTTAAGAAAGGACTCTAGCGCCCCGTTTTAGATCGACACAGGATCTCAAGTACTCGTGATGATCACGATAAATATTATTTATGAAAGTTGTCCTGGTTTGTTCAACAACGTAACCGAATTAACGATTGCACTTTGATTTCACGTAAACCGTAAGATTTCAAAAAGCGATGCACAATGAATATGGTATGAAACACGAATCAATGACGGTTGTTTTATTGCTTTAGTTAAACCAGAGAACTCGATATCCAGTAAGCATCTTGCATGGTATTTTAAGAAGTTATTTTCAATTTTACCTGAGAAAATAAAAATAAATATATTGAATGTTTCTATCTACACTATTAAAAAAACCTGCACATGGGATGAAAGTAAAGGTTGTCCGTAATTTGGGATTTTTTACACCCCAAACGAAACGTAATGGTTGACTGATGGTGAAAAAGCACTTTGGAATCAGTTCTACTGAGCAGACACAGCGTATCCAAACACTTTGCCTTACCTTTAGTCCATCGTTGAAGCTTTTGTGTTTCAGAGCTATTAAGGTGTCAACAGGTCTGCTGAACTTACTTCTCACCTCCATTTATATATCAATATATGCTATACCTGTAACTAATGTAAGAGTTTTTATGATTATTATTCTTTGTAAGCATCGTCACCGATGTTGATGCTTTTCCTGGTTTGTGACGAGACAGTTCTCAAGGGATTGTGGGTATTTACGCTGTGCTGCTTGACTTCCATCAGTAATGCAGTAGCACACACACACACACACACACACACATTCACAGAGATCATACGAGAAGAAAATGATAAACCAAGCCCTCTTTGGATAATCTTAGTTTTCATGTAACCATTTGAAATGTTTTATTTGTGCATATATATTATGTGCTATTTTATGTCATATAGTCAAATGTTTTTGGTTCCAGAAAAATAGTGTAAAATCTATTGAGACAAAATGAATAAAGCAAGACAAAAATGACAGGTGTGTGTTTTAATGCTTGATTGTGTTTCATTAGCATGAGTGTGAGACATGAATACCGTGGTAAAACGTTGCTTTGAGGATTGTACCATGTTTTTTTTTTTTTTTGAGAAGCCAAGTTTCATCCAGTTTTTGCACAACTTTTATAGTTTTATAGGTTTTTTAATTATTATTTTTAATTGTTGTTTTCTTTTAATCTTTCCGTCTTGATTTAAATTTCAGTTCAAGTTTGAGTTAATTTAATTAGTTTTCATTATTTCGTTTTTTATTTTTTTTTATAATATTGAAAATAAATTCAAATGAGAAATGTCCCCTTGTTTTTATCATTTATCATGTATTTTATATTTTTAGTTAACTATAATAACCCTGTTATTGACCAAGTGTAAATGTTCTGTCTCCAGTTGTTTTTAACTGTTCAAATGCTGTATGTAATGGTGATGCTTTGGTATATGAGTATGTTATCATTCAATATTATACCATGGTACATCATTACTGTGACACGAATACCATGGTATTGTTTGAATAATGTCAAACTGAGCGGTCTTAGTTGTGCAAGTCTACACTATAGATATCATGCTGAATCTAGGTGATTACTTCTCACAATTAAAATGAATAGTCAATGCACAAATTAATATTAATAGTGTAATCATTCATTTTACTTGCACACAAAACAACCAACCGATTCTGATTTGTGTTGCATGGAAGAACAAGACAAACCGGTTTGTAAGGACATTATGGTGAACAAATAATTACTGATTTATCAAAAACATTATGTATTTTTGGCTGAACTAATCTCTGGATCAATGCACTTTGTTGTAACATCATTTCATTTTGATTTATTTGGTCAATTCAAGATTATTTCAATAACAACAATCGTTGCAAAGCAATCTCACAGAAAAATGAAGTTTCTAAAATAGATGTATATTGTAGAAACTCAATATAATTAGCTTGTGTAATTCCTATAGCTACCACGGGATTGGTAACGACTCACTTGGGTTTTTATTGTTTTATTGGATATGTATTCTCCATGAACCGCTGATGCATTACAGATATGAGTTTCCGCTGATGTAACTCAAGCCGGCTTCACGTCTGCTGTCGCTTTCTAATGAAAACTAGGCCTGACGTGTGGAGATGGATCATTTAATAAGAGGTAAGAACTGCACAACCCTGTAGATTACATAAAGACATCATTGTATTGGATAACAGAATTAAAAAATAAACTTATTTGTGTCAAGAAAGCACACTATTCAAGCAAAACATTGATCAGTTTGAAATGCTAAAATACTGGATGCAGTGTTTAATAAAGGCTATGTGACTAAATGACTGATCTAATTTAATGAATGACATTCAAATACTTAAGAACCGCTGCAGACCTCCATCAGTGCACATAATGGCCGCATCCCTGATGCTTTCTATTTCAGGTGCTGATGCAGGCGACGCGCTGTTGCCATAGGAACAGCATCATTTATGGACACGCTCCCTGTCGCCGTCCTTCATTGGTCGCTCAGCTGACGCTGTAAGACCGGAAGTACCGCCCACCACATTCAACATGGCCTTATTAAGACAAGCGGGCGTGGCTTACAGCGCTCATTGGTCGCCCAGCGCCTCAATCCCGCAACAAAACTCCTATCCTCGAGCCGAGACGGTGTGCTCTGGCTTCAGAAGGTCTCCACCCGAGAGTATGGCGGTTGAGGATGCTGTAAGATGCAGAAGAATAGCTATTCTGGAATGCAGCTGCGTCCTTAAGGATCTCCAAATGACGCTCGGAGGGGACGCGTGATGCTCTTCCTGACGGGGCGTTATAACCTCAAATGCACGTTAAACGATTGCTTCTCCAAGCAGCTGTTGGGTTCTGGCTATTCGAGGGGTTAGAGATGCCATGAAGTCCGCGCATTGGCTCTTTGTGCGTCTTTGTTATTTGTCTCAATGGTGAGTGTTGCAATACAGCCAGCCATGGCTCCTTGTCTGCTCGACTTCTGCGATATTCAAGGCAAGTTTCCCGTCGCATCTGATCGGGTTGGACACTGTTAGGCGCGTCACGTCGGTTCGCATCCGTGCGCAATGCGCGAGTATAAGGTGGTGGTGCTGGGAAGCGGAGGAGTCGGGAAATCCGCTCTCACGGTCCAGTTCGTGACCGGGACCTTCATCGAGAAGTACGACCCGACCATCGAAGACTTCTACCGCAAGGAGATCGAGGTGGATTCGTCGCCGTCGGTGCTGGAGATCCTGGACACGGCGGGGACGGAGCAGTTCGCGTCCATGCGGGATCTCTACATCAAGAACGGCCAGGGCTTCATCCTGGTCTACAGCCTGGTCAACCAGCAGAGCTTCCAAGATATAAAGCCCATGAGAGACCAGATCATCAGGGTGAAGAGGTAAGACGCAGATACCATGCTGTTCTTTGAGGCTAACATGGTAATGTGCAATCATTTTAGCAGGATGAACCATGACATACCATCATTTTACAATGCTATAATTACCATAGTGTATTTGTCACTTAGTCGAAAATATACCCGTGCTACTTATGACTGTCGTTGTGCTCCAGGGTCACATATGGTATTACCATGGTATTCTTTGAGGCTAGCATGGTAATGTGCAATCATTTTAGCAGGATGAACCATGACATACCATCATTTCACAATGCTATTACCATAGTTTTTTTTCACTTAAATGCGAAAACCATTAAACTTACAGAAATGTTTTTTTGGACATGGTTCGTAATAAAGTGTCACAGTGTATTAGCATTTGCTGCTATCACTTTACTATGGTACCACCACAGTACTTTTTAAAGTCTTATATAATTTGATAATCATTCAGTATACTGTATTAAAGAACCATGTTTTTGTAAATTCAAAGTGAAAAACAATACAGAAAATGGTGGTATTGTAATGTTTTGGACATGTACCATGGTAAATATTGAAGTACCTCGGTGTTAACATCTGATACCATAATTTTACCGTAGTACTACCACGGTACCAGATGGTAACTGAGCCCCATCTGACTCCATGATCAACACAGCATAGTATTATTTGAAGCATTACCTTGTGATACCATGCTTTTACCATGGTACTGCCAAATTATAATTTTTTAAACAAGGCAAAAAACAACAACATTGCCATGTTTTAGTCTTGTACTGTACCATGGTAAATGTTAAAATACAATGGTAAAACTATGGCATTACCATGTTTGTACCATGGTAAATAGCCTATTAAAGTGCCATGGTAATAGCATCATTTTACCATGGTACTGCCACTGTGCTTTTAGTAAATTCAAGGCAAAACATACTAAACTTACAGACAACTATGATATTACCATGTTTTAGTTGTGTACCATGGTATTAACATCTGATAACATAATTTTACTATGGTACTACAGTACTTTTATAAATAAAAAAAACTATGAATTTTGTTTTTGGACATGTACCATGGCAAATATTGAAGTACCATGGTATTAGCATCTCATGCCATCATTTTACCATAGTACCACCACAGTAAATGCAAAGGTAAATACAATAAACGTATGGAAACAATTATATGAACATGTTTGAAGACATGGTAAATATTAAAGTACCAAGGCATTAACATCTGATAGCATAATTTTACCATGGTACTGCTCACTCTGACAAGCTTGTTTTCTGTGTGAGCTCAGCTTTACAGGGATGTAAGCGGATGGAAAGACTTGAGCGTGTGTGAAATCATATAATACTGTATCTTTAGTGAGCCGTTAATAATAAGTCAAATGGGAGGCTGCGTCTATTCTAATATTTCCATAATTTAACCTAAGGCCTCGAAACAGATGCTGTGTGTTCCAGATCAAACATTGCTTTCATAAACGACACCTACAGAACAATTAAAAACAGACGGGGAGGTAAAGCAGGGCCTGAATTATCACGTCAGAACCGTGGATCAGAAAGCTTTTAGCTATGAGACGCTCTTATTTATGCACTTTTCTCATATTGTCTCCTGGCATTGGCTGGTTTTCGTGACCGGTGTAATAACTGTTGCATTTGAATAGTAAAGCACTCTTATGTATTGCATGATGCTGTGATTATGAACAGTAGGTTTACCTGTTCAGGTGATGATTTCACACTAGTAATCAGCCTCTTTACCACGGTAATCACATCATGACACGTCAATGCAGTGGCATTCATGACAAAACGTCATTTAGAGTTTAGCCATATTTGCATGCGGTAACTTGACAGTTTTTCATGCAGAAAAGGCTTTTGTAACATGCCCTTGGACTGATTTGGTCCTTAATCGTTTATACACATGCATGTTGGGTTTATTGAGATATTATGGCAACTGTGCATTTATCTCTCCTATTTTTATGTCCCGACATTTATGGAAGCTTGTTTCCACCAAAGTATTAAAGAAAGTAAAAAAGGTAAATGTGACTTATCTCACAATTCAGATTATTTTTTATTGCATGTTATACACTTCCAATTCTGAGAAATAACAATCAGAGTTATGAGATCTAAACTGAGAATTATCAGATATAAACTTTTATCCTCAATTCTGACTTTTCTCTTAACTCTGAGTTTATATCTCACAATTCTGACTTTTCTCTTAACTCTGAGTTTATATCTCACAATTCTGACTTTACTCTTAACTCTGAGTTTATATCTCTGACTTTTCTCTTAACTCTGAGTTTATATCTCACAATTCTGACTTTTCTCTTAACTCTGAGTTTATATCTCACAATTCTGACTTTTCTCTTAACTCTGAGTTTATATCTCGCAATTCTGACTTTTCTCTTAACTCTGAGTTTATATCTCACAATTCTGACTTTTCTCTTAACTCTGAGTTTATATCTCACAATTCTGACTTTTCTCTTAACTCTGAGTTTATATCTCACAATTCTGACTTTTCTCTTAACTCTGAGTTTATATCTCACAATTCTGACTTTTCTCTTAACTCTGAGTTTATATCTCACAATTCTGACTTTTCTCTTAACTCTGAGTTTATATCTCACAATTCTGACTTTTCTCTTAACTCTGAGTTTATATCTCACAATTCTGACTTTCTCTTAACTCTGAGTTTATATCTCACAATTCTGACTTTTCTCTTAACTCTGAGTTTATATCTCACAATTCTGACTTTTCTCTTAACTCTGAGTTTATATCTCACAATTCTGACTTTTCTCTTAACTCTGAGTTTATATCTCACTATTCTGACTTTTCTCTTAACTCTGAGTTTATACCTCACAATTCTGACTTTTCTCTTAACTCTGAGTTTATATCTCACAATTCTGACTTTTCTCTTAACTCTGAGTTTATATCTCACAATTCTGACTTTTCTCTTAACTCTGAGTTTATATCTCACAGTTCTGACTTTTCTCTTAACTCTGAGTTTATATCTCACAGTTCTGACTTTTCTCTTAACTCTGAGTTTATATCTCACAGTTCTGACTTTTCTCTTAACTCTGAGTTTATATCTCACAGTTCTGACTTTTCTCTTAACTCTGAGTTTATATCTCACTATTCTGACTTTTCTCTTAACTCTGAGTTTATATCTCACTATTCTGACTTTTCTCTTAACTCTGAGTTTATATCTCACAATTCTGACTTTTCTCTTAACTCTGAGTTTATATCTACATTCTGACTTTTCTCTTAACTCTGAGTTTATATCTCACAATTCTGACTTTTCTCTTAACTCTGAGTTTATATCTCACTATTCTGACTTTTCTCTTAACTCTGAGTTTATATCTCACAATTCTGACTTTTCTCTTAACTCTGAGTTTATATCTCACAATTCTGACTTTTCTCTTAACTCTGAGTTTATACCTCACAATTCTGACTTTTCTCTTAACTCTGAGTTTATATCTCACAATTCTGACTTTTCTCTTAACTCTGAGTTTATATCTCGCAATTCTGACTTTTCTCTTAACTCTGAGTTTATATCTCACAATTCTGACTTTTCTCTTAACTCTGAGTTTATATCTCTTCTGACTTTTCTCTTAACTCTGAGTTTATATCTCACAATTCTGACTTTTCTCTTAACTCTGAGTTTATATCTCACAATTCTGACTTTTCTCTTAACTCTGAGTTTATATCTCACAATTCTGACTTTTCTCTTAACTCTGAGTTTATATCTCACTATTCTGACTTTTCTCTTAACTCTGAGTTTATATCTCACAATTCTGACTTTTTCACACAATTGTGAGTTTATATTTTGAAATTCTGACTTGAAATGTCAAGATTGTGGCATAAAAAGTCACTATTTATTTACTTATTTATTAATTAATTTTATCCTGAGTCAAAAACAAGCTTCCAGCTTCAAGATACCAAATAAACAAATTTAAAATTGAATGAGTTTAAATTATTTTAATGCATGTAAAGTAAAGTTGCTGAGAGCTATGAGACATAAAACTGGCACAGCTCTGTAGAAAATCACTTCAATAAAGTGCATTAATGAATCTATAAAATCCTGTAGAAATCCCCAGCACTCAGGGTGGACACGTTCTATTTTGTGCAGCTCTATCTATCTCTCTCTCTATGAATTGAATTGGCACCGTTTCATGGCAGAACCCACAAAAAGCCCTCTAAACCTCTGGCACCGGTTGTGAATCTGCAGGAGGAGGCAGATACATGCTGAGCCGGCGGAGGATAACTACAGTAACGCTGGTGAGATTTGCACACTCACCAAAATATAAATGAGATTGTGTGCGGGTGGAAGCCAAAGAAACGTCACAAGTGCATTATAGCACACTAACCCAAAGACACGCTGGACTCCTGGCAGCGAGAGCCTGGGAAGAGGACATGTGGACGGATCCGTCTAATGATAAACACGCTTTAATCAATTAAGATACAAACACACGTCGTCATATTCAATTTAACTCCAGTAGATGTTTAAAATACACATAGCACGGCCCACACACCATCTGCAGTTTCACATAGTCTGAGTGTGGACTTCTGTCAACAGCATTTACTTATTGTCAAATGTGTTCAGTTATGCTAATTGCCATCTAAAATAATTAATTTGACAGGAGATGCGTGAAAGTGAAAGACGGGCGTTCAGAGTTCATGCAGACCTAACTGAATGCCTCTAAAGCAGATGAATGAATTAATTATGTATTTATATACCGCTTTATT
>CM050416.1:15794651-15807151 GCA_027564155.1 Gymnocypris eckloni scoliostomus | reverse complement strand
AAATTACTAGAAAAAAAAACGTTTTCACCATATTCAATCATTTTAGATGTACCTGTATTAATCCTGTCAAATGATTAATTGTGATTAATCACATCCAACATAATAGTTGTTGTTTACATAATATATGTGTGTATAGTTATTATTATTATGCATATATAAACACACACACATGCATGTATATATTTAAGAAAAACATGTTATGTTTATACTATTAAAATGTATATACTATTTACAAAATTTCTATATAATATCAATTATATGAATATAAATATATACATGTAAATATTTCAAAATATATACTGTATGTGTGTGTATTTAAATATAAATAATAAATATACACCGTATACACACATATATTATGTAAACAAAAACTTTTATTTTGGATGCTATTAATCACGATTAATTGACAACACTAATATATGTGTGTGTGTGTAATAGTACTTATTTGTATATAAAGTATAATAATAATATACACTCACTGGCCACTTTATTAGGTACACCTTGCTAGTACCGGGTTGGACCCACTTTTGTCTTCAGAACTGTCTTAATTCTTCGTGGCATAGATTCAACAAGGTGTTGGAGACATTCCTCAGAGATTTTGGTTCATATTGTCATGATAGCATCACACAGTTGCTGCAGATTTGTCGTCTGCACATCCATGATGAGAATCTCTCGTTCCTCCACATCCCAAAGGTGCTCTATTGGATTGAGATCTGGTGACTGTGGAGGTCATTTGAGTAAAGTGAACTCATCGTCATGTTCAAGAAACCAGTCTGAGATGATTTGAGCTTTGTGACATGGTGCATTATCCTGCTGGAAGTACATCAGAAGATGGTACACTGTAGTCATAAAGGGATGAACATGGTCAGCAACAATACTCAGGTAGACTGTGGCGTTTAAACGATGCTCAATTGGTACTAAGAGACCCAAAGTGTGCCAAGAAAATATCCCCCACACCATTACACCACCAGCAGCAGCCTGAATGTTGAGACAAGGCAGGATGGATCCATGCTTTCATGTTCTTTACACCAAATACTGACTCTACCATCTGAATACTGGAGCAGAAATCGAGACTCATCAGACCAGGCAACGTTTTTACAATCCTCTATTGTTCAGTTTTGGTGATCCTGTGTGAATTGTATCCTCCGTGTGCTGTTCTTATCTGACCGGAGCGGCACCCGGTGTGGTCTTCTGCTGCTGGAGCACATCTGCTTCAGGGTTCGATGTGTTGTGTGTTCAGAGATGGTATTCTGTATATCTTGGTTGTAACGAGTGGTTATTTGAGTTACTGTTGTCTTTCTATCATCTCTAATCAGTCTGCTCATTCTCCTCTGACATCAACAAGACATGTTCATCCACACAACTGCCGCTCACTGGATATTTTCTCTTTTTCAGACCATTCTCTGTAAACCCTAGAGATGGTTGTGTGTGAAAATCCCAGTAGATCAGCAGTTTCTGAAATACTCAGACCAGCCCGTCTGCATCAACAACCATTCCACGTTCAGAGTCACTTAAATCCCCTTTCTTCCCCGTTCTGATGCTCGGTTTGAACTTCAGCAAGTCCTCTTCACCACATCTAGATGCCTAAACGCATTGAGTTACTGCCATGTGATTGGCTGATTAGCAATTTGTGTTACCAAGCAATTGAACAGGTGTACCTAATAAAGTGGCCGGTGAGTGTATAGTGCTTATGTGAGCACTTCTGAAAGAAAATGAAGAGCAGAAGGCATACATTAGATCCTTCTCACGAGTCCTGCTGGGAAAGTAGTTTTGTTGCTTCATTAACTGTCTGAATGGCCAGTATTTTTCCAGCCTGCTTTATTGTTTTATTAAAGCATGTACGCACTGAATATAGGACATGTCAGCATTCACAGTAACAGTACACTCTCTCAGATCGCGGGGTTTCCCTCTGCTAAATGCTCATCTTGTAAACGGTGTGATGTACATGAGCTGAAGCAGCGTATGGTCATGAATACGACAAAACCAGATCTGCTCAAAAAGCCTCAGACTTCCCTCGAGTCAGTCTGGATATAAATAGCGTTTCGCCTGCTCGCCACCAATAGATGACATTTCATCTGTGCGCTGCTTTACTCCCACTCATCATTCACACCTCCATCCCTCGCTAACCGCCGCTGTGTGACGCTCAACCGTTAGATGCAGCAACATGATGTGAAGGAGGCTAGTGATTGTTTACTGCTGAGCAGTTCTTACTGACATGTACTCAATAATTATTTAAATTGACCAAAACTGACAGTAAAGACATGTATAATGTTACAAAAGATTTCAATTTCAAATAAATGCTGTTCTTTTGAACTTTCTATTAATCTGTGAATCCTGAAAAATAAAACGTATTACAGTTTCCACAAAAATATGAATCAGCACAACTGTTTTCAGCATTGATAATAATCAGAAATGTTTCTTGAGCAGCAAATCAGTATATTATTATGATTTCTGAAGATCATGTGACACCGAAGACTGGAGTAATGATGCTGAAAATTAATCTGCTCAACACAGAAATACATTACATTTTGAACATACATAATATAATAATAGTATATAATATAATAAAAACATTTAAAATAAATAATTATTATTATTAAAATAAATTGTTAAAATAAATGAATTATATTATATTACATTAAATATGACTTATCAGACAAAAACAAACAAACGATAAATAAAATGTTACAAATAAATACAATTTAAATTTATATATATATATATAAAAACATACATATTATATTGAGATCTATATCTATTTCTTGTCCATATAATACAAGTCTTGCATTGTCTTAAGTTGATTTTCATTGTGTTGCCCAAGACAGAATGTTAACGAGACCAGAATGCTCAGTCACTTAAGTGTCAGACAGAAAGACATACAGAAGTTAACGAGACCAGAATGCTCAGTCTCTTAAGTGTCAGACAGAATGTTAACGAGACCAGAATGCTCAGTCACTTAAGTGTCAGACAGAAAGACATACAGAAGTTAACGAGACCAGAATGCTCAGTCTCTTAAGTGTCAGACAGAATGTTAACGAGACCAGAATGCTCAGTCACTTAAGTGTCAGACAGAATGAAATACAGAAGTCAATGATACCAGAATGCTCAGTCACTTAAGTGTCAGACAGACAGACATACAGAAGTCAATGATACCAGAATGCTCAGTCACTTAAGTGACAGACAGACAGACAGACATACAGAAGTTAACGAGACCAGAATGCTCAGTCTCTTAAGTGTCAGACAGACAGACATACAGAAGTTAATGAGACCAGAATGCTCAGTCTCTTAAGTGTCAGACAGAAAGACATACAGAAGTTAATGAGACCAGAATGCTCAGTCACTTAAGTGTCAGACAGACAGACATACAGAAGTTAATGAGACCAGAATGCTCTGTCACTTAAGTGTCTGACAGAAAGACATACAGAAGTTAATGAGACCAGAATGCTCAGTCACTTAAGTGTCAGACAGAAAGACATACAGAAGTCAACGAGACCAGAATGCTCAGTCACTTAAATGTCAGACAGACAGACATACAGAAGTCAACGAGACCAGAATGCTCAGTCACTTAAGTGTCAGACAGACAGACATACAGAAGTTAACGAGACCAGAATGCTCAGTCACTTAAGTGTCAGACAGAAAGACATACAGAAGTTAATGATACCAGAATGCTCAGTCACTTAAGTGTCAGACAGACAGACATACAGAAGTTAACGAGACCAGAATGCTCAGTCACTTAAGTGTCAGACAGAAAGACATACAGAAGTTAATGATACCAGAATGCTCAGTCTCTTAAGTGTCAGACAGAAAGACATACAGAAGTTAATGAGACCAGAATGCTCAGTCACTTAAGTGTCAGACAGACAGACATACAGAAGTTAACGAGACCAGAATGCTCAGTCACTTAAGTGTCAGACAGAAAGACATACAGAAGTCAACGAGACCAGAATGCTCAGTCACTTAAGTGTCAGACAGAAAGACATACAGAAGTCAACGAGACCAGAATGCTCAGTCACTTAAGTGTCAGACAGAAAGACATACAGAAGTCAACGAGACCAGAATGCTCAGTCACTTAAGTGTCAGACAGAAAGACATACAGAAGTCAACGAGACCAGAATGCTCAGTCTTAAGTGTCAGACATACAGAAGTTAACGAGACCAGAATGCTCAGTCACTTAAGTGTCAGACAGAAAGACATACAGAAGTTAACGAGACCAGAATGCTCAGTCACTTAAGTGTCAGACAGAAAGACATACAGAAGTCAACGAGACCAGAATGCTCAGTCACTTAAGTGTCAGACAGAAAGACATACAGAAGTCAACGAGACCAGAATGCTCAGTCTCTTAAGTGTCAGACATACAGAAGTTAACGAGACCAGAATGCTCAGTCACTTAAGTGTCAGACAGAAAGACATACATAACTTAACGAGACCAGAATGCTCAGTCACTTAAGTGCAAGACAGAAAGACATACAGAAGTTAACGAGACCAGAATGCTCAGTCACTTAAGTGTCAGACAAAAAGACATACAGAAGTTAACGAGACCAGAATGCTCAGTCTCTTAAGTGTCAGACAGACAGACATACAGAAGTTAACGAGACCAGAATGCTCAGTCACTTAAGTGTCAGACAGACAGACATACAGAAGTTAACGAGACCAGAATGCTCAGTCTCTTAAGTGTCAGACAGACAGACATACAGAAGTTAATGATACCAGAATGCTCAGTCTCTTAAGTGTCAGACAGACAGACATACAGAAGTTAACGAGACCAGAATGCTCAGTCACTTAAGTGTCAGACAAAAAGACATACAGAAGTTAACGAGACCAGAATGCTCAGTCTCTTAAGTGTCAGACAGACAGACATACAGAAGTTAATGATACCAGAATGCTCAGTCTCTTAAGTGTCAGACAGACAGACATACAGAAGTTAACGAGACCAGAATGCTCAGTCACTTAAGTGTCAGACAGAAAGACATACAGAAGTTAATGATACCAGAATGCTCAGTCACTTAAGTGTCAGACAGACAGACATACAGAAGTTAACGAGACCAGAATGCTCAGTCACTTAAGTGTCAGACAGAAAGACATACAGAAGTTAATGATACCAGAATGCTCAGTCTCTAAGTGTCAGACAGAAAGACATACAGAAGTTAATGAGACCAGAATGCTCAGTCACTTAAGTGTCAGACAGACAGACATACAGAAGTTAACGAGACCAGAATGCTCAGTCACTTAAGTGTCAGACAGAAAGACATACAGAAGTCAACGAGACCAGAATGCTCAGTCACTTAAGTGTCAGACAGAAAGACATACAGAAGTCAACGAGACCAGAATGCTCAGTCACTTAAGTGTCAGACAGAAAGACATACAGAAGTCAACGAGACCAGAATGCTCAGTCACTTAAGTGTCAGACAGAAAGACATACAGAAGTCAACGAGACCAGAATGCTCAGTCTCTTAAGTGTCAGACATACAGAAGTTAACGAGACCAGAATGCTCAGTCACTTAAGTGTCAGACAGAAAGACATACAGAAGTTAACGAGACCAGAATGCTCAGTCACTTAAGTGTCAGACAGAAAGACATACAGAAGTCAACGAGACCAGAATGCTCAGTCACTTAAGTGTCAGACAGAAAGACATACAGAAGTCAACGAGACCAGAATGCTCAGTCTCTTAAGTGTCAGACATACAGAAGTTAACGAGACCAGAATGCTCAGTCACTTAAGTGTCAGACAGAAAGACATACATAACTTAACGAGACCAGAATGCTCAGTCACTTAAGTGCAAGACAGAAAGACATACAGAAGTTAACGAGACCAGAATGCTCAGTCACTTAAGTGTCAGACAAAAAGACATACAGAAGTTAACGAGACCAGAATGCTCAGTCTCTTAAGTGTCAGACAGACATACATACAGAAGTTAATGAGGCCAGAATGCTCAGTCACTTAAGTGTCAGACAAAAAGACATACAGAAGTCAACGAGACCAGAATGCTCAGTCACTTAAGTGTCAGACAAAAAGACATACAGAAGTTAACGAGACCAGAATGCTCAGTCACTTAAGTGTCAGACAGACATACATACAGAAGTTAATGAGGCCAGAATGCTCAGTCTCTTCATTGTCTGACGCTATTAAAAAGAGCCGTGATGTTTTCCTCTGGCAGTCATTGAGATGTTCATCATGAGTCTCTCCAGTCTCTGAAGATCTTCCTCCTCCTTTAGTTAGAGCTGATATCAAGCTGATACTGATGAGCGCTGGACGACAGATTGCTAGCTCTGACTCAGAGTCTGTGGAGGGCATGATTCACAGCTAGTGCCGCTGGGAAGAAGACAAATACATTTGCGTGGTCTTTAATTATTTTGACCTCAGGTATCGGATGGTGGTTCAATAACTGGAGCGAAGTGCTCTCTTATGAACTCAATCAGTCTTGGTAAAGAAAACACGTGGAACTGTTTCATCTTGAGCCAATTATTCATCAGTTGGTGATCATTGGCATATTTTAACGATAATTATTAAATTAAGTGTTTTTGGTAATTATACATGTATTTCGGTTGAAAATGGTGTAAAATATATTATTTTAGTTATTTGTTATCAGCATAATGTTATTGTTATTGCTAAATTAGCTCAGCTAATGCCATTTCAAGTTTAAAAAAGTTTTGTCTACTAATTTGGTGAACATATATTTTCATTTTCTTTTCCAATTTAAAGGATTGATTGATTAAAAAAATTATTGTAATTAAATTAATTAATTAATTTAGCCTATTTCTTAAGAAACGATTCACGGCATAGATTTTATATTGTAATAGCATTGTTTGAAGCTAAATTTTTAACTGTAGTTGAAATAGATTTATGATTATAATATAGATGTATATAGCATTATAATTTTAAAAATTATGATTATAACTTTTGACCAGTATGTGTTCTTATTGTTCTGAAGATCATCTGACCCCATTTTTGTGAAGTTTGATTCAAATTTGTAGAAGTAGTAACAGAAAGATTGTTTATGAATATGTATGTGTATATGAATACACATATGTGTATATGAATGTACATTTAAATATTCAGTTAAATACTTTAATAATTATTTGATTAATAACAATGTGCACATTCACTTTAAGTGTGTCGTGGGTAGTTTAACTTTCTGAAGAGTGAAACATTGTTACTCTTTTAAAACATTGTTCTGTTGACTCAACCAATGACATGAGTTGGGGGCGGGACTGTCTGTTTTCCTGACCAATTGCAGATGAGGGTAATGAATGCAGTAAAACTATTAGGAAACCTGTTCGGAAACAACTGCAGTTAATGCGTTGTCATTGTCATGTAATGCTGAAGCTTTGGCTCATTCTCGTGTCTCGTATGTTCACAGGTACGAGCGCGTGCCCGTGATTCTCGTGGGAAACAAGGTGGACCTGGACAACGAGCGTGAGGTTTCGTCCAGCGAGGGTCAGGCTCTAGCTGAAGAATGGGGCTGCCCGTTCATAGAGACGTCAGCCAAGAGCAAAACCATGGTGGACGAACTGTTCTCGGAGATAGTCAGGCAGATGGACTACGCCTCTCAGCCGGATAAGGAAGACCCGTGCTGCTCCTCCTGCAATATACAATAACCCCTCACAGTCACACGCGGTTCTCAAAGGGGTTCAAATGGAGATCATTCATACACGTCATGAACGGCGTCTACACACTAGAGAATGCGGCAGATCCATTGGTTTGAATGGGAATGATGCATTGCAAAGACATACACAGCCACCAGGGAAGGTTCTCAGAAGGTTTTCTCAACGTTATTAACAAACATTAATAGAATGTTCGTTCAAAGTTCTCTGGTCTTTAATAATGTTCTCAGAATGTTTGCACAAAAACAAATATTATTTATACATCAATCATGGAAACGTTTGTAATTTTTTTTAAATGTTACTATTTGATTTGGAATGTTAGAGAACATTCAAAAGTAACATTCCCTCAGGCCCGTTGACACTAGTGTGTTTTCATTTAAAACGCATAACTTTAGCTACGGATACGCCTATCGTTTACACTACTCCGGCGTTTTCAAGGTCGAAAACGGAGACTTTTGAAAACGCTGCAGACCCCGTTTCAGTGTAAACGGCCCAAAATGGAGACTTTTGAAAACGATGGCGTGGCTGTCCACATTCTTTCTGCGTATCCTTGACGACCGTGTAAACAATAACCTCATGCTCATTATAGTACCCATAGATATGTATGGGTAGATTCCCCATTCGACCGCTCCAAGCACGCAGACGCGTCCGCCATCTAAATAATTGGGTCTACCTATACATATCTATGGTTGTACCTGCATGAATGGTCATGTGACGTGCGTTTTCGGTTGTGTAGTGTAAACGGAGATCGTTTCTGAAACGCCAGTGTAAACACCAGTGTAAACGTTGATCGTTTTCATTATAAAACGCCGTTGTAAAACAAAAACGCACTAGTGTAAACGGGGCCTTAATGTGTGCAGAATTAAATGTTTGCATGACCATGAAAGAATATTTTTAAAATCATAAAAAAATGGAATGTTTTGAATGTACAGAGACCATTTAGGAAAAACATGTTCATAACGTCATGGGAACATTAGCAAAACATTCTTTTCACAGCTTTTTAGCTGCCAGTTGTTCTTGATAATGCGAATGATACAGAAAACAATAGGGGAACGTTTCATTTGATCATTTTGTATTTTAACATATAACATTTTCACAATGTGATGGGAACGTTCCCAAAATGTTCTTAGAACATACTTTTGTTAGCTCCCCATTTTGTTGGTTATGCGAATGTTAAAGAAAACATTAATGGAATGTTCCATTTTATCATTTTACAAACATTATTGAACTAACTTTCAGAAATAACTCTATACGAAGAAAGTTAGTTTCAGAAATAACGTTTCTAAAAACAATAATATATTTTTTTCTTTTTTTCTGGCTTATGTGAACGTTACAGAAAACATTAAAGGGAATGTTCCACTTGATCATTTTGGGAACGCTACTCTTGAATGTTCTCTGAACATTCTGAAAACGTAAGTGTAACATTTAAAAAAGCCATGTCAATAAGGATTTTGAGCTAAAGTTTTGTGAATGTTATTATAGACCATGTAACTTTGAATGGACGTTCTGTTAATGTTACTGGAAGAGAACCTTCCTGTAGATCCCAGGGTTTGTGAAAGTGCTGTTGGGGGTTTTAGCATCCGTTCAGCTCAAGTGAGGCAAAATCCAGTTCGCTGTTTCCCGCCAAAACGGATCGCAAAGGGCAAAGCTTTGTCTAGTGTGTAAATGCCTTAATTCAACACAATTATGATTAATAAATAAACAAGAAACTGTAAAAAAAAAAGTCAAAGGGGTTAAAAATGCACCAAACTTGAGTCTTTCTCTTCCCCGCATGTCTTCATTCTAAGTTTGACTCGATCGCGTTGAATCCGCCATTTAGTTTGCACATATAGAGCCTGATGTCTTAAACTGCCATTACTTTAATAAAGAGCCAGAATGAGCTAGTTTAGTTCTTCCAAGCGGCCCGCTGTTTGCTCCGAGGGACTCTCAGACGGCTCGATGTGAGCGCGGGGTCCCGTTGCAGCGATGAGGGGCTTTACTTTGAGGGACATTTTCTTTGAGGAAGCCAAATCGGATGCCGAGAAGCACTTTTCTTTTGTAACGTCGTGTCTGTTTTGATTTATGAAACTGCTGGGAATATTCAGCTGATTATGTTGTGGTTTCTAATTAGCACCTCGATATAGAATGTTGCAAATACTGAATTATGTATTTTGTAATAATGTAGTAAAACAATCATGGGATTTGCTTTAGAATCGGGTGGGAACAGTATTTGTCATGAAACGCTGTCGGCACTTTCCACAAAAAGAGTCCAGATGTCCTGTTTTATTTGAAGCAATAAAGAACTAGTTAGATAAACTGTTAAATTAACCTAACTATTTTCATTTTAAACATCTCAAATATCTCCAAGAACCCTTGAAAATTCACACCTCAGAGGTCTAGACTATATTCAGCAGTTAAAATCATATCATATCTGTTGAATTACTATTTCAAATACTGAAAATTATTCATTAATGTTATTAAAAAATATGTGATAATTTAAAATACATATTTTTAAACATTTATTTATTTTTAATGACTTAATTTAATCTAATGACTAAATATAAAAATTTCAATTTACATTTATTCATAGCATACGCTTTTATCCAAAGTGACTTATTCCATTTAGAATATTCAAATTAATTGAGTTATTAAATGACTATAATAAAGACTAAAAAACTAGTTAGTGGTGCAGTTTACATAATACTAGTACATACTTACACTAGTTAGTTTACATGATATATATATATATATATACTGTATGTATGTATTATGTATACATAAATACACACACATGCATGTATATATTTAAGAAAAATATGTTATGTTTATATATTAAATATACTTATATATAATATTAAGTATATGGAATTAAATGCATGTAAATAAATGGAAATATTTTCAAAATATATACTGTATGTGTATGCATATATATATATATATATATATATATAATGGTTTGACAGCACTACGAGTTACATAAACTATTCTTTCAAGGTTTTAAAAGCATAAATGTCTGTTGAATATAAATATAGAAACAAATACTATTAAAATCACTATCATTTAAAATATTTTTTCTGTAGTTTATGTTTATAAAAATTCAGATGTATTTACAATTATTTAGTTATCAAATAACAAAAATGCACCTAAAATCAATTATTTCATACTATATGACCTCCTGAGGTGGAGGAAGAATATTTATTATGAATATTTTGTACCCTATTTGTGGAAAGGGCCTTTAATCTTGAAGATGTGATTATTAACCGAACGATATTAATGCAGTCAAACACGTGAATGTTGTACAGAAACACATCTAGTTTGTACGGGACACTTAGAAGCGTCCCTCGATTCATCTGCTTGAGCAAAAGTGACAAGAAATATTAATAAGCAAAATCATGTCATCATATCCTTCTCAGGAGAGTCACAGGCTACCAAATCTGTTATTCAAGTTTATGAGGATTTCTTTTGTCATTTTGTTTCTGTTTATTTAATCATAGAGTACAAGATATTAATGTTTCTTTCTCTATATTGTAAGTTTGGTATTGTGGTCATTTGGTATTACGGTTATTAAACCCTCACATCATCATACGATCAACACCACAAGATGGTTGTGTAGTTTCTAAAGATGCCAGACGTACAGTATGTTGATTTAGCGCTCATATGCATGGCTAACACATCCTTGTTTATTGAATATTACAGCAGATGAGAAAACACACACATACACGATCGCTCAAGGATTTATGGGGGATATGTCTTGCCATGCGAACTAAGGGTTTGCCTTTTTAACTTTCATCTTCGATCTTCTATTTTTTTAAGTGAACATTACCCTCTAACACATGTATGATTATGAATATGGGCTCATTTCTCACTACAATAAAGATCTTATTCACAGCTGAAGCCTGGGTTTGTCTGGCTGTTCCAGACATGTTTTCATGAGTTGATGTATGAGTATACTGTATTTCTGAATCTGTGGTGTTTTATGATAATGTTGACGAACAGTTTCTGAGATTGAGTATTTTCTCATTCAAGCAGACGATGAACGATGTTGTATGTGGTTTATATATAACTTAAACGAGCCTTTAATTAATCACCGTGGACCGTCTGTTAACCAATCAGAATCAAGAATCATAGAGCGGAGATATTGTAGTATTATTTATGTACTCAAAGTATTTATTCATATTTGGAATTTGCATTTATGTTAATATTGTCAGATTTCATTTTAGTAATGTTATGTCATTTTGTCATTTTATTATTATTTTATTTTTATAATTGTAATGTTTCTATTTAGCTTTAGTTTATATAATTTATTATTTTATTGTATTATCTAATGTACTTAATTAAAATAATTAGTGCAAGTTTTAGTTAACTAACTAACCATACTGTGTTATAAGTACATGTATTGTTAAATGCTTTATTTATTTATTTAGTAATTTTAACACTTATTGTTTCATTTCTAATTTTTGTTTTTGTTTAGTTTTTAATCTAATATTTATATTTCATACTATATATATATATATATAGATAGATAGAGAATATTGTATAGTTATATCAGAATATTGTAATTAACCGTAATTATGTTCAATAGTTCTAGTTAGCAATAACGATGCTTTGTGTCATAAGTGAATATACTTCACACATTCCCCTCATTATAGAGTTAAGGTGTTGAATTTCTCCAGAGCTGAAGGTAAAGCTTCACTTTAATGTTGTGTTAGCTGTGTTTGGAGTGAGTGAGGCGTTTGACTGGAGAGTCCCCCCCCCCCCCCCCCCCACAGCAGGCTTTCATCCTCCGTCGAGATCCGTCAGTGATGAGAAACACCGCTGGGTGTCATGGAAACAGGAGCTATGCGGTGTGTGTAGTGTTTTCTCAAACACTCTTTAATGTCTCACTTCTTCTCCCACACAGCAATGGCATTCAATGGAGT
>CM050416.1:15652151-15792151 GCA_027564155.1 Gymnocypris eckloni scoliostomus | reverse complement strand
AAAGTAAAGTAAAGTAAAGTAAAGAACAAGTGTAGCTTTTAAAAATGCTTTTCTACCCTGCATCTCGGGGGTTAAAACACAAGATGTGTTCTGTGTGAACGTCCCTTTAAACTAAAATAATGCAGCACTGCACTGGGCTCAGAAAAAACTATGGTCAACTATCATACTTCTGTCAACACATTGTTTATTCAAAATAATAATGACTTATATATATGTATATTATATTATATTAAGCCTATATTATATGACTTTGTACTTGATGTTAAACCACTTCACATAAAACATATTTTGGAATATACACTAACATGAAAATGTAATTAAATATACCATATTAAATATGCCAACTTGATTTTTGACCACTGTATTGTGTTCCAGGCACATGCATTATTCCCCATAGAAGCTCATTTCTGTTATCACTCTGGACTGATCATAGACCTCCTTGATCTCATTTCTAGAGGTTATATTGCCAAAATGATCCTCCGATAATGACTTTTCACTCAAAAACTGAGGTGCATACGCTCAGGTTAATGAGGACGACGACTAATCAGTTACGCTGAATCAGAAATGCTAAACCTTTTCTTGTTTTAAAATAAACAGCACAAGGGTTCAACTGGATTTGTAACTAAGGGGTTAAAAAAAAGCTCTACCATATAATAGATGATTTCAGAATAGTGTCGTTTTTCATAAACCAGCAGCTGGTCACATCTGGAAACACCTTCCCATGATTCATCATTCGAGCCCCGGTCAGTGCTCTTTAAAAGACATCATTTGCACTAAAGAGGGCCAAAATATCCTGCTGATTCTGCTAGTGCGGTACGACATCCATCACTCTCTAATGCTTCATTAGAGGCTGAGTGTTATTGGGACGTTGTCAAGCTAATTATGACCATTACCTCCAAAACACAGAGAAGTTAAACGTTTCCATCAAATGGTTTTAAGCCCTGGAACTGCTCTGAAAGAGCATTGTTCATGCGTACAGCACACGTGAAGTGATTTTTTTATTGTGACCCAGATGCTAACAGTTTGTGTTTATGTGAATAGTTCTCACCATGCAAAACTTTTTCATACAGTGCATAGCCAAGTTGGAAATGAGATAGCAGAAATGTGTTATGCATCAGGTTCTTCTAATGATAAATGGGGGATTTTGCTGACGTTTCCTGCTTCTCAGATGTTTTTCCTGAGGAAAATACTTTATTAAAAGTGCAGTATGCTAGCGGTGGAAATTGACCTACTGCGGTCCAAATTCTGACGTGATGCGAACGTGGGTTGCCAGATTGAGGATGAGAAACGAGTGCAATGGAAAGCCTTACACAGTAATTTGATGAGTTAATTTATTCGTGTTTTAATATGGCTCGGGGAATAGAGATTGTTAGATGGATGCCGAGGTTTTTTAGGTCGGGTAGTCCCAGTTCTATGGCTGCATTACGGTGTGTTTTCAGCAACTGGCAACCCGCGGTTTCAAAATACTGTTGCGTGAACACACTGAACACACTTTCAAAGTAGAATAACTGGCTGTTTTTATTTTAGAAACAATAAAATGACATACAGCACCTTCATTTCTTTCTCATCCAATTATTTGGTTACTTCTAAAGAAACTTTATGAGAAAAATCTGAGACAAATATTTCAAACTGATAACTCAATTACGTCTTCAAAGCGAAAATCAATCCTTATGAAGTGCAGATGTTTGAGGAGCTGATCTGGATCATCGTTTGGGCATCTGAAGCTGGGGGTTGGAGACAGCTGTAAAGGCAAGGCTTTCAAAGGGTCTCCATGCTGAGAGTCACTCTGTCGGGAAGCTCTTGGATGAGAGGATTCGAACCTGCTTCTTCAATCCGTCTTCATGCAGTTTATCTCCAGCTCTGCTCTAAACACACCTGTCTGTGATGTATGAGTGAACTCAAAGACATTGCTGGACTGGTTCAGCTGTGTTTGATACGAACTGGAACTAATCATAGAAGATTATGATTTTCCTTTTTTCAAAACTCCTATAAAGTCAATAAATCTATATTATTATTCCATACTGGTTAGATATTGTAACTACATCATGCACCTCCCATTCTGTTTTGGTCTGTTGTCAGGGTGTTGCTATGTGATTGACAGGGTGTTGCTACGCATTTGCTTATTTGTTGTGAGTTGTTGTTAGCACATTGCTATGTTATTGTTACTAAGATGTTTTGGATTGTTGACAGGGTCTTGCTATGTATTTGCTAGAGTTTCCTGTGTTGTTATGCTGTTAGATGTTTTGGTTGGTTGCCAGGGTGAAATGTTTGGTTACTAGAGGTTTGCATGCATGTTGCATTTCCATGCTGTTGCTAGGATGTTTTGGGATGTAGCCAGGGTGTTGCTATGTGTTTACTAGGGTGTTTTGTGTGGTTGCTAGGGTGTTCCATATATGCGTAATGTATACTGGGATGTTTCGGGTGGTTGCCAGGGTGATATCATCACCTATCGAGAATATTTAAACTGTGCCTGTAAGCAATGTTTACTCAATCATAACAGGTTGTTTATTTCTTTATTTGTAAGGGAGTGAACAATAGTCATAAAAAATGAAATTAGGAAAATTTGTGGTGCCAGAAACCTTGATTAACATAATAAGTGGAAAACTAAAGTGCCACTGCCTCCCTCTGTGAACTCCACATCAGGCCTAGTGATGTTTACACACCACATTCTCCTCTGGATCTTGTGTTCTCCACACACACACACACACACACACACACACACACACACACACACACACACGGACACACACCACACACACAGACAGACACAGACACACACACACACACACACACATTCTCTCACACACTCTCTCACACACACACACACACACACACACACACACACAGACACAGACACAGACACACACACACACACACACACACACACACACACACACACACACACACACACACACACACACACACACACACACACACACACACACACACACACACACACACACACACACACACACACACACAGGTGTGTGCCATCTGGAGACACAATCTACATCTGATTCTGCTTGTGTTTCCTCAAACCTCATACTGCTCATGCATATCAGACAGATGTGCTTGTGTTATTTCATAAAGCAGCCAGTAGCTGTAAATTATATATTTATTATTGCCTATATTTGGAATATCATGATATTGCTATACTACTACTCATGCTACTTCTGCAGTACATTTTTGACCTTCTATATTTGCTGAAATGTGCAATGAAATGACGTAGTATACTGCACTATAGTATACTAGTCTGAAACCATCTGAAATGAACGGTATCTGAGGGTAACAGTATATATGAAGCACACTTTAGATTTAGAGAACATATTTTTATTCTATCTGCTGCATACAGTTCATCCATAAATACTTTCCCTCCTGTTAGTCCTGTTCTCCCAAACACACCCACGTACATTACACAATACCCACGAGCCCCTCTGTTCTGGGCAGCTGTGGAGGACGAGGGCTGAAGACGTCTCTGAAGGACACACGTAACATTAGATATCAGACCACAGATGCCAAATCATGAACTAGACTTTGGTATTTTTATAAGAAAGTGTCACTGGTGTTCATGCTAAACTTGCTAGGGTGCAGAGTTCTGTATAGTGCATTTCTATGCAGTTGCTAGGATGTTTTTCTGTGATTGTCGGTATGCAGTTGCTAGGATGTTTTTCTGTGATTGTCGGTATGCAGTTGCTAGGATGTTTTTCTGTGATTGTCGGTATGCAGTTGCTAGGATGTTTTGGCTTGTTGCCAGGATATTGCTATACAGTTATTAGGATGTTTTAAGTTGTCACCATGGTGTTGCTATACAGTTGATGTTTTGGATTGTTGACCGGTTGTTGTTATACAGTTACTCGAATGTTTGTGTTGTCACCAGTGTGTTGCTATACAGTTACTCGAATGTTTGTGTTGTCGCCAGTGTGTTGCTATACAGTTACTCGAATGTTTGTGTTGTCGCCAGTGTGTTGCTATACAGTTACTCGAATGTTTGTGTTGTCGCCAGTGTGTTGCTATACAGTTACTCGAATGTTTGTGTTGTCGCCAGTGTGTTGCTATACAGTTACCAGAATGTTTGTGTTGTCGCCAGTGTGTTGCTATACAGTTGCTAGAATGTTTGTGTTGTCGCCAGTGTGTTGCTATACAGTTGCTAGAATGTTTTGGGTTATCACCAGCGTTTGCTACACAGTTACTAAGGAGTTGCTATATAGTTGTTTATGTGTTCTGAGCAATTGTTAGCACGTTGTTGTGGGGTTGCTCTGGTTCTCTAGGTGGTTGCTAGGGTGTTGTGGTTTCTAAAGTACTCTAAGGTGTTTGCCAAGTTGTTCTGACTTATCATGTGGCTTGTGTATTCTGAGAAGTTGCTTGACATTTTGTGAAGTTGCTACAGTGTTGTGCATGTTCCCTAGCATTACTACGCTTTATTTGTGTAGTTTTTAAAACTCAACTGTACATACAGTGATTTCTTTCACTAACCTACATTCAGCCGTAGAGGCTTGACGTGTAGTTTTACTCAACAGAACGCATGTCTCTTTCTTTTCCAGCTTCTATTTCCACTCTGCTTTGGTCGCTCTCCAAACTACCCCAGAGGGACTCCACTGCTGCCAAAATGCAGAGTGCTATTTCCACATCTCCATCCCACACCGCAAAGGGTCGTGGGAGACCCCGCTTTCTCCGTCTGTCAGTTGATGTGGCCTGGCTCAGAAACATTTCACTCGCCATTACAGTTCCTGGCTCCAGTGTATCTGTTTTCTATCAATCACACACAGATCTATAGCTAACGATCTGTGCTTTTGACTCAAACTCTATCGTTTAATGAGAATAAATATGGAATGCAATAAAGCGAAAACTCTTTTAAAAAATCATGTTTTAAAATATAACCTACCTCACAACTGCATGGCAACATCCTAGCAACTCCTTGAAACACCCTAGCAACCATTTAGAACATGCATAGAAAATACTGAAAAAGACGGGAGCATGCAATGGAGAGTTTCGCATTAGCAAGCACCACTCATATTCTCTTCAGAATATATCATCTTAGTGTTTTTCTAGAGTGTGACCATTATGGAAGCAGAGGCTGGACACTTTCCAGAAGTCAGCCCAATGCATCCCTTCACAGGCTGTGAGCTTGGAAATCAAAGCTGTTGACAAAATAACAAAGCCATAAAAACATGAATAAGCAATAATATAACAAACATTTATTGTGTGCTAATTTACTGCGTGCACAAGGGTAAACAGACATTGTGTCATGTCAACCATTTCTGTGCAGCCAGGGTTGATTAATGAGCATTTAAGAACAGACGGGACTTTGACATTTTGTTCTCTAGTAGTGTAATGACATTCAGTGTGATTGAAGAAGAGAACAAATGGTTTTTGAAGGCTCTGTACATGTGTCTGTAGATCGTCAAAGGGATTCTCTCGCGCCCTCTTGTGGCCAATTAAATGCCTTTTTATTTCTTTTAAAATGTTGACTTTTGTTTTATTCCTTCAGCAGAGCAGTCATTCTCAGATTTCCAAAGTTCAAGATTCGCATTTCTCTACAGCACTTGCATTGCAAAAGGATGAATAAGACATGTTAATTTGTTAAAAGTATGATGATAAAACAACACTCGCACACGCGTACGCACGCCCTTTTTTTTGCCACAACAACAAGGGAACAAAGTCAAAGCATAATACGACAACAGTATAAAAGTATATGCGTCTGTAAATCAATACAAGTTCAAAGAATAAACAAAATAAAATCATTAAAAAAAAAATCATCACAAATCAATCTATTACATCCATTATCCTTTTTAGAAGCTGATATGTCTTAATAGCTTTGCGGTTGTTCTGTATTGGAGTTAAATATTCATAAAATATCCTTAAATCAATGGAAAACAGTCTACCATTTGGTACTTTTAACATACATTTCGCTTTATGTATATGATATTTCCCAAATAAAATACGAATTTTAATTATATTGATGCACGCACACACTTTATTCCCATAGACATAATATACGTAGACGCCTCATAGACTGACACATTAGAGCGGCCGCCATCTTGGATGGGTCCCCAATGCCTAGGAGTGGTCCTAGTAGAAAGGACACTGGATTACGTTCCAGCATGTCATGGGGCGTCTACGTATATGCTTTATACCTTGCTAGTACTGGGTTGGACGCCCTCTTGCCTTAATTCTTCGTGGCACAGATTCAACAAGGTGTTGGAAACATTCCTCAGAGATTTTGGTTCATATTGACATGATAGCATCACACAGTTGCTGCAGATTTGTCGTCTGCACATCCATGATGAGAATCTCTCGTTCAACCACATCCCAAAGCTGCTCTATTGGATTGAGATCTGGTGACTGTGGAGGACATTTGAGTAAAGTGAACTCATTGTCATGTTCAAGAAACCAGTCTGAGATGATTTGAGCTTTGTGACATGATGCATTATCCTGCTGGAAGTACATCAGAAGATGGTACACTGTAGTCATAAAGGGTTGGACATGGTCAGCAACAATACTCAGGTAGACTGTGGCGTTTAAACGATGCTCAATTGGTACTAAGAGACCCAAAGTGTGCCAAGAAAATATCCCCCCCACCATTACACCACCACCACCAGCCTGAACCGTTGAGACAAGGCAGGATGATCCATGCCTTCATGTTCTTTACACCAAATTCTGACCCTACATCTGAATGTCGCAGCAGAAATCGAGACTCATCAGACCAGGCAAAGTTTTTACAATCTCATACAAACTCAGACCAGCCCGTCTGCACCAACAACCATTCCACGTTCAGAGTCTCTTAAATCTCATTTCTTCCCCATTCTGATGCTCGGTTTGAACTTCAGCAAGTCGTCTTCACCACATCTAGATGTCTAAATGCATTGAGTTGCTGCCATGTGTTTGGCTAATTAGCAATTTGTGTTACCAAGCAATTGAACGGGTATACCTAATAAAGTGGCTAGTGAGTGTATATATGTATTATTAATTATAACTAATATAATATATAGTAATTAAAAAGACACATTCACACGACGCTAAATACAGAATCATAATATTTGACACACCTTTAAACATTTTTCACAGGATATTTTCCCGCGTTTACAGTTACCCTTATTTTGCAATGACGTCATTGCGTCCGTCTAGGCTCCGCCCACTTCGACTTTACGCGCGTTCCGCAGCCAACGGGATGATCAGCAGCTGAATTATATCAAAGTCCCTTGTGCGTCTCTTTGACTGACAGCCAAACGCACCAACCAACCAATCATTTAATCGCATTCACAAGTGGTAGCCAATCAGCGGCGCAGAGAGGGCGCGTCGGGAGCCAATCACGTCTCTGCGTTCATGCCGTCTGGTGTCAGAGGTCGCTTCCTCTGCCGGTTTTCATTCGCTCGTCTCTCTTTCTGAAGCCAGCAGCGATGGCGGAGCAGCAGCAGTTCTACCTCTTACTGAGCAACCTGATGAGCCCTGACAACACCGTCAGGAAGCAATCCGAGGTATGGAAGTCGGCTCGGGACCGCTTTGTGTGGATGTATGTCGGGAAATCTAACGTAATCTCGGTTCGCAGTTTTAGCGCGGGCCGCTCAGTCTCGCTCTGGCCCAGCACATGTGTGAAGCGCGCGCTGCTGCTATGTGGCTCCGAATCATTTCAGAGAGTCGATTCGCTTCAACGAACCAACTCCATAAACAAATTAATCTGTTCTTTTGAGTTCTTACACAACATTGCTCATCGTGTGGCTCTTAATTCACCTTTATGGTGTATGCAACGTTATTTTGTAGATTATTGTATATTGTGATTTTTGTATTTATTATTTGGATTCAATGATCTTTGTATTATTTGATTGCGATATGTTATGTATACCTTTTTAAGGATTAATTTGAGATTGTGACTAGGGAGTTAGAAATATCAACCAAATTTGTATTGTTTTCACTCTACACACTATATACAAAGACTGAATTCGGTTTAGCACACAATAAATCAATCGAATTCTCAGTTCTAACGAATCATTTAAAGGAACCGACTCAATTGAGTGATTCGTTCGCTAATCGGACATCACTGTCGTGCGTTGCGTATCAACGTGGCCTAAGCAGCATTACAAGCATGTGTAATACGTTTTGTGTCCCGTCTTGGTTAAAACGCGTATCAATCAGATGTTTTCTGATTTAATCTGTTAACGTATTTCCCGTGTTTGCGTTATTTTCCGAGCAGCGGCTGCTGTGACGCTGCTAACCGGGCTCTGGTGTCGGTCAGATCGGCTCGAGCTGCTCAAACGGGTCGTTAAATCGGTGTTTCAGCCATGTGAAGGTTTTAAACGAGTTATATTTGCGTCTTATTTTCAGAGAACTGTCAGTTAAAGTGATGAACGCTGACCACACAAACAAAATCGCTATTTGTTTGTACGTTACATATGTTTACTTGATTTTATGTCACCTCAACAAGCAACGCGATAATCAAACTTAGTTTCTTAGAAGATTGATGAATATTTAAAAACTATCTATCGTAGCTATTGTGGCGAGTCTTGTATTTCACTCATTAAACAGTAACTTTACCCCATCTTCACGCCATGAGATGAGCTAATCACAAAAGATGCTCATTCATACAGTCATGTCATGGACACACTTTGGATTTGGGTCAGGGATGTGCTTTCAATCGCATGGACTTTTAATTTCTCGTTATATTAAATACGCATATAAAGCCACTTTTGCATGGAAGGTCACCAGCGTCTCGAAATTCGCGGCAAATTCGAATCCAAAAATTGGCACGTGTTCAGACTAGTCTTTTGTTAGGCGCTTCTTTATCTGTGGGGAGTTCAAACCTGAGCTTATGTGGATCAGGATGGGTCATTAGGTCTTATCTCTGCCATCGGTCAGCACTTTCCTTTAGCACGGACAATGCTTGACCAGCGGCACGCTAATGCTCAGCGGAAACGGACCCAGACGCTCACGGTGTGACAAGGGCCAACTGGCCCCAGAAATCAGCTGTGATGTCACTTATGTCTGACAGTCCTATGAAATGATTGCTATTAATTTCCAAAAGCTTTGAGGTGTGCGACTTCCACACATTCCCTTTGCACCGTTCATTCCAGGCATTCTGCGCATAACCACGTCCATGTGTCACTCATAAACTGACTCCAAGAATCTGTTTGACTCATGCAAAATGAACATCTTAAGAGGCTTAGTTGGTCTCTTTCCTCCTTCTGGATGAACTTAATTGGCTTTTAAAGCTGTAATGTTTTCTGTGCTAAAACATTTGATATTTAGGAGTCTTTCAGGGTTTTTGCAGGTCATAATTCCACAAATAAGGCCTTAAAAGGTCTGAAATTGGAGCAGGGCATTAAATGATGGATGCCTTCCTCAGTTGATTCTTTATGTTCTGTCTTAAAAAGCTCTTTCAAACATCTATATGCATAAACTATGATGGCGCTCATTAACTTCTTCTTGTTCTTGTAGGAAGCGTATGACACCATCCCCGGTCAGACGAAGATCACGTTTTTACTGCAGGCTATCCGTGATGTGTCCGCTGCAGAGGAGGTACGTGAGAGTCGGTTTATGGTCATCACAGCTGTGATATTTATTCCAGGCATCCGTTTAGACTCTGCACTGTCTTTAAATGGCAGAAAGTGCTTTGTTTGCACGTCCATTATGCCTCATACCTGCTCTCTCAGGGTCAGATGGTGTGCTGTTGTCTCGTGGTCGCTGAGATGTTGTTAGTAGTTAATTAAACCTCGTTGTGCTGACCGTGAGCGGGTTCGATTCCTGGAAAAACTGCTTGCTCGAGATGAGACCAGCAACTTATTCAGACTAACCTGCGACGTCCAGAGCTTGAGATAAAGGCACACTTAACCCTCAGTAAACCTCTTTTAAACCCAGTAGGGTAACTGTTGTTTCACAATTTGTAGTTGAGTTTGGGTAGGACTGCATGTTTAATTGTTTAAATCAATTAAAGGCTGAGATTTAATTAAATATGCACTGTTTTGGAGGGAAGCATGTCATCTAGGGCAGCCTTAAATATTACCATACTTCATCAGTTGTACTATTTTAATTTTTTTAATTATATATTTCAATAATTCATTTTGAATTTAGTAGCAATCACAAACAAAATAATAATTATTAGTATTGATTTACAATAAAAAAAAATATTGTGCAGCTGTGCAAACAAAATCACAGCAAACCTGTTTTGGTTTAATTGCCAGTGTTATTTGGGGGCTATATATAGTCTCAAGAAAATCTAATTTTCATGGTATCTTCAGATTTGAAATATAAACTCATGAGACGTGACTTTCAGCCCATTAATTTTCTGGATTGCTTCAGGACTTATTTCATGTATTTTTATATGAAATAATATTCTTTTTTCATTCAGTGTGGTACACTTTTTTTTTTTTTTTTTTTTTTTTTAAAGGTACTTCAGTCTCTATAACTTTTTATCTTTTTGAGCATTATCAACTCTGGATGATGGATCGTAAAGCCCAATGGGTCTTCTTTAAAAAGACACCAAACTTGTGTGTGTAGTACACTGAAGTCAGCACCTGTTATAATTTAAGTTTGTCTTTTTCAACTGAGTCCCTAAATGGGGATTTTGCTTACAGGTTAAATTGTGTAAAGCCCACCAGTGACCATCTTAAACCATTTAAACCACCCAAATGTTTTAAATTGCCAAGATGACAATGCAGTTACTTAAAGCATGCCGCCCCATTGTCTAGTTGTCCTCAATGCACTTTAAGCCTTTGCTTCACCTACGGTCTCGTCTCATTTCGGTCTCCAGACCTCAGATGTTTAGAGATGTGTGAAACTAGTGTACGACAGTCCTCGTGCATCCCTCTGTTTTGATCATAGTCAAGTGTTCTCATAATGCTAATACTCTATATAGCGCAGCATGTGTGTGAAATTATCTCCCGAGATGCTGCCTAGAGTTGTTTTAGACCGAGTCTCCACCTGGACAGAAAGCTGCAGTCATTAGTCAACCCTGCAGTTGTAGACTTCCTTTTAATGCTTCATCGGTTTGTTTTTCTGAAACTTTAACCCTTTACGATTCCTGTCAAATTTGCCTAAAACGCCTAAAAAAGGCATACCCAAAGTAAATTGCATGCTGTTCTTGGGCCATTTGGATGATATGCATGGTGTTGGTCTCCTTTGAAGGGTGACACTCTGAGGTTTGTTTCTCAACAGTCAGAATCACTGTAAGTCTTACTGATATTGAGTAATAGCACTTTGAACACACACAAAAAAAATTATTCCGCCTGCATTTTTTTGTAAATAGAAGCCTGCAGATGACTATATCTGGGAGGTATGAGCTGGAAAATACATTGGGATCACAGAATGAAACCTTACCAAGCCAAATTTACCATTTGATAAACAATATATTAGAAAATTAGTGTTTTACACATGTTTATCTAATTTTATGTCTAGACGCTTCCAAAAAAATTACACTTGGGAGACTCCAAACGACGCTTTGTAACCAGCGACACATACAATGCTGTAATTCTTGAATGCTTTAATGTACAGTCATCATTTTGGGCTCTAATGAAAGGTTACACTTAGAGCTGTTCAATCTCTCATCCAGATTCACTGTCAATAATTACTGACACATAGTAACTGAAGCATAAACACATTATAGTCACATTTATTTATAGAATCCAAAATGTGTACACTTTTAAAATTACATATATATTTATAATCTAAATAAATTTTTTCCTATATTTCTATTTCTGTACACAGTACATTATTATTATTATTTTTTTATATTGGTGTTATATTGCATCCCTACTGTGTTATTCCTATGTATGTCTGTACTATCATGCATGTCTGCATTGTCAACAAAAAGTGGTCTGATAAAGACACAGATTGTACTTGCTGTGTTTATTGTATCTTAAAATGAATTACAAGAATGTCAGCTTTCCGTGGATATATGACATGTTCAACTTTTTATTTACTTTTTTTGTGTGTCTGACGACTTTACCCCGTCACCACTAGGCGTACCGCCGGCTGGATTCGTCCCACATTTGAACCTGGGCTTTATTTGTAAAGCACGTCTCTTCAGTTGTGTAACGCTCTCATGCGTCTCCACAGGTTAAGCAGATGGCAGCCGTGCTGCTGCGGCGCCTGCTGTCCTCGTCTTTCGATGAGGTCTATCCCAGCCTGGCCATCGACGTGCAGACGGCCATCAAGACAGAGCTGCTCGCTGGAATCCAGTCCGAATGCTCCTCCAACATCCGCAAGAAGGTCTGCGACATCGCCGCGGAGCTCTCTCGCAATCTCATCGGTGAGTTGACTCTTAGGTTCGACCGAACCAAATGACGTCGATGTGAACTAAAACCTTGTGTTTTTATCCCAAGATGATGACGGCAACAATCAGTGGCCAGAGATCCTCAAGTTCCTGTTTGATTCGGTGAACTCTCAAGACATCAGCCTCCGGGAAGCAGCGCTGCACATTTTCTGGTGCGTAAAGTTACTATGGTTTTTGGTTACTTCCCCAGAACTGATTCAGAATTGGGTTATTCTGTGCAATTCTGGTTTTCAACTGTTTCCTGCTCCTACAGGAACTTCCCAGGTATCTTTGGCAATCAGCAGCAGCATTACCTGGAAGTGATCAAGCGCATGTTGGTTCAGTGTATGCAGGATCAGGAAAACCCACAGGTCAGCGTCTCGAGCTCGTTAGCGTCCCCCGTCACACATCTGATCACCAGACGCTTTAGAAATCATTTGAATAATGAAGCATTTACTGAGAATTAAGTTGATAATGTGTTTACAAATATGTGCTTTTAAGAATGTGTATTAAATCTGTCATTTATTTTAATACAAAATACTAGTTTCATCCCTTTAATGGTGTATGTTGACCTGATTTATAGTGCTTTTCCCTGATGTGTCATGTGATGGGATAACAAAAATCATACAGATTAGTAGTTTGTTTTATATTCAAGGTTGGTAAAATCATTAAAGATCATAAATCATATCGTGAGGAGCCTAAATAATCCCACCTTTACAAATCCTCTGGCATGTTTGATTTCCTCAATGGTTGGTAGCAAGTTTGAACTTGCTCTGTTTGTATTGCAGTACATTGTTTTTTGTGTTTTTGTCCCTGCTATACATAGTCTTTTAACCCTGATGAAAGGGTTCATGAACCCTTTATGAAACGTGATGCACTAAGAACTGGTTTTCTAAAGCTGCTTTTTTGTTCTTTGACTCCTCGTCACAAGTCGTGCTGGTTTTATTTAAGTAATAAACCTCCCAGAGTGACTAATGTTAAACTGCTTTCATTTTCAGATTCGAACCCTGGCTGCACGTGCGGCTTCCTCCTTCGTCCTGTCCAATGAGAGCAACACAGCCTTGCTGAAACACTTCTCAGACCTCCTCCCCGGCATCCTACAGGTGAAGAGCTGCTCACGACACCTTTACTCAGTAACGTGCATGTCAGCTCTTTGAGTTTGGTCTTTCAGTAACTTTTGATGTTTTATGACTATGCCCCTGTGTTTTTGAATATACCCTTTTGCCAAGTTCACACTGGAGAGCTGAAAGGGCTGAGGACGCATGCATATTAACACTTGTATGGTCACCATTGCACACTGAGTTTAATGCACCTTGATCATTTTCATTATATGCTGAAGACAGTTGATCAAATGTATAATTTGCACGTGTTTTGCCAAGTTTAAACATTCAAGAAATTTTAATCCATTCAAGTGAAAGATCAACGCATCCGGATTGATTCATGTTTCGCATCATGCACAAATATAATCAAAATGGCCAATACCATCTTGACGAGAATCCTCAAACACCTGGGAAAAATACACCTGGGTTTCAATTTAATATTGAGTCTGTGGTAGTTAAAGTGACCGCATCCTAATATACCTGCTGCTGTCTGTCATTAATGTTAATTCATTAACAGAAGAGAATCACTCACTGCTCTTGACTGAATAACTATATTTAATTTATACAGACTAAACTGTGTTTTTACTTTTGATGACTTTATTCAATTTCTGCACCTGAATAATACTGTTAGATCTACCTTTTCGCAAAAATTTCCAAATCCCTGGTAGCCCTTCGGGCAGGTACTCTTCAGATTTTGGCCCAAAAATTAATTTAACTAGCCCAAATAAAAGACAAAAAAAAAATATATATATATATAAAATCAGATAAGTCTAAATGTCAATCAAAAACATTTTCAATGCACAAATACCAATGAAATTATTTTATTCCACTATTTACTGGGTACCTGCTGAATTTTTACAAATAATTAAGACACTTTATGAAGTTTTTAAGAGCTGCACAAGTAAAATGAACACTATGAGTGGGGATGGACAATGTCTGTGGTAACATTTTAATCAATAAAATGACATAATTTACAGTGTAGTTAAGTTTTCACACACAAAAAAATATTATAAAATGGCATTTCAGCTTTTAAACCATTTTTATGAAAAGGGACAAATCAAACATATTCTTATATTAATTTAAAACATAAATGTTCCTTATAAATCTAAAGAAATAAGTATTCACATAAATGTTTTAAACTTGATATATTCACATTGATCTGAACATAATGTAATTCCCTCTCTGCCCCGAGGTGGTGCTTTAGGAGCAAATAGCGTCTTCTCCGGTGCGTTAACCGCTGTGCTGAACACAGCAGCTCCGCGCTCATACGCTGCTTTAACGGGCATTACAGGCAAGATGAAATGAGGATGCTAACGATACGTTTCTGAGGAGAGACGGTTCCCTTCAGAGACACTTAAAAACATCTGCGCCGCGTTTTGAGTTTAAAATATGCAGCGCTCATATTTATTCAATCACATCATTGACTTCTGAAGTTTAATCCACGCTTCTTGTCTTTCCGTCACCAACAGAATTATAATTAAGACTTTTCTTATACATTTAACGTATTTAACCCTTTTTATTGCCTTATTTTATACAACTAAATTGAGTTAAGGCCCCGCGGGAGCCCTGTATTTAAGCTAGCCGACTGGAAACACAATAGCCCCTGGGACATCTGGCTAGTGGTTTTGTGAGCACTGCTTTTTAAAACTTAAAGCACTGTTTCTTTAATCGTCCTTGTTTTGTTGCATTGTATAAATGTGTTAATTTGAAAATTATATTACTGGCTTTATATTAGTTAGCCTAGTAGTTTTTGCCGTGTGAAATTTCCCTGGTACCTTATTTATTAGCATGTATAATTATGGGTCAAAATGTGCGTGTGTGTGTGTTTTTGTGAAAGTAAAAATCTGAACAACTGTAGAAAGTCCTTTAGTGTTGAGCCCTGCTACAAGCATCTTTCTGTCTCCTCAGGCGGTGAACGAGTCCAGTTACTGTGGTGACGACTCTGTGCTGAAGGCATTGGTGGAGATTGCAGACACGGCCCCTAAATACCTAAGACCGAACCTGGAAGCCACTCTCCAACTGAGCCTGAAGGTGAGCCGGCATGCAAACGGACTGCATTTGATCGAAATATACTGAGGAAAACATTTAAAGTGACTTTTCTATGTGAATGTTTTATTTCTGTGAGTTTTCTGCATTTCTTCAGCGTCTCATGATCCTCCTGAAATCATTCTAATGTGCAGATTTAATTATTGTAACTATGTACTAGTGTTCAAAAGTTTGGGGACAGTGCAATATTAGTTTAATAAAGCAAGGATGCTAGATTAATGTGAATTTAATATATTTTTAAATGCTCATAAATACTGTTAACTTTTATTCAAAGAATCCTAAAAAAAAAGTGTCACTGCTTCCCAAAAATATTGTGTAGCACAACGTTTTTCAACATTAATAATAATCAGAAATGTTTCTTGAGCATCATATTAGAATGATTTCTGATGACACTGGAGTAATGATGCTGAAAATACAGCTGTGCATCACAGAAATACATTCACATAGAAAATGGTTTATAAATGGAATAATTTCTGTATTTTTGATAACAAAAACTGCAGCCTTGAGCAGAAGAGTTTGCTTTAAAGACCGTTGCTAATCTCAAACTGTGCATGCATCTCCTGCGTTATTAACCTCTTCAGTTGTGCCTGGTGGTTCCTCGAGGCAGCTCGTCTGTGCTGATCCATGAGGTTTTATTAAACAGGCACATATCGATCTCTGTGATTTAATGCTTGGAAGTTGCCATTCCCATGCAGCTTCCACAGCCCGGTTGCAGAGACATGTTCTCAAGGCATGTTGAGCCTCAGACTAAAAGCTTTCAAAGTGAGAGTGATGCACAGAGACCATGTGACCTTTTAATAGACGGAGAACAATCGTTATAATCTGATTAAAACGTGTTTTTGACTCCAGTTGTGTGCAGACACCAACCTTACAAACATGCAGCGTCAGCTGGCGCTGGAAGTCATCGTCACGCTGTCTGAAACCGCTGCTGCAATGCTGAGAAAACACACCAACATCGTTGCTCAGAGCAGTAAGAGACCTTTAACGCTTCGTATGTTACAGAACTAATTACAGAGTCAAAGCCCATGAAAGTGAAACAGTGTACCATGCACCGTACCGTGCATTTTGACATTTTGCATTCGTGTTAGGTGAAGTAAAAATGATTGCAGTTCATAAGCAATCGGTCTGATGCAATAGCAATGCTAATTAGCTACTCTCCCAACACTGTTAATTACTTGCCAGATAGTCGGTTTTCTTCTGTGTAGTTTAGTAATCTCTGCTCTTAAATGTTCAGTACCTCAGATGTTGAGTATGATGGTGGATCTGGAGGAGGATGAGGAGTGGGCCATGGCTGATGAACTAGAAGATGATGATTTTGACAGGTGAGATTAATATTTGCATCACATAAAGTACAGTAATATTGTTCTGGGGGGCAGCAGACGGTGGTTTGCTCATGCTAAATATTTAAGAGTTTAGCTGCAACTGACCAGTCCAAGTTTTCACGGTCTCTGGGTAATTGGCATACTGGTCTTTTTCCAGTTACTGAAAATGGTTTGTTTGGGCAGCTCGCTAGGATTTGATCTTTGGGGGATTGTGTGGATTTTAAGACCCGTGTACAAATGAATGCTTTGAAAAGGACCTGAAAGTCCTAAATTCATGAAGTTATGGCAATAAATAAAAAAAATATGTACCAATACAAATATCTGAACTCTTTAAATCAAGGTGCATTTACTTGATGCAAAATTAAGATAAGTCTTGTTTAAAAAAATAAATAAATACCAAAACCCTAAAGATATTACTTGAAATACTTTCATTTAAAAATACTTTATTTCAGATAGTTGATGAGGCAAAATGTATAATTTATTTAGTTTTACTTAAAAATGGCAAACAATGCTTACAGTCACAACTAAATTATTAAATTAACACACATTTAAATTAAAATGTAATATAAACATTCAATGATAATTAACATAAAAAAAATTATAATTATATATACATATGTGTGTGTATATGAGAGAGACTTGTTTTTTCTTTCAGCTATTTGACGAGCCAATTTTTTGAATTTAAAATTTAAATTAAATTTTTATTAAAACTATAGGCATTAAATTACCCAAAAACTGCTAAAAACACATGAAATTATTAAAATGAAAAGAGGATAGGTTACAAGTTCAACTCTATGTAGATATTTACATGTAAAGATCATTGTTGTTTCTTTACTCCTTCATTTCTATAGTTGATCTTAAAGTCTGTTAGTAGCTTCATACACCCTGCTGTAATTGCTTTAGCTGTCAGTAGAGCTGCAGTGTTTCTGGTTATGGATATTTCTAAGTGTAATGGCCTCTGTGTTCAGTAATGCCGTTGCGGGTTCTGGTTATGGATATTTCTAAGTGTAATGGCGTCTGTGTTCAGTAATGCCGTTGCGGGTGAAAGCGCTCTGGACAGGATCGCGTGTGGCCTCGGAGGAAAGATCGTCCTTCCCATGATCAAACAGCACATCATGCAGATGTTGCAGAACCGTGAGTGGATGCGTCAGGATCTATTACCGAGATTGCGTTTATAGAAATGATTGTTCATGGTGTTTTATTTCCCTCAGCCGATTGGAAGTACAGGCACGCCGGTCTGATGGCGCTCTCTGCTATCGGCGAGGGCTGTCACCAGCAGATGGAGGCCATTCTGAGCGAGATCGTCAGCTTCGTTCTGCTCTTCTGTCAGGATCCTGTAAGAGAAATCACAGCACTTCATTTCTGATGTTAAAACACAAGTACAGACGCTAAACCGAGCCTCATTCCAACCCCCTGCAGCACCCCAGGGTTCGATACGCCGCCTGTAACGCTATCGGACAGATGGCCACAGACTTCGCCCCCACCTTCCAGAAGAAGTACCACGACAAGGTATCCCTGTTTCCTTCTCACTGGACACACGAGCTGGTTTCAACATTGTTCATTTTTAAGTTTCCATATAATGAAAAGTGTTACTCCAAAAAGGGAAAGAAAAGCGGTAGAGTCTTCTGGAGTAGTTTGATCAAGTCTTGCTAAATGCGTATAGCATAGAGTGAAATTGTGCTTTAATAAATATATTTCAGTGCAGCATGAATACATTTAACTGACCGCTACTGTATTAAGAGTTATAGTAACTTTTGTATTATTGGTTATTCAATAATAGTAGTTGATTAATGTAAACTACAACTTCTCTATTATTGTTGTGTATAGTAGTACTAGTAAGTTTCAATTAATTTATATAGTGATATAATGTAGCAGTAATTAAATTAATTATTTATTATAATTAAATAAATTATTACAACTACTGTAAAAATAAAATTCACTTATTAAAAATATATTATTTTCATGGTTTACATCTATATAATTACTAATAAAACTACAACGTCTCTATTATTATTGTTATTTATTAATAGTAGTACTAATACATTTAAATAAATATTGCTATAGTGATATAATGTTGTGGTGATTAAAATAAGCAAAAAACAAATATTAATTTTATTGGATATAATATTAATAAATTATTGAAACTACTGTAAAATTAACATTGACTTATTAAAAATATAGTACTTTTCATGGTTTACATCTATATAATTGCTAATAAAACAAACAATAGTTGTAAAAAATGTAATGTTATTAATTATCAATAATAGTGACAATGATTTGCTGTTGTTAGTGGTTATAAAATCTTGTTATGTTTACAATAAGTTAATAATTTTAAATAAATCAGTATTTTGTAGTTATAGTAGTAATGGTAATAAACAGATTATTTTAAATACTACAAATAATATTTGATTTAATAGTAATTTTTACAGTAAAATAATAGTTTTAATTAAATTAAAGCTTCAGTTTTTTAATAAAAAGTAACTGACTTTTATTTAAAAAAAAAATTATATATAAATCAATAATTATGAATTGTAGTGTTGAACCCAGGGTGTTTCTTATTTAATGAATAAATAGAAGTAATATTTGCACCGGTCTACAGAAAAATGTCGTGCTGGCTGAACTATCCTCTTAAAGCGTAATTTTCTCATCGTATCTCTCGTTCCTCGTTGCTCTGTAGGTGATCTCGGCGCTCTTGCAGACCATGGAGGATCAGTCGAACCCTCGCGTCCAGGCCCACGCCGCCGCTGCTCTCATTAACTTCACCGAGGACTGTCCTAAAACCCTGCTCGTCCCCTATCTGGACAGCCTCGTCCAGCACCTGCACGTCATCATGGTGGCCAAGCTCCAGGAGGTGCGTCTCATTACGTCCGTTAAAGGCTGTTTGTATCCCAAGCTGCTCTTTTAATGAGTTTAATCAGCGCCTGGAAACTGCAGCTTCTCCATCTGTTTCTCTTCCGTTAGGTGCACACAGCTAACGCGGTGAGATGTAGTTTGATCTGGATTAGGGTCTGTTCAGCTTCAATTCAGAATTGCTGAATTGAAATTCAACTGACCCTCGATTCAGACACTGGAGTTGTGTGATTACGTGGAGTGAGCGTGTTGAAGATCGTCATGCTTGCGGTGTTTGTCTGGGTCATGGCGGTGCTGTAATGTTGGCTCTGATTCTTCCAGCTGATCCAGAAAGGCACTAAACTGGTGCTGGAGCAGGTTGTGACGTCCATCGCCTCAGTGGCTGATACAGCCGAGGAGAAGTTTGTGCCGTACTATGATCTGTTCATGCCCTCGCTCAAACACATCGTGGAGAACGGCGTTCAGAAGGAGCTTCGCCTGCTCCGAGGAAAGACCATCGAGTGCATCAGTCTCATCGGCCTGGCTGTGGGCAAAGAGAAGGTGCGTCCTGAGATTGTGGGACACTATATTTTACTTGTTTTATGTACATTTTGGTTTTATTTGATTACATTTTTGAAATGATTTGAATGAATGCATTTAATCTAATTAGTTTTTTATTTGAATTTATCATAAAAAAAAATCTTGATTTTAATTTTTACTTGCCTATTAAAGTAAAAAATATTGAATCAAATAGAGATCAAAATAAGTGTGAAATGTATGTATTTCGATTTATTTAAACATTAAATGCAATTAATTCGCTTGTGCCAACTACTCTTCTGAATGGAAAAATTGCAGATCATAGATCACATTTTATTTTCATTAAACTTGGTCTTTTATTATTTACATGTTTTATATTTGCATTATTTTGTTGCTTTATTTTTATTTATTTTTTATCTAAATATTTTAGTGAATTTTAATACATTTTTTGAATCAATTTAAAATGTATTTATTTTATACTTTTAAAATAAATTACAGATTAAACGTCATTTATCCATTTTTATCAAATGTATTTTTATTTATACTTTTATCTGACTTTGAAAAATTAAAGAGCCTGAAGACAATGCATAAATTATTTTTTAAATGGTTCATTTTATTATTTACACCTGAAGTTTAAATAAAGCTAAAAAAAGACATTGATTTTGATCTATTTTACATAATTTATCTGTTTGTTTAAACCTTGATAAATGAATACATCCCATTAAATCATTTATCTTATGTGAGCTACTTGCTCTTGTGTGTAGAATGTCACCTGAACAATGTTTGGTTGTGTAAACGCTTGATTTGAACCCTTTACATGATGTGTGCTGTAGTTCATGCCGGATGCCTCCGCTGTGATGCAGCTCCTTCTGAAGACACAGACTGATTTCAATGATCTGGAGGATGATGATCCACAGGTCAGTAAACACCAGCCGAGCACATGTAGTCTGATCAATACCAGTCTTCCTCTTGTGTGTTTGAGCTGCTGTCGTGTGCCTGCAGATCTCCTACATGATCTCGGCCTGGGCGCGCATGTGTAAGATCCTGGGCAAGGAGTTCCAGCAGTACCTGCCTGTGGTGATGGGTCCGCTGATGAAGACGGCCTCCATCAAACCCGAAGTGGCCCTGCTTGATAGTAAGTGAGCGGTCTACACAGGCATCATAGACACTCCTCTGGTTAAAAACATGTCTCTGTGCATGAGATAAATATTGTACATGTCTCTGTGCATGAGAGAAACATTGCACATGTCTCTGTGCATGAGAGAAACATTGCACATGTCTCTGTGCATGAGAGAAATATTGTACATGTCTCTGTGCATGAGAGAAATATTGTACATGCACATGTCTCTGTGCATGAGAGAAACATTGTACATGTCTCTCTGCATGTGAGAAATATTGTACATGTCTCTGTGCATGAGAGAAATATTGTACATGTCTCTGTGCATGAGAGAAATATTGTACATGTCTCTGTGCATGAGAGAAATATTGTACATGTCTCTGTGCATGTGAGAAACATTGTACATGTCTCTGTGCATGTGAGAAACATTGTACATGTCTCTGTGCATGAGAGAAATATCTCTGTGCATGAGAGAAATATTGTACATGTCTCTGTGCATGAGAGAAATATTGTACATGCACATGTCTCTGTGCATGAGAGAAATATTGTACATGCACATGTCTCTGTGCATGAGAGAAATATTGTACATGTCTCTGTGCATGAGAGAAATATTGCACATGTCTCTGTGCATGAGAGAAATATTGTACATGTCTCTGTGCATGAGAGAAATATTGTACATGTCTCTGTGCATGAGAGAAACATTGCACATGTCTCTGTGCATGAGAGAAATATTGCACATGTCTCTGTGCATGAGAGAAATATTGCACATGTCTCTGTGCATGAGAGAAATATTGCACATGTCTCTGTGCATGAGAGAAATATTGCACTTTTTTTATTCAGACTTTCACTTAATGTTTTTGTAATGAAAGATTTATTGCTGTTTATAATATTTATAAATAAAGTTAGATTTAAATTTACAGCTACTGTAGTAATATTAATAATTAAAGACAACCTACAATATAACATTATTACGTATGCTTATAAAAATAGAAATATTGGTTTTAAAGTTACAATTACTGTAGTAATTAGTAACAAATGATAAGACGACAGTAATTGTAGTAATTTATATAAATCTGTATTACTATATTATTGGCTGTAAAAACATTTTTTTACATTTATTGTTATAATAGACTGATAAAACAGTAACATTTGAGAAAATATTACTACATTTTATAGGTTATAAATTTAAGTTCTATTTAATAACTAATAAAAAAGATTATTGTAAACTTTATAATTACTATTAATGTATAATAATGATGATTAATGTCTAATAATAATTATTTAATTGGGTGTACTAAATACAGATTTATTTAAATTAAGACAGTTGCTTTTGGTAGTGGTTTAAATTTAAACTCATTCTATTTTATAACTAATGAAAAACTAAATGTATAATTACTATTCAAATGTATAATAATAATGATTTAATTGGGTGTTAGTAAATACTGATTTACTTAAATTAAGATGACTACTTTTTTAAATGTAATAAATCTCATTTGTAATGTATAATAGCATTGCATGTTTATTCATACTTGATGTTGTTTTAATATAGTGTCAGATATGTGTGAGACTAACCGTCTTTGACTCGTACAGCTCAGGACATGGAGAACATGTCTGAAGATGATGGTTGGGAGTTTGTGAATCTCGGAGACCAGCAGAGTTTTGGCATAAAGACGGCAGGACTGGAGGAGAAAGCAACCGCGTGCCAGATGCTGGTGAGTAGAGCGTCCATCCAGACATGCAGAGAACCAGCGTCCACCGTGACCCCTTACTGTCTGAGCCACCAAATGAACAAATCCATGCTTTTAGAGTCTGGAAAGACTAAAACCACTACATGCATGGAAACACAATGCAGTTGCATGGCTAGACATATCTTGGGTCCTACAACGAACCGAATTGCTGTCATGTTGCAGTAAATGTTTCTCTTGAGTTACTTGGAGGATATCATTTAATCTGTGTTTTTCCTCAGGTGTGCTATGCTAAAGAGCTGAAGGAAGGTTTCGTCGAGTACACGGAGCAAGTCGTCAAGCTGATGGTTCCTCTTCTGAAGTTCTACTTCCATGATGATATCCTTCATTATCGTGTAATAGTTTTCTTTAATGCTGGCGTCTGGAGTGCATGACAGGGTTATTATAATTTAGTCTCGTGTAACCAGACTGACGGCTGGAGGTCTGGAATAGATGGCAGCATTTTGACTGACATGTCAAACAACCAATCATTGTTTTGTTCAGCGTCATGTTTCGGGGCGTTAAAATATCTCCACAATAACAGACTCTCGGACGTGTTTTATAGATTCTATGCCGCAAACTTTTAATATTTCACATACTTTTGAAAAGCCGGAGTTTAGTTGATCCTGCAATGCGCTGGTCGGTTGTAAACGCAGCGGCTTTCTTTCTTGAGGAGTTTGGTGTCACGGCATTTTTGTTTCAACTCTACACACGTCTCGGTAATCTTGTAGAATTCAACCAATCCGACGACTACTTCGACACTCCTGAAGTGTTTCCACTTGTGTCATATGCATCATGCGTTTATCCAGCGGTCCGTGTGCGTCGTGACGTCTGAGACTAGCTATTTAACTCTGTGCTAAAATAGGAACTACTTAAAAAAATAAACACTAATAAAAATGACAAACGCACAATTACTAACTTGAAAATTGTAAATATAAAGATTTTTTTTTTTTTATTGCTGTCATTTAATTTGACTTGGTTTTAGTAAATGTCATTAGTTTTTTATATCTATGTAGTTAACTATTTTTATTTTATCAGTTCACATGTTTATTCCAAAGGCATCAACTTTCCTTTTTAAGTACTAAAATAACAATAGCCTTTCAAAAACATTTATATTTATTTTGAATATAGCATACGGTTTAGCATTCACAAATAAGAAATGCACAACTTTACACCTGATTCACTTTCAGAAATATAGAAACTGTAAATGTGTATTTTTAAGTTTATGCACATTAAATGTAGTCATTTAGCAGACGCGTTTATCCAAAGCCACTTACAGAAGCAATGATATGCACGTGCTAGAACAAGTCTCAGTTAGCTTAATGCAGTACACGTAGAAAGGTTTTTATTATAATATAAATAAAATGAAAACCGATAGAATAGCGCATGCTAGTGTTAGAGGGCTTTTTTATAGAATTAGAACAGACGGCTAGAGTTAAAGGTGGAAGAGATGTTTGTTTTAGAAGTACAATAACCCTGATGTTTCTCCACTTTCCAACTCTTGTTCAGAGATGATTGTTCTCGCACCTGAGACTCTGTTAGCATCCTTAACGTGTGCTTCACGTGTGCGTGTGGCGGCGGCCGAGTCCATGCCTCTCCTGCTGGAGTGCGCTCGGGTCCGAGGCCCAGAATACCTCACGCAGATGTGGCACTTCATGTGTGACGCTCTCATCAAATCCATCGGCACCGAACCCGACTCAGACGTGCTGTCAGAGATCATGCACTCGTTTGCCAAGGTACTTCACCGGCTCATTCGGCTGTTCCCTGCACCAGTTACACGCCGTTTGTGTGTTTTCATAAATCAATGTCTTCTCTCGTTAGTGCATCGAGCTGATGGGAGACGGATGCCTGAGTAACGAGCACTTTGAGGAGCTGGGCGGCATTTTGAAAGGCAAACTAGAGGAGCACTTTAAAAACCAGGAGGCCAGGCAAGGTGAGGAACTACTAGAGGATGTTTATTGCATAAAAATACAGTACAAATTGTGAAATGGCTGTTTTCTATGTGAATATCTGTTAATTTGGGATTTTGTTTTTACTATCAATGTTGAAAACTGTTGTGCTGCCGAAGATTTTTGTTGAAACTTTATTTTTCAGCTTTCTTTGATTTATAGTAAGTTCAAAAGAACAGTGAATATTTTGAACAAGAGTCTTTACTGTCACCTTTGATCAATTTAGTGCATCCTTGATTTAATAAGAATTATTTTTCAAAAACAGATCTTACTGAGAAAAAAATAAACTTTCTGGATTCATTTTCATTCGTTTTTTCTGTTTTTTTTTTTATGGATTTTTTTTTTCACTTCACTTTTCATAAAATATTCTCTCAAATTATATTTTTTTCCTGGATTCGGTTTTTCTAATTTGATTTAAATCTTAGAAATCGGAAAGTGTATCTTTTATGAAACTTAAAAAAAAAATGTATCTGTAAAAATAAATAGACCTGTATAACCCCCCCCCCTCCCCCCGCACCAATTCAGTCTGCTAATATATATTTAAAAAATTCAGAAAAATGTTCCACCTAGTTTATATGGTTTTGTTTTTTTAATCAAAACGTATGTGTAATTAATTGTACTCATGAAACTTGCACAACTGTACAATACAGCCTCTGATTAATGACAGCTGGCAAAAATATGATTTACTATATGCTGTAATTCTCTGAGATGTTTTTTTTGGAGAATGAAAGGATTAAACTATTTTGATTGGCTAATGGATTGCCATTATCAGCCAACTGCACTCTTTATGTCTGTCTAAGTGACGTTATAAATCTTCTCATACAGGTTTGTGAAGTTTTACTCCTTGTCTAATTGTTCTCCGCAGCAAAGCGACAAGATGAAGACTATGACGAGCAGGTTGAGGAGTCGCTACAAGACGAGGTGCGCAGCTCATCTAACACGCGTCTCTTCCAAGCGATTCAGATCACTAATGAAGCTGCTCTTGATCTGTGTTCAGGATGATAACGACGTCTACATCCTGACCAAGGTGTCGGACGTCCTGCACTCCATCTTCAGCAGCTACAGAGAGCAGGTTCTGCCGTGGTTCGAGCAGCTGCTGCAGCTCATCGTCAATCTCATCGTAAGTCCTCTGCTGATGAGCTGGGTTTTAAGGGTGCTTCTATGGAGATCTCCTCAACACTTTAGGGTTACGGTGTCTATTTTAAAATGAAACTGTTATTTGAACAATTACACCTTCTTGAGCCATCAAGAATGTTTTTTTAATGAATTATATAGAATTCCAGGCACCACAAAACTGCTCGTACCCACAGCCATGTGCTTTATTTTGAGGTCAAAAACAGGTTTTTCCATTTTAAAATACAATACATTTATTTATTTATTTGTTTAGGTAACAGGGACGTTGTTCATTAATAAAACATTTCTGTAAATGTACCAGAATTAGCCAAAGGCTATTTTTCATTTTTAGTCCAAAAAATCGTGTAATGACTTTTTTTTTTTTTTTTTTATAGTTTTTGCCATGAAAATAGCTCAAGATGCTGACATGGCATTAAATACAAATAAATCACTGCTGCTGGACAGAAGTCACCCTGAAAAGATGATTAAATTACACGTTAAAAGAATTGAATTACATAAAACAATATATCGATTAGAACAGAACATTACAATTCATAAAAAAATAACTATTATATGTAAATGGCATAAAAACAACAATGCTGAATAAATATTATAAAATAAATGAAATCTGGAGTTATGTCTCTGGTGTTAAAATTGAACAAAACATTTAATTTAAAATAAAAATCACACTGATGACATCACTTGACTTCCTCCTTTCTGTTTCCTGAAGATCTGTGAAGAAAGTATAGATATACATAGATGCCTCATTTCTATGGGCTGCGATACTCAAGCCATCCACCATTTTTGGAAAGACTGCGAACCTTTGAGTTAACTGCGTCTACAACAGCAAGTTATACGCTTGTATGTTTGAGTATTCATTGATTTAATATGGTGAATGATGTCAAATTGACCTTTCCAAGATGGTGGACGCGTCAACCTATCTGGAGCAGTCGGAATAGGGCATCTATACATATCTATGGAAAGACCCAGGATAAGTCCAACTGTGTCTTTTCAGTTATCAGAATCTCTTAAGCTTTTAGCTGAACTCACTGGTATGACCTATTTATTATTATGGAAAATGAATGAAACCACTTGTACCATGATTGACAATCTTGCAAAAGAATACATTATTCATGAAAATTGTCTCTGGTGTCACCTTCCTCGTGGATAACTAAATGCACAAAAATATATAATAAAAATCATTAAGCTGTTATTTAGGTGCATTCAGTCAAAGTAATCTAATACGTTTAAATGTTAGAAAAATGAATGCACATTAAGACATCTTGCCGTTTCAAAAGTGGACATTTCTGTAGAATGACTCTTAGTGTTTATGGTGTTGTTGTGTCCCTGACAGTGTCCTCACAGACCCTGGGCGGACAGACAGTGGGGTCTGTGCATATTCGATGACATCGTGGAGCACTGCAGCCCTTCTTCCTTCAAATACGCTGAGTTCTTCCTGCGGCCCCTGATGCAGGCGCTGTGTGACACCAGCCCGGAGGTGCGGCAGGCGGCTGCGTACGGCGTCGGAGTCATGGCTCAGTTTGGAGGAGACAGCTACAGGCCTGCGTTCACAGGTGGGACGTCCTCTGCGCGTTCCAGCGTAATTAGCATCAGTGGGGCCGTATAAAGTCGTTTGCACCCAAGTAATAGTTTATTTTTTTATTTGGGTAATTTTCCTGGATTGCACTTTTCCCTTCAGTTTTTCTGGATTCTGTTCTAATGGTTCAATTTTTAGTAATCAAAAATCATGTCTAATTTAATCAAATTGTTGACTCTGTGGTATATTAAGGTAAACAAATTAAATATTTTTGGCCCTTTTGAATTTTCTTTATTTTCTTCTGATTTATAACTTTTTTTTTTCCTCCTGTTTTATGGTTATTTTTTGTAATCATAATGCATCCAATTAATTGAAATCATTAAACGTGTACAGTTTAACAAAACACATTTTTAATGTAAACATTAAAAAGCATGTGTAATTAAAGTCAGGAAACTTATACAATTGTAATCTTCTTTTTTGGGGGGGGGGAATCCTTTACCCCAATTTTATTTTTACATTTTTGTTTCCTTTTTTCAAAGTTTTAGTTTCTGTATTCAGTTCTAATTACATGAATTTTGGGTTTTAAAAAGAGCAAGTCATAAGTGAAATCATAACTTTTTTACCAAATTTATTGAAAATTGAATAACTTCACTTTTAGGTTTTATTCATTTTTTTTTTTCCTGGATTGCATTTTCATGTAATTTGAGTAAGCTTTTCTGAATTAATGCAGTATTTTTGCACCTCCGAAATCAGCCAAATGTCATGACATCTGCGTCTTGAGTTAATTAGTGGGTTCTGGGATGGTGTTCTGCTTCATGGAAATCATAGGTCTCTCCCTCATATTATATTCATGCACATGTTCTTCCAGAGGCCGTCCCGCTGCTTGTGGCTGTGATCCAGTCTCCAGAATCCAGAGTGAAAGAAAACGTCAACGCCACGGAGAACTGCATCTCTGCTGTGGCCAAAGTCATGAAGTACCGCCCAGAGTGCGTCAGCGTCAACGAGATCCTCCCTCATTGGCTGTCCTGGCTGCCACTCAACGAGGATAAAGAGGAGGCGGTCCACACGTTCAACTATCTCTGTGACCTCATCGAAAGGTGCGTGTCTGTCAGCCGACGGGAACGCTGGGAGTCTTGGATGCAGATTGAGTTTAATGTTTGTTTCCTCCTCCAGTAACAATCCCATCGTTCTTGGACCGGATAATACAAACCTTCCCAAGATTTTCACCATCATCGCTGACGGTGTTGTGAATGAATCGATTAAAGGTGAAGACGGTTGCAGCAAACGATTGGCCTGCGTTATTCGTCAAGTACAAGTAAGTGTAACGTCATGTGATATGAACAGACTGCTTTATCACGTACAGACAGACTAACACCAGAAAGACTGATGCTGAATTAAAAATGCTTTCTGCATAGAATGAGTGACGTGGCTAGTATATTTATTCCTTTTTAATGTATAACATGAATAACTTGGTGAATATTACTACTTGTTATATTGGTGCTCATCAATTTAAAATGGCAGATATGCCTTAATGATTTGTAATAAATGCATGTTTATCAAATATATAAATCAGCCCCTTGACGTTCAATTTATATAGATATTTCTGTTAACGTAGTTTTAGCATTCAGAAATCCTAGCATAGCATTTGTTTTCATTTCAAATAGATATTTATCATTGTTCTATTGGTGCTTGTAAAAATCAAATTGTTTATGCTTGCTCCTTAATGATTTTGTGAAATACAAATATTCAATATTTTAAAATATGCAATGTGTAAATCTAAATGTTGCAAATTGTGGTGTTAAAATATATTTCATGTCACCCTAGTCATATACAGTATTTAATTTTCTTATTGCATGTACAGTATAAATGTGTATATAAAATTATATCATTTAAATATTGAATGTATGCTTAAATTTAATTTCAGTTGTCTAATCATGTAGTTACATTTTTATTTGATATGTTGATGTATATAAATAGTGTAAAGATCTAGTGAAATATAAATATATTCAGTTGTTCGTTTATGCATGTAAATATTCTAAAATGTATTTATGCTTTAAAATATTTCTATTTGCTATATGCGTATAGATGTTGAATTGTGTATTCTTGTTTTTTAAAGATTTCATAAAAAAAATAAGTTTTTAAAATCTGCTTTAAAATGTGTTTTCAGTGTACACGATGATAGTTTTTTTTAGGCCATTTCAGAGCACAGGCAGGATTAATATTAGTATTTTTCCAACACAAGCAGCACATGTTTTTCGTCCAGGTCGACGCGTACAGAATTCACATGCATTCCTGTGTCTGATCTCTGGCTGCTGCGTGTCTTTCCGTGTCTGATCTCTGACTGCTGCATGTATTTCCGTGTCTGATCTCTGACTGCTGCATGTGTTTCCGTGTCTGATCTCTGACTGCTGCATGTGTTTCCGTGTCTGATCTCTGACTGCTGCATGTGTTTCCGTGTCTGATCTCTGACTGCTGCGTGTCTTTCCGTGTCTGATCTCTGACTGCTGCGTGTCTTTCCGTGTCTGATCTCTGACTGCTGCGTGTGTTTCTGTGTCTGATCTCTGACTGCTGCGTGTATTTTCGTGTCTGATCTCTGACTGCTGCGTGTCTTTCCGTGTCTGATCTCTGACTGCTGCGCGTGTTTCCGTGTCTGATCTCTGACTGCTGCGCGTGTTTCCGTGTCTGATCTCTGACTGCTGCGCGTATTTCCGTGTCTGATCTCTGACTGCTGCGTGTGTTTCCGTGTCTGATCTCTGACTGCGCGCGTGTTTCTGTGTCTGATCTCTGACTGCTGTGTTTCCGTGTCTGATCTCTGACTGCTGCGCGTATTTCCGTGTCTGATCTCTGACTGCTGCGCGTGTTTCCGTGTCTGATCTCTGACTGCTGCATGTATTTCCGTGTCTGATCTCTGACTGTTGTATGTATTTCCGTGTCTGATCTCTGACTGCTGCGTGTCTCTGTGTCTGATCTCTGACTGCTGCATGTGTTTCCGTGTCTGATCTCTGACTGCTGCATGTATTTCCGTGTCTGATCTCTGACTGCTGCATGTATTTCCGTGTCTGATCTCTGACTGCTGTATGTATTTCCGTGTCTGATCTCTGACTGCTGCGTGTATTTCCGTGTCTGATCTCTGACTGCTGCGTGTGTTTCCGTGTCTGATCTCTGACTGCTGCGTGTTTCCGTGTCTGATCTCTGACTGCTGTATGTATTTCCGTGTCTGATCTCTGACTGCTGCGTGTCTCTCTGCGTCTGATCTCTGACTGCTGTGTGTTTCTGTGTCTGATCTCTGACTGCTGCGTGTGTTTCCGTGTCTGATCTCTGACTGCTGAGTGTGTTTCCGTGTCTGATCTCTGACTGCTGCGTGTCTTTCCGTGTCTGATCTCTGACTGCTGAGTGTGTTTCCGTGTCTGATCTCTGACTGCTGTGTTTCCGTGTCTGATCTCTGACTGCTGCGTGTCTTTCCGTGTCTGATCTCTGACTGCTGCGTGTCTTTCTGTGTCTGATCTCTGACTGCTGCGTGTGTTTCCGTGTCTGATCTCTGACTGATGCATGTATTTCTGTGTCTGATCTCTGACTGATGCATGTATTTCTGTCTGATCTCTGACTGATGCGTGTCTGATCTCTGACTGCTGCGTGTATTTCCGTGTCTGATCTCTGACTGCTGCGTGTCTTTCCGTGTCTGATCTCTGACTGTTGCGTGTCTTTCTGTGTCTGATCTCTGACTGCTGCGTGTGTTTCCGTGTCTGATCTCTGACTGATGCATGTATTTCTGTGTCTGATCTCTGACTGATGCGTGTCTGATCTCTGACTGCTGCATGTATTTCCGTGTCTGATCTCTGACCGCTGCGTGTCTTTCCGTGTCTGATCTCTGACTGCTGCGTGTGTTTCCGTGTCTGATCTCTGACTGCTGAGTGTGTTTCCGTGTCTGATCTCTGACTGCTGCGTGTCTTTCCATGTCTGATCTCGGACTGCTGCGTGTCTCTGTGTCTGATCTCTGACTGCTGCGTGTGTTTCTGTGTCTGATCTCTGACCGCTGCGTGTGTTTCCGTGTCTGATCTCTGACCGCTGCGTGTGTTTCCGTGTCTGATCTCTGACTGCTGAGTGTGTTTCCGTGTCTGATCTCTGACTGCTGCGTGTGTTTCTGTGTCTGATCTCTGACTGCTGCGTTTGTTTCCGTCTCTGATCTCTGACTGCTGCGTGTGTTTCTGTGTCTGATCTCTGACCGCTGCGTGTGTTTCCGTGTCTGATCTCTGACTGCTGTATGTATTTCCGTGTCTGATCTCTGACTGCTGCATGTGTTTTCTCTCAGGTTTCTGGAGGACTCTGGACACAGTGTGTATCGGCGCTCAACGAGACGCAGCAGAAGGCCATCCAGGACCTCCTGAACACGGCCTGAGTGAACGAGTGAAGTCTTAACCCTGTGAAACAGCCCATCGATTGAGGATTAAAAACTTTGCACCTGGAGTTCCACATCTAGATTTTTGGCCCTTTCCCCATTTCGACTAAAGAACCTTCATGTGACTTGTGTTGGGCCTCTGAGCCGTCTGGACCCGATCTATCGAAGTCTTCAACAACGGTCCGGCGAGTGCGTGTTTAACGGCTTCAGAAACCCTCATCTTGAGCGGACGTGGGGGGGGCTTTAGGGGTATGAAATGAAACTAACCGTCGTCCATCGTAGATCTTTAAGAATTTCTGGTGTAGAAATTGTGCTTTTCTCCCTTCCGAGATCAGTTCTAGTTGTTTTGTCAACTCGTGTGTCTGTGGATCCTTGCCGAAGCTGATTTAGGGCTCGGTCCGACTCTTCTCCGACGGATCGGACTGAACGGACACGTGTTGGGTGAGCTCGAATGCAGTGGTCATGTCGTCGACTTTTTTTTTCTTTGGGTTATTTTAGGTTTTTGTTTTCTTCTCTTCGACGCCGGGAGAAACTGGCAACGGTTTGCTCCACCTTCGCTGATGATGTCTAACGGCTAACATTGTCTGTCATTGGCTCACTTAATCCATGCAATGAAATAAACTACATTGGAAAACCGGGACTCTGGGTTCAGGCTTCTGATATTATGAAGGAAATGCACACATCTGATGCCGGTTGGCTTACTAGTCGTCACATGTCCATGGAACATTTGTATGATATGCAATCTCTCCTGGTTAATCATTTTACAACACTTTCAGTATTAAAGCTGCAAGACATGATGAACTGTGTGTCAGTGTTACTGCGATCCGCATGCTCTGAATATGTGAAACTATTAAACTGAATTCAGTTCGGATTTAAATGTTACCTTCCTCAGATTCTGAACTACTCTTAAAAATAAAGGTTCTTCAAGCGATGCCATAGAAAAACCATGTTTGCTTCCACAAAGAACCATTCAGTCAAAGGTACTTACCGTTTTATAATCTGAAGAACCTTCTTTTGCCACAGAAGCTTTTGTGAAACAAAATGTTAAAGGTACCAAAAGGTTCTTCTACGGCATCGTGAAGCACCTTTATTTTTAAGAGCGTAGTAACCTTTTGATTCAGTGTTCACTCACTCGAGCGCTTGTTCTTCACCATTGTTAACGAAGCTACAGAAAACAGAAACTAACACTACGAGAGCTGTTTACATGCTCTTTTATGGTTTTACAGCAGCAACTACAGAACATTGATTGGTAGCTTTTATAATGTTTGTAGTTGGATTATCACTAGCAATATTAATACAATTATGAAGGTGTTAAAAGAGCATAAACGAGACCCTCGATATCCACTTGAATGCTAAATAAACCTTAAGATGCTACTGGATTTGTCCACATGATGCCGAATTTAAATTTTGGCGGGAATGAAAATGAGGCTGTGAGGGGAAGAAGTATGGCATGTCCAGTGGATTGTTTAATTAGTGCTTGTTCAGCTAACGAGAAACGTTACATGATCTGAGTTCACTCACAGATTTAGTTTTCATTCCCTTAAATGTGTTGGTGTATAATCTGATTATTAGTGTTAGAATAATGTCTTGCAGGAGCTGTACAATTTTGAGAGTAAGTTACTCTAAAATATTAATTACTGGTTACATCTTAAACGGTGTAATGACCCCTTTTCACAAGACTGATGATGATGTGTTTAACGGTCATCAGCATCGTAAATCCTCACGTTTTTCATATTTGTATTTTTGAAAGAAATATGCATGTTATAACTGTTCTTTGTATTATATTACCTTTGCATCTAGTTAAACGGTAATGTGAGGGTGTTTTTAATGCCGGGTCTATGAGAGGAACGGTACATTTGATCGTTCTCTCTTCTGACTGCCGTTATCAGTATCTCTCGATTCGGTTTCTTTTATTGAAAGTCATGAAAACAGTAGTTTTATTTTGCTATTTGATCAAATGGGAATACAAAATCAATCTGTGGTACTCTCTCGTTCACTGCTCTTCAAGTTAACCCAACTATATGATGACTTCTGCTGCTGAGAAACCTGGAAATGTGAGAAAGGTCCATTAGATGAATTATCGGCTCTTAAAGTATTGCATTATTACTTTCTAAATCCCATATCAACCTCCACCAGTTGAACAATAAAAAGATATGAAACTGCTCTACTTTAAAATAAATAGAAAATTGCATATACTACTCTTGAACGCACCAAAAAGATCACATTTTAACATGACGTTAAAGTCACTGATTTATTCATAATTTATAGTATTATGGTCTATAGTTTTTGATGAACTTATGTAACTAATTACATTAGAGAAAGTAATCACTCTTTACTTTTTTTTAAAGGTAAAGTTATTAAATTACAGTAATTTAGTAATGCATTATACCCAACGCTGGTTACAGTCATAGTAACTTGTGTTTTGATAGTAATTAAAATAATTTTAGTTGGGAACTATATTAATCATCATTGGAAGTGGATCAAAAAGGTTCTTCAAAGTTGAGACCAGAACAGATTTGATCAAAGATTTTAATCTACTTCAAACCATGAGTGCTGTATATTATAGTTTATGTTGGTATCTTTTGGACTGATTTCAAATTAATCGATCGTAATTAATCGATTTTAGTTGAGGAACAAACCCCCCCCCCACCCAGCTTTATATAGTCCCTCATGTATTTGAAGTGGTTCATCCACAGCTTGGTGGCGCTGTTACTCATCACAATACTTTATAAGACTTAAGTTCCTGAAAGCTTTTATTCCAATCACTTGTGATGTGAATAGTAAAACTGTACTGTGGCTGTTTACCACGGTAAAGTGAAATGTGGTACACTACCATCACAGATGGTAATAATGTGATGCCGTTCAAGAATACTATGGTACTGCATGCCCCAAAACATGGTACCCTTGAGAAGTGACGTAGAACGAGTCCTCAGGACCGCCGCCAGGTGTCGCTGTTCTCATCACGCGTTCACGAGGAGGCTGGAGGCGGTGTTTTATTGCATGAAATCGGTTCAGGATCAGTTCAGTCATGGCGTCTGGGAAGACGGTGGACTGCAGCGCTTCCCGCGAATAACCACCGACTTAACGCGACTCCTGCCGCTGTTCTGCGCGTTACTTCCGCGGAATATCATTTAACAGCATAGCGACGGAGCTACCCAGACACTAGCAGTATTTATTCAGCAGTAAAGGTAAGATTCTGGGTTATTTTAGCGGCTCGTAATAAACCGGCGGCAGCGAATAAGAATAACTATTAATCTTACGATCGCTAGATACATTGTAGCGGTTTCCATGGCTACTCGATTAAATCTCTCGCGCCGCCGCCGCTGTTGCCACGCGTCATATCGTCTGTTCCTCACCTCAACATCAAAGATTTACTATAGTGCTTTCCTGCAGAACTCTACGGTACTTTTACGTTTAGCTAAAATACTACGGTGATACCATGTTTTGTTTGATCCTTGGGAGTATATATGCGATGGTGGTTTATTTAAATGGATCTCCAAGGTACTTAAACAAGTATTGGCCCTTGTCCAAAAACATAGTATTATCTTGTTGCAATTTTGGTACCATAGTAATACAATGGTTTATAAATAGTTTTCCTTAAAACATCTGGCAAAAAATGTATAGACTGTAAGTCGCTTTGGATAAAAGCGTCTGCTAAATGCATACATGTATATCTTAGATTACCATGGTATTATTTGAAAACACCAGCCATACTATGGTACTGCTTTTCCCTCAGCCTGCTTTTAACTAATGCAACGCAGCATATTGATGTGTGGAGTTAAACCAGAAGTAGATGAAGCACCAATGTTGACCTTTTTCTTAACTGCATTAATTTTTCATGTGATGTGGTATTTTATGTCGGTGTGCAGGACATTATGGAATTTCCCTGTCACGTGAATTGTTGATTCGGCTCACACACACACGCACACGCACACAGACACACACACACACACACACACACCACACACTCTCACACACACACACACACACCTCACACACACACGCACACGCACACACGCACACAACACACACACACACACACACACAGAGACAGACAGGCACACACACACACACACACACACACGCACACACACACGCACACACACACACACACACCACACACACACACACACACCACACACACAGAGACAGACAGGCGCACACACACACACACACACACTGATACAGACAGGCGCGCACACACACACACACACACACACACACACAGTCAATGCAGCTTAACCTACTAACATCTGAACCTCAGGGATTACTTGACTAACCTATATCTGCTGTAAGCACACGCATTGGCATGGATTTTCTGTCTTTAGCAAATGACCACGGTAATCATCATTTCTACAGTTTTAGCTTCATATTTTCCATCTTTAAAATTCAAAACAACATTTCATGCCATAAATATAGCCATTTATTTACTAAATTTTAATTATACATTTTTTTATCTTATTATACACAAGTGTACTATGGTGATCATTATTGTTATATCTGTAAAATATATATATATTATTATTATTATACCATTGCCAACTAAAAACAGAACACTTTTTCTGCAGTTTATCTGTTCATTTACACGACAATGTTTTGGGGCCTGAAAGCAATCTTTGGAAAGGGGTCTCAAAAGTGCAGGTTTTAGGAAACAATACAGTTATCATCACCGTGAAAACTATGAAAATGCCAATTTGTGAAACGGGGACATGATGCGTAAGCGTATTACATGTTCAGTCTGTAGGAATGCATGATAAGACTATGGTGGCCCAGCAGTGCCCAACACAACAAAACCTCCACAACACGTTATTTTGGGCTAATTTCGCTGTGTTGCGGCTCGTTTCCATTCTGTTGTGTGGCTTGTTTTCGTTGTGCTGTGCTAAGTTCGTTGTGTTGCTCCTTTTATTTTGTTACATTGAGAATTTTTTCAGTTATGTTGCAACTTTTTGTGTTTTGGCTTGTTTCCATTGTGACTTCATTGTGTTGTGCTCTCCTCTTTTAGTCATTTATGTGAATCCGTGTGATTGCAAAGAAAAACGTGTCAGTTTTTAGTACAGTCACTGCTGTGCATGTTTGAGCATGTTAATCACAATACAAATGTTTAGGTATTTAGACAATATGATTAGTGTCACACTCGTGTAGTATGTTTACAAGCAGTCTAGAACGAGTCCTCCTCAAAGCCTGCTGTACAGCGCTTCTCTTCCCATCAGCCCCTGGGCCAGCGGTGTTGATCCATGTGTTCAGATGTGTATGTTGAGTCTTGAGCCTCTGTTTCACTCGATGAACTCTGGGCACTTTCAGGCAAACACGTTGAAAGGCAGGTTAACTAGCCGAGCGAGTCTGGGAATGAACCCATGCTGTATTGTGTTCCTCGTTCGCTGTGATGGGTGTGTGTGTGTGTGTTTGTATAAGAACGAGTGTTTAAATAGAGTAACAGTTTGGGAAGGCATCATATATACCCTGTTTAACCCTGCATGAGATCATTGACTAGCGACTTGCTACTGAAATAGGTTTGCACTTTGGATTTAATAAGACATAATAGCTTTTGCTCAAGAAGTACTTCCTGTTTCTTCTCTCGGATGAGTTGTTTGTGTTCACGTGCTTCCTACTTTGTGTAAAACTTTCCCTTTTTTGCCCTGTTTGCACAGGTTTAACTTTCGTTTTTCAGCGTTCACTGTGACGTGTTCGCTTGAGACGCTTCCTGCCAATAGCCAATTATAGAAAGATGAACTACACTGCAACAGGACGCTCTTATATAATGACGCCGTGGTAGCTGCATAGAGACAAGCAGATATCAGTGCATAGCAACCAGCGATCAATGGCGTAGCATCCATCCAGAACACTGTTGGAAGTACAGAGCAACTTGCTTAAAACCACTCAGAAGGCCTTAGCAACCACATAGCGGGATACCACAACCCCCTAGCAACTGCTTAGCAATGTCTTTAATGATTGGCTTAAAATGATTCATTATTGATGATATCGATTATTCAGCTTTTGCAGTTTGTTCAAATATAGAGCGAAAGCCTACATATTCATACATGGCAGAAAATCCACTTATTTAACTGAAAGTGACACCGACAATGTTTTTTTTCATGTTTAATAATGTAAAGCTACTTGCTTTAAAGCGATCTATTGCATAAAGTGTTATATAAATACATATCACGTGACTTCTACATCCACATCACTCTGATCTGATGCTTTCTTCATGTTTGTATATATTTAGTTATTGAGAGGAAAGCTCGTTGCATATATTTTAGGGGTGGGCATAGATTATTTTTTTTAATCTAGATTAATCTAGATTAATTTTGGAATTAATCTAGATTAATCTAGATTAAAATGGCTCATTTGAATTCTGCAAGGCATTCAGAATATGTGTGCTACCCAAATAATGGCTAAAAGTAAGTCTTTGAGACGGGTTTCTCAAGCCAGGTGGCGCGATAGACCAGGGGCGCATCTCCTGTTTCCAAAATGCATCACAAACTGCTTGAGAAAGCTGTTCTACTATGATAATTGGTGATGAAAATAAACTATGTTCAATAAGATGAACTTGTGTTTACTAACTGTTTATTCAGTTAAACATGAATTTTGAACTGTAGGCCTACATAAGAGGTCGTGATGAACTGTTTACAGTTTCCATTGGGAAGCTTCTTAAAATAAATGTTCCTGAAGCAAACCCGGGCTTCATAGCTGCATCCATGTTAGCACGTCACGTCTGATGTGGTAATTTCACAGTAACGTTTAGGCATACACACAGGTTGAAGCAGAGGGTGACACGGGAGTGAATTCTCAAGTTCACATGAGACCTAAAGCGCATCCTGTTTGCTTAAAAGCGCATAGCGTTTCGTTGTTATTCTGAGTGCACACAAATAAGCGTAGAGTCTTTACAGATTCGAAAGATGTATTAGGCTACTTTTATCTGTATGACCAAAAATGACGGAGATTTTAAGAGCAAGTGAGCGCGAGCCTGTCCTGCAGCAAGCGGCGCTTCCACACAAACACTTCAATAGCGCACATTTCTCTAGGTTAACATCATATTGAGCGGCCATGTAAAGTTGCTACTACATACATCTTTCAGATGAAAAGCCATATTTGAGGTTGATGAATGATAGGTGGCGTTTGGATGTCCTGCCCGATTGTATTACCACATAGACCAGCCGTTAACAATCTGTCCATCACGGACTGCGAGCCTCTAGTTCGAAGACTCGTTCGCCCCCTACAGTGCAATTCGGCTAGGTATACATCCGGCGCTAAAATATCAGGGTGAAAGTCATCATAGCTTGCGTAGTATAGACCCAGCTCCCAACCCAACTTTGAGAATAGATTAACGGCGATATTTTTTTATCGCCGATAAGAATCTCGCGTTAACGCAGCACGTTAACGCCGATAACGGCCCACCACTAATATATTTACATATTCATCTAAAGCAGTGTCAGGTCATTGCACACTGCGTCTGAAATGTTGCATGTTAAAAAATAAATACGACCTCATGTTGTCAATCACGTTAACCCTCCGAAACTTTCGTCTGTCATAAAAAGATTCGGATCAGGTTCGATTTTCTGCGTTTTCGTATCCGTAGCATGCATTTTTGATATGAAAGGATGATGAATATGAAATAAAAACGCATGCGAAAATGTCAAACTCGGCTTTTTGTTTGCATTTTTGTCAAACTTTCCCACACTCCAAGGTTTGGTGTTGTTTGCACGTCACATAAGTGCCATGTGCAGCCCTTACATTACGTCAAGGTCAAAAAACTAAAATATTTGTCGTTTATTGTTAATAATGTCGACTAATCGTTTCAGCCCTAGTTGTCTGGAAAGAAAAAGCGTTTTTGGTAAATTGTTGTTGTTGTGTAAACGTACATTCACTTGCAACCTCTGAAAAACGTATTAAAAATATAAAAAGATCAAATCTCAAATTGTATTTTGTAGTATTGTTTCTGTATATGCTATATTGTTTTTCACTGAATGTACAGTTCTCCGTAGAGATCGACCGATATATCGGTTTACCGATATTTTTCCGATATTTAAGCATTTTACCATTATCGGTTATCGGTAAAAAAAATTGACATGAAAATTTAACATAACAGTTTTTGTTGTTGTTAAGATGACTGAAAGTGAAGAATGGACTTACTTCACTCTGTTATTTATGTACTTTATAACAGTAAATAAATATCGGTTCTGCATATCGGGTACATAAACGTACAAATAATCGGTATCTGTTCTAAAAAATCAATATCGGTCGATCATTAGTTCTCAGTGCGGCTGGAATGAGATTAGAAGCTGATCTGATCTACACGCGGTTGTCAAGTCTAGCTTTATTGTCAATTCTTCCACATGTACAGTACATACATACAGAGAATTGAAATTGCGTTACTCTCAGACCCTTGGTGCATACAGTTAACATTAAACACTGACAGTAGACATTCAAATACAGATAAATACAGTTTAACCATATGTGCATACAAACTATACAGATATACAAATGAGGACATTGTAGAAAAAAATAAATAAAAAAGAGATAGATAAAGTAAAGTGGCATAGGGCACATGGCAGATAGAGAAATGTGAGAACGTGATCCCTCGTTTATGTTCGTCCGATCTCCTTTGGGAAAGATTATGAGCTCTGAGAAAACATAAATGAAGCTCCTCTGAGATATATTAGAGTGTGAGAAAGTCTTGTTGAACCAGTAACCGGTGCGCATGTGTGTTTCAAACCAGCGCGTGGTTAAACGCAAGCCGTACCCAACAACAGAGGAGTTAGTCCTTTGTCATTTCTCCAAATGTCCTGCTAAGAATGGCTGAGCTAAAGATAGCGCGAGGAAGATTAAAGATAAGGAAGGTGCGCTTGTCCTCATGTTTCTGTAAGTGTGGTTTAATGGAAACCCGGTTCTTTAGAGGTCTTTGTGTTTGCATCGGTCTGTCTGTAATTAACGGGCCGCTCCGGTACAGCGAGGCTTTGCTAATAGAGCGGCAGACGTTCGTTGGTTAACACATAAATTAGACTCTCAGGTTTTGGGTGGGTAATGAAACTGCCAGCCGAGGGGGATTAAAGGTCCCGGAGGAGCCGCTTCTCAATTACTCATTCAGTTTAAATGTGTGTAACCAGTAACTTGGGCCGGGACAGGGAAGAATGAGCCCTTTATTGCGCTGCTTGTGTCCCTGAAGACTGCATGGGAGCCTGTTGGCCTTTCTCTGTCCCGCTCACTGTTTTTCGTGTCTATTATTCTCGCTCTGTTTTCTTTTAAGTCTCTTTTGCTTTTGTTAGTCATTATTAACCAGTGCCTGACAGTAATGCTGGTTGATGTCTGTGCACAGATGGTCAGTTAACAAAGGTGTTAGAGATAAACAGATAAATAAAGCAATACCGATACATTTATTTGAGATGATCAACTGCTAACGATCTCTGTTTGGTTGGTTGGTTTAGTAATGTTGATTTACTGATATGTCCTTTAGTCAGATTAATCTGCCAATATTTGGTCTTTTCATGATTATCGGTTGGTAACTCTACCCAAGTGTTAGTGAAGGACCGATAATATTGGGATAAGTTTGATTTAAGGTTCAGTGTTGACCAATAAAATGACCACTTGGTGATTTGCAGAATTGGTGTAACGAACCCTTTTCTTTAGTTCAGTAATTTCTCAATATATAATATATCTTAAACAACAAAACAAAAAATGAAAATGAGAAAGCTGTGCAAGCAAATTGTGTAAAATTGTTATTATTATTGTTTATTTTATGTTTTTGTGCAAAATTGTGCAAAACTATTTATTTAGATAAATAAATATTTGCTTGTGTTTATTAATAAGCTTGTGTAGTGTATTTTAAATCATTTTAAATAATATTAATTAATATTATAATTTATTTATATTTAATAATGAAAAAATTTAAAAATATATTTTGTTATTTTATAAAACAGTTTTTTTTTTTACAGTAATGAAAAAATGTAAAAATATATTTTGTTATTTTATAAAACTTTTTTTTTTTTTTTTTTACAGTAATAAAACAAATTAAAAATATATTTTGTTATTTTATAAAAAATATTTTTTTTTTTTTTTTTTTTACAGTAATAAAACAAATACAAAATATATTTTATTTCATAAAAATTTTTTTTTTTTTTTTTTTTTTACAGTAATAAAACAAATACAAAATATATTTTGTTATTTTATAAAACTTTTTATTTTATTTTATTTTTTACAGTAATAAAACAAATTAAAAATATATTTTGTTGTTTTATAAAACTTTTTTTTTTTTTTTTTTTTTTTGTGGCCCTTGAAAAACAATGTTTTTGGCTTCTCTTTTCATCTATAATGTAGTCCTCTGTCACACATAATGTCCAACTGCAGAAAGTAAAGCCGCTTCTTCCACGGCTCATGTGAACATCTCCCTCGTTCCCTTGACGAACAAAGCTCTGTAAACGTCTGCTAAGCTCTATTGATCTGCTGTAACCTCATTAACATCACATCCTCTGGATCTACTGTTATCATAATGCCACAGATAGACTCAGCGGGTCTTTGTGATGGTGGTTAGTGTGGGTCGGAGGGGTTTTCTGACGGTGTAGATGGAGAAACTCCCTCGTGTCTGTTACCCTGTCCTGACTCATCTCTTCATCACACGTCTGAGTGCTGGGGAGGAATGGGACTCAGATGAGAGTTCAGCGTCTGGATCTGAGATAATATCAGTGCTGGAATGTGTTTGTTTATTACTGCTCCTGTTTAGTGTACGAGAACTGATCAAGCCTCTGAGTATTAGTTCAGTCTGTCGCCCTGAAGTCTTTGTCCCTTTTATTACAGATTTTAATGTGGTTTAGTTACACTGCAATTTTGTTTTTGATTAAAGATAAAAAAAACTGATTAATGAAGCATGTTTTACAAAAAAAAACATTATAATTTTTTTTCTTCTAATTTGTAATTTTGTGAAATGTAGGTTTTCTGAGTGAATTTGATTAAATTCTACATTAATAGTTTTTCAGTTTGTCTGGTATTTTGTGTCTGGCACTGTTTTCTTTCAGCTTTTCATTTTTATTTTATATTATTGCATTCCTTTGCATTTGATTGCATTGCATTACATATATATTTGCATTGCATTTTGCTATATTGCAGTGCATTTAGTGGCATTTCATTATTACATTGCATTTTAATTAGCTTTTTTATGCTGTGTTTTTGTAGCCTGTGCATTGTTTTATTTTGCTTTATTGGATTTTTGCATTTTTTTTGTTGCATTGCAATTTATTGGATTTAGTTTTTTTTGCATTACATTTCATTTACTTTTATTGTAAATATTATTGGAGTATGCTTTACAAGAAAATACATTCAGTCTCTCTACCTCAAATTTCAAGTACTGTTCAATGTTACTTGGTGTTATTTGTGAAATATACTTGCAATGTCTGAGTAAATCTACATCAGTTTTTTCTTCAGTTTCTTAGCTGAACTAATGTTCATGTCATTTGCATGTGTTGTTTGTAGAGTTGAATCCTGATTCTTTGCGTTGTCATGCAGCGGTGTGGGTTTTGTTTGTGTCCTGTATGTAAATCCTCGTGGCAGTGTTTGTGTAAACACCAGGAAGCACTACTGTACGTGTTCCTGTTATGATTGTACTGTACTTCTCAGGCTCCTGTTGAAGAATTGAAAGTGTCGTATTTTCAGTGCTATGAGCTGATAATTGGTCTCTCATCTGTTATGAAATCCACTTCTAAAACGCTCGTTCAGAGAGGGGGTTAAGCAACATAAGACAGAAGTTCAATTTACCCATTTATTAATGGCCAAACAGTTCATGCATCACATTAATTAATCAGCAACATATATAATAAAGAATTGAATCAACTAAAGCAAATCAATATAGAATAAAACACAGATCAACAGCACTAAAATAAACCGAGTAGGCATCGCTTCTCAGCAGCTGACTTGACGAGAAACTCACTGACCGCGCTGCGCTCTTCACCAGTGCTAGCTGGACGGCTGGAGCTTCTCAACAGGTCTGCGTCATGCTCATCAAAGAGTGTAGAAGTGACCGTGGCGGACACACGCTGGAGCAGGGAGAGCCACCAACACCACCTTATATACAGCCCAGAGCGTCCCTACTAAACAGACCACAGGTGTGCTCCACCTCGAAACAGAACAAACCAAATCAGTACCACACGGATAAGAAAAACAAACAATAAATACTGATCCCACAAGACTAAAGGCCTGTACACACCGCGCGATATTCGCCAACGTTTAACGCCTCGTGACTAAACAAAGGGTGCCAATGTGAGTGTGCACACCGACGCGAAAAACGCCACGCGTAAAAACGTCATTTTTCTTTTTTTGGTTTGGCGCACCGCGTCAAAAACTATCCGACCAATGAGATCTGGAGCAGCTGAAGTTACAGTAAAACACAATTTGGGGGCGCTCAAACACAAAACAGTCTTGCCGAGCACACATACGCTACGACGAAGAAGATATACGCCAAGTAGCGTCTACACTGCCGGCGTCGGCGTCTTTCCTCATTCAACAGAACAATAATTTCTTCATCGCTGGAGCTTCTGGAGCTTGAGATATCCATGTTTTCTTTGTATGATTTTGACAAGCGTGTAAATACTTGCTCTCTTCTTCTGAGTGACAAGCGAGTGTCAGAAGCGTAAAGCACCACCTTGTGTACCGGGGTATTTCTGTTTTACATTAAGCGCCATCTAATGTCAGGGAATGAATTTGCATGTTCACTCGGCTCATCGTCAGCGAAAATCGCTTGGGTGTGAACACAAAAAACGTGTTGAAAAACGCTAGCGAATAACGCTCGCCAATATTCGTCCCGGTGTGTACGGGCCTTAAGGCCTTAACACATCTCTTTTTGATACACACGCACCGTTTGTACGTCTGATTATCCATTGAGGTGTGTGTTTCCTCACATATCATCGGTTTGGCTCGTTCTCCATCTGTGATTCCTGTAGTAACTCATTCACATGTGTTTATCTTGTGTTTGAGCGATACAGGGTTTTCATTGGCTGATGTCTAGAGAACAGGCTGGCAGATTAATGATATTTATCACCCTACGCACAAAGGTTGCTGCACTGAATACACAGTGATATTGTTTTTATTCAGTAGTTCAATAAACAAGATGGCTATATATCAAGTAACTGACATTTTAGAAACACTATGACCAGCTGTTTGCTTTTATTGCCAAAGAAAATAGACGGCAAAAGGAGTGAAAATGGACTGAGACTCAGGAACTAATAACTATTTAATGACTACTTAATTCTATTTAATGACTAATAAATTCATACTTAATTTTTTTTTGGAAAGAATACAATTTTTAATAATTATAAATAGATATATATAAAACTTTATAGCCTATTGCATCAAATGTTATATTTTATATTTAGAAATATTACAAAAATTAAATATTAAAATATTTAATTTTAACCAGGTTTTATATTCACAATATTAGATGCTATTAAATGTAAATTTTGTAAATCATGGCAGGATAAATCATTTTTGGATGAACTATCCATTTATTTAGTCGTGCAGACATGGCCATTATCTCATAAATGAGATAATGAGATACATAAATCTCACATAAATGATGACTTCGTTGAGCATTTGTAAGGAAAATACAGACGAGCGAGACAACTTCACGTGTAACATCAAACAAAGCACACGTCTCTCACAGCGCATCCAGTGCAATGAAGCCCGCGAATGTCCTGGTAATTCACTTCAACCTCTCCGGACTTTATGAAAGATTATTTTACTGAAGGTTCGAGTGTGTATGTGTGTGTGTGTACGTGTGTGTGTGTGTGTGTGTGTGTGTGTGTGTGTGTGTGTGTGTGTGTGTGTGTGTGTGTGTGTGAGGAATTGGAAGCAAGCAGCATACGGGTGTTTCTAAAGCAAGCTCAGCATCATCACACATCTGGTTAAACACTAAGCTGAGAATCGATTCAGAATCGTTGGAGAGAGAATCACGATGCATCGATGGCATTAATTTATTTTTTTCTCCCACCCCTAATATTGTATGCTCTTATTTAGGATCGTAGTTTATAGTCATTTGTGTATATAGAAAACACTCCAGATCAGTGTCAGAACATTTGCCAAATTGTTGACAAGCAAAGACTGTAAAATATCTGAGGTTTATTGTTGCTGTTAATAGATTGATGTTCGCTGAAATACTCTATTAAAATTATATTATAACCCTTTATATGAGAGTAAATGGTGCTCCGGGCGGAGGAGGCAGCGCTCCAGTTACTTCAAATAGAAGTCAGACTCATTTTGTGCTGTTTACTTTACAGTTAAATATCATTCAAACATAGTCATCCAAAACATTATGCATTTCTCCTTCTCTGACTTGTATTTGGAGAATGTACAGTAAGTGGCCAAATGTCTCAGGTCCTTAGAAAGAGAGGTTAGCATGAGGACAGTTCCAGTAAAAGCTGTGTTTAGTGTCTTAGTTGAAGGAATTTCCCATCTTTAATGAACACTTCTGCGTCTTAATGTGTTCAAAACAAGTTGAGTCATTATCTTGGAGGTACAGTGTGCGATCTGGTTCTTTAGGATTAGTAATCCCTGGATTTAAACCCTTCCTAATGATTTACTAAAAGATGATGGGCCTATTGCTTGACTTTAAGCCATCACTACAGTATTAAAGTATAATAGTTCAGGCAAAAACATGTATACAACATACAATTGATTTGTATTTAATTTTATGGCATTGCATTTTTGTATTGCAGTGCATTTTGCTACAACGAATTGCATTGCATTTTAAAAATTGCATTGAAAAACTTGTTTTCCTTTTTAGCAAGGATGAACAAGGAGAAGCAGATTAAGATGGGATTGAAATCACAAAGTATGTCTACGAAACACACATTGACCTGTTGATTTGTATGGTTCCCTTCTTTACCGATGGTCGTAATGTTTTTGAGCTGGTCACAGCTAACAGCTGTGTTTATTTGGATAAGGGTTAAAATCAAGACGTGTGTGAGAAATTGCTATAGCAGCACAAGTTGTTTACTGCAGAAATACACAGGAATCATAAATCACTCCATGCTCCTTGGTGTTTTCCAGGGCAGCGCGAGCGAGGTTAAATTCCAGCTGCAAAAAAGGAAAACCATGCAAACGTCCGTTTTCGATCCCTAGACCGGCTTTAGAGAAAAGCACTGTGGTGATATCATGCTATAGTCTGTGTTTTGGCCCTCATATAAACATTTGCATTATTTGTGTTGTCAGGTGTGTTTGCAGCAGTATGGTGGAGCCAGAGGAGCGGCCCTCAGTGGCGGGCCAGAGGCTTGGGGCCCCGGAGAGCATGGGCATCAGTACACTAGAGCATGGCCAGCGGCCCCCCACCATGCCCCCCGGCAGACAGGTCCCCATCCGGATCCAGATGCTGGATGACACGCAGGAAGTCTTTGAGGTCTCGGTAAGGCATTATTTACTTTCTGTTGGTTTTTTATTTTCTTGCATTGCATTGGACGACATATATTGCATTGCATTTTGTTTTACTTTATTTGAATTATTGCATTTTAATTTCACCTTACTTTATTTTATTACATTTTATTTGTATTGCATTGCCTTTGGTTTTATCGCTTTGCATAATATTTTATTTATTGCATTTAATGCATATAAGACAATAACTGGACAGCAGTGGACAATGTAAGGAGGTCATGTGACAACAGTGCTGCGTACTACTATTTAAATAGCTTTTCAGTGCATCGCTTGTATTATATTTCTTCAAAATTGTAGGTAGGATGCTTATTTTGTATTTTGACCACAGCTCTGGTTTAATTGTGTGGAAAAACCCTGCATTTCATAAGTGTTTAGATCTGGCTGTGTACCGCGTCTGCTGCTTTCCACCTCAAGTTTAGTCTCTTTTGTGTTCACTTGCCCTCCTTTTTCGTCACTTAAGCTCCTTGGGGAATGCTAATGATGTTGAAAAGCTTGGTCTTGTTCACTAATGAGAAAATGCCCTCATTGATTGCCACTGAGCTCCTCAGGCATGTTGGGTAAGTGAAGAAAAAGGAGAAATCCCTCACAATTCCTGCTTTTTTTTGTATCTTCCAGCCACTCCGCAGGCAAATACAACCCAAGCTGAAGAAAAAGCAGCTCATTCTGTTACCTGACTCTTTGTTTGTGGGCTTTGTGAAATGTATATGTGTGGTTGGAGGCACACCCAGCTCTCCGGTGATGCCCTGAGGGCCGGTTATTGACAGTCAGGCTCCACCTGATGCTGTTTTAATGTCCAGATAAGGCCTATAAAAGCACTGAGCTCCTGTTCTCTGGCTGTTCCAGGTTTGAAACGCCTCGAGGTGGGCCAGTAAACGCTGTCAGTCTCACTAAACTGATTTTCTGTTTCCTGAGGCGATCCACAATCAGTCTCCATCCAGACGTGACGCCTGACTTGTGGAGAAACGGATCACCTGCAGTTTCGTGTCAGTTGTTTTCAGTGTGCAGGGCTTTTGACCGCTCTTTTGGTTTTGCTTGATTTAGGTGTACTTGTTTTTTTAGCTCGTTGTTGGAATCAATCGGTGGATTAATTAGTTTTTAACGATTGCAGATTGTAGCCTCTACTTCATTCAGCATTCTATTCTATTCTAATATATATATTATATCTAATATATCTTATATCTAATTATAATATCAGCAGCATCAGTCAACCTCGGCTGTTTAAGTGTTAAAACTAAACTTTATCTTCTAAATAATCTCTACATCTCTAGAGACTTTTTAGAAAATATTGTGCTTTTTCATTTTATTTCACCGTTTGTTCATATTTAATTACATTTTTCATATATTATTTAGAAAATGGGCATGAATTAAACTTAACTCATGTGCTAGTGTTATTTAGTTTTTATTCAGTTTTATTAATATGCTATATTATACTACTTGTAGTTTTCACTAATATTTAGATTGTTTTATATTCTATATTAATTTTAGTTAATATTTGAGTACTTTTGTTGTTTTGTCATTTATTTGTATTTTTAAGTTGTATTATTATTTTTAAAATATGTCTATAGAATTTGTATCATTTTTTATTGCATTATTTTGCAGTGGCTAATACTTTGAGGCGATCAAATATTATTGTATTTTTTTTTTTGGTGGGTGACAAACAAATAAAATCCCATAGATATCGTTTCTTCATAAAATGCACATTTATAGTTCATGAACATGTTTATTATGATAACGTCCATCCTGCTTGTTAGGTCCGTGCATATCTACACCATCAGCCGCTGAAGAACACATTTGTGTGGTATGCATTCATAGCTGATCCGAGGGAAGAATGCCGCTCTTTTCTTCTTTTCCCAGAAATCTCCTGGAAGAGCTGCTTTCCTACTGAGCCATTGAAAGCCACTGCGTTCTCCTCCAGATCTCTAAAGTGAACTCCTGACACGGCGCAGATCCTCTCTGGCTGGATGAAAGACTTTATCTGTCCTCTAAAGGCCAGAGGTGTGAAATCATGAATATGTATCGTAAGCTTGTGGCTTTGTGGAATCAGTGTTGAGGGTTTCGTATTCCTCACACATTGAGCTTGTTTTTGGAGAATCAAATAAAATATTAAATCAATATAAAACGAGTGATCACAACTAAGCAACCGATAATCTTTACAATGGATATTGAATAAAAAACAAACATAACGCTCTAAATAAAATAGTGATCGACCGATATTGATTTTTTATAACCGATACCGATTATTTGTATGTTTATGTACCCGATAACTGATATGCAGAACCAATATTTATTTACTGTTATAAAGTAAGTGAAGTAAGTCCATTCTTCTCTTTCAGTCGTCTTAACAACAACAAACAACTGTTGAAAATTAACATTTTCATGTCAAATTTAATCTTCAAATTACAACAATAAAAGCATTTTATTTATAAAAAGCATCATCAGCAACACTGATATTAACAATAAGCAAAATAATGTCTAATGATTTCAAATGGAGAAAATAAAGGACAGAAGTCATATCAACTTCATGTTAAACTACAGTTTTAGGTTTAAACGCTGTTTAATAGACTAAAGAGAGAAGAATAATTCACTGAATAATATTCTCTGGAATATTGAAATAAGCTATAACACACAAAACATCGTATTTTATTACATTTCTTAACTGTTTTATCAGAATTATTAAAATGTTTTTGTCTAAATTATGAAAACTGCTGACAGCGGTTTATCTATTTACACAGAACTATACTCAAACTGATCGCTTGTGGAGATAATTAATCATTCATTTAGATAGAGATGTATTTATTTAGATGTTTATTGGTGAAATAATGGTTCTATAGTAAATGTTCAGAGGGTGGTGAATTCTCAAGTTCATGCTATCCTGTTTGCTGCGTGTTGTTATTCTGAGTGCACAGTAGAGTCCACTGAGTCCAGATTCGAAGATGTATTAGGCTACTTTTGTCTGTATGACCAAGAATGACGGAGATTTTAAGAGCAAGTGAGCGTGAGCCTGTCTCATGCTGTCCACACAAACACTTCAATGTGTATTCTCTAGGTTAACATGTGTGGTGTGCCATGTGTGTGTACTACATACATTGTGTGTTCAGATGTGTGTGTGTGTGTGTGTGTGTGTGTGTGTGTGTGTGTGTTGCTCCAAGTGTGTGTGTGTGTGTGTGTGTGTCCACTGCTCCAGGTGTGTGTGTGTGTGTGTGTCTCCACTGCTCCAGGTGTGTGTGTGTGTGTGTAGGTGTGTGTGTGTGTGTGTGTGCACTTGGATGGGTCAAATACAAAGAACACATTTCACTGCTGGATATACTCTGTATAATTATGTATGAGACCAAAAAAAAATTCCAAACCGTTTTTTTTTTTTACTAAACTGATAACCGATTATGGTAAAATGCTTAAATATTGGGAAAAATATCGGTAAACCGATATATCGGTCGATCTCTAGTGATGAACTTTATTACAAAAATATATAAAACAGTACTGACCCATGAAAGTGTAGCAGATAACTGATTGTTCCAGCATTATCGGTGCCGCTAAATCTGTAAAAGCGATCATTCAGTCGACCTCTGATTATTTATTATAAGTTCAGCACATGCTGACTGTTTCTTTCTGTTGTTGTATTTCTATAAAAGCGCAGTGTATATTTGAAGACTTTGGGGAAATGCAGGTTTTGTTATTGAATGAGACGGCAGACGGATTATCAGCTCACGTCAGTCTAATGACATACAACATGCGACAGAAGCTCCCGCAGTCATGTAGATAAGACGGCCTGACGCTTGAGAGGTTTGATCTGTGCTGTGAGGATGCTTCTGGCTGAACTCCGTTAGTCTCAAAGACAGAGGCATGCTGGGATAGAGAGGCTGATTTCCTGTGGGAACACACTGAGGGTTTGGACTCACGATATCTGATTTCATTCTTATCTTGACTAGATTGGACAGTGCTAACTGCTTTAGATAAAAAATATATAAAGCCACAAATGTCAGTAAAAGTGAATGAAGTGATCAGAGCATGAAATTCTCTCATCTGTACTGACGACACAACTGTGAGGTTATTCTTTGAATAAGAAATAAACCTTGACAAAAGAGGCACGCCGAAGTGAAGCGTCAGAGCGTCTGAAAGGACATTCGCTCCAGAAATTCAAATTGAAAGGCAGTGAAGTGAAACATCAGCTATACGCTCGCTGGAGGTAAATAACGCACGTTCAGATAGCGCGACAATCTCTATGTGCAAATGACCAAGAACTAATTTGGGACACAATGTGAGCCGTGTCCGTGTCGAGCAGCGGGGTGTTTCCTCTAAGGGCCACGGCTCTTCCTGTTGGAGCGTCTCAATCTGTGAGAACAGAGTCAGTGTGCATGGACAACTGCTGCTCACAGACAAACACCACGCAGAAATCACCCAGCACGTCTTGGGATTTAAAGCATAGAATACAGATTTCTATATTTATCATTTCTATTAGAGTTCTAATTATATTAGAATTGGTAAAGAAGTGTGTGTGAGTGTGAGTGTGAGTGTGTGTCTGTCAGTGAGTGTGTGAGTGTGTGAGTGTGAGTGTGAGTGTGAGTGTGAGTGTGAGAGTGTGAGTGTGTGTGTGTGTGTGTGTGTGTGTGTGTGTGTGTGTGTGTGTATATGTGTGTATGTGTGTGTGTGTGTGTGTGTGTGCGTGTGTGTGTGTATATATATTAGAGGTGGGCATAGATTAATTTTTAATCTAGATTAATCTCACTGTATTTTGGAATTAATCTAGATTAATCTAGATTAAATGGCTCATTTGAATTCTGTCAAGGCATTCAGAATATGTGTGCTACCCAAATAATGACTAAAAGTAAGTCTTTGAGAACGGGTTTCAAGCCAGGTGGCTGATTAGACCAGGGCGCATCTCCTGTTTCCAAAATGCATCACAAACTTTAATCTCTTCCCGTCCCAATCCACCTAAAAAACTGGAGGAAAATCCTGCTCCACTCCCGGAAGAATGACTCATTCCTCCCACTCCGTGTTGTTTTTTTTTGTTTTTTGCCGATAACTGTCAATTACAGTAAATATAGTACAGATCACAGCGTGCCCACCTTATTAGTTGAATAAAACCCAAAATGTCGCTTTTTGTTATTATATTGAACTGAAAGCCATCTTATTATGCACAGTGTTGCACAGATTAAATTTCATGTAAATCATCCATGCTAACACACACGCCTTCTGTTTTTATTTTTTGACATTTCACCTCTAACGTTATAGATATATTTTTCTATGTACTGTATTTTTAGATATATTCGAGTTTCAAGTTTCTCGCTCAAGTTCACATGAGACCTAAAGCGATCCTGTTTGCTTAAAAGCGCAACGCTTCGTTGTTATTCTGAGTGCACACAATAAACGAGTCTTTACAGATTCGAAAGATGTATTAGGCTACTTTTATCTGTATGACCAAAATGACGGAGATTTTAAGAACAAGTGAGCGACCGGAGCCTGTCCTGCAGCAAACGCGCTCCACACAAACACTTCAATAGCGCATATCTAGGTTAACATCATATTGAGCGCCATGTAAAGTTGTTACTACATACATCTTTCAGATGAAAAGCCATATTTGAGGTTGATGAATGATAGGTGAGCGCTTGGATGTCCTGTCCGATTGTATTACCACACAGACCAGCCGCTTAACAATCTGTCCATCACGGATCTGCCAGCCTCTAGTTCAAGACTGCTCGCCCTACAGTGCAATTCGCCAGGTATACATCCGCTTAAAATATCAGGGTGAAAGTCATCATAGCTTGCGAGTATAGACCCAGCTCCCAACCCAACTTTGAGAATAGATTAACGGCGATATTTTTTTATCGCCTGATAAGAGTCTCACGTTAACGCAGCACGCTAACGCCGATAACGGCCCACCACTAATATATATATATATACATATACATAAGATGTTTATTTTATGTTAATTTAATATATTTTTATGATAATTGTGCACATTAAATTAATTCACATTAATGTAATACAGTGACACAATCTTCCTGTTGTGTTTATTTTTCATTAAAATCATGCAATTAGAAACAAATCACATTTCACTACGCCAAAACCAATGTTTATATTTGTTATAGGTTTTATTAAAATAATGAGAATTTGGGCATAAAAGTGATTAATCCTCAGTAAAGTACAGTTACAATGCAAAAACATAAAATGCTTCATTTTTTATGCAAGATATAATTCAAATGTTGTTGTATATTCTGGGGTTAAATATGTTGTTGACAACGTCTGTGCGATTCTTCCATACATATAAAAATATCTGAGGGCAACGAGTTTCTCTTAAAACAGTGCAATGCTCTTTTCTTCTCATTTCTAAATGACAGTCTTGCACGGAGAAGTAAACCACAGACTCCAAGCATCCAATAACATCCCCAAACATCACGACACACCCTCCATTACACGAATACTTGGCATTTCTTTCATTTCCATCGAACCAGAGCATATACAGTACATACCCGATGAAGCTACATCACCTATGTGAAACTGGGACAAACCAACACAAGCTAGATTCACTTTAAACCAACTCAACTAGTTGTGCAAGCAGACTGAATGTTTGTCTCCGTAAAAGCTGCAGTTTTCTTTTACACTTTAATTAAGCTTATTTAGACAACGAGCAGCTGCCGGATGTGGGCTCGTAATTGCAGACTAGCACAAAAATAGAGAATTAAATGAGTTATTCCATATCCAGATGGCTTAAAATATTATAAATGCAGAATAATTATAAATAATTATGTAGGAACATAGCCTGGGTAAATTCAGATGATGACATGCATGATCAAAAACTGTTGCAGTTTAATCTCTAATGATTTGGTATGTTAAGCGTATTCAAAGATACTGAATAAACCCCATAGTGTGTATTTACAAAAAACTAAATCTATAAAAACTTTTAGGATTATGAAAGAGTTTAATAAAAATATAATATATTGGCCCGGTTTCACAAACGTGGCTTAGTTTAAGCCTGGACTAGGCCTTATTTAAATTAAGAGATTTAACGGTGTGCATCTTGACCCAGAACATATATATTTGAAGATATGTCAGAGCAAGATATTTTCAGTTGAGACCGCTCAGACACACAGTTCAGTCTGGGACTAGCTTAAGCCTTGTCTGTGAAACCGGGGGTGTATTGCATGATGAAAAGCTGATGATATGTGAATTCTGTGAACTTGGAAACAGGAACTGTGCCAAGACTGTTGGGATTTCCTTATTGAGATCGCATCAGACAGGATATCCTGTGTGCTGGAGTGAGCCACTGTGATGATGACACAAGCTGGGAGGCAGTAAGATTTATGTATACATTAATTTGATCAAAAGTTACTATAAAGACATTTATAATGTTACAAAGATTCTATTTCAAATAAACGCTGTTCTTTTGAACTTTCTATCCATCTGTGAATCCTGTACAAACAAAATCACAGTTAACTGTTTTCAACATTGATAATAATCAGAAATGTTTCTTGAGCAGAAAATCAGCATATTATTATGATTTCTGAAGATCATGTGACACTGAAGACTGGAGTAATGATGCTAAAAATACAGATTTGATCACAGGAATAAAATACATTTGACTATATTCAAACAGCTATTTTAAAATGTAATACTATTTCACATTTGTAGTGTATTTTGATCAAATAAATACAGCCTTGGTGAGCATAAGAAACTCCATAATAAGAAAATCATAACATCCCTAAACTTGTGTAAACGCTACTGTAAAACCGGTTCATTTACTCTTGAACAACAGTCTGATGCCTGTGATTCTCTGTGTGTGTGTGTGTGTGTGTGTGTGTGTGTGTGTGTGTGTGTGTGTGTGTGTGTGTGTGTGTGTGTGTGTGTGTGTGTGTGTGTGTGTGTGTGTGTGTGTTCTGACTCTGGAAGTCTGTGTGATTCGCTGTAGCAGTAAATGTTTCTGTTCAGCAGGACGCGGCCGGCGCTGTGAGCGTGTAACATCAGATGTACTTTACCCGCGTGAATTATTCAGACGTGAGATGCTTTTGGTTTTCTGTCTCACAGGTCAACATCAGAGCTCACGCACGCACGCACACACACACACACACACACACACACACACACACACACACACACACACTATTGGTTTTGCAATGCATACAAAAAAAATCATATTATAACCTATATGGGACAGAAATGGTCTTATTGCCTTGCCGTTTGTGGTTTTTATCCAGAGGAGAGATGAGTAATGAATGGGACGAGTGGTTGTGCGCTAACCGCTAAGCCGTCTGTTTGTTTAAAAGCTATGAAATGTTTGCGCTTAAGTAGTCATGGATCATCGTAATAGCTAGGTAATGCTATTTTGGCTCACCTTCCCTTCTTAACCGCAATATTTGACAAAAGCTGAGCGATGCCAAACCCTGCCTCCTCATTACGCCAAAGCTAGCATAATGCATGTAGCTAATGATGGAAAAGATGGGTTTTGGGTGGATCTTCGATGAATAATGCAGCAGCGTGCTCTCATGAATGTGCTAATCATCTCTGCCGCCGGCTAATCCTCTCAGCATCCCACAATCCCCTCCGATCCGTCGCTATTCCAGCTAACGGATCATGTTGATACGGGAAGGAATGTGCTCAAATCACGCTCATGTATTTCTGATTACCTGTAATCCTCATGAAGGGTCGGGATTGGGATAATAGTTATCTTGTTATGGTTTCCCCCAAGCGCTTGTGTTGTGTTGTTATTGCATTTTAATTTGCACATAAAATCAAGATTGCATAGCAAGCAACAAATTACCAGATATTTTACATAAAGATGATGCTTTCCAGATCATGCAGTCTTTCACAAACTGTTGCTAGAATATAATTTTGATAATTTCTATTAAATCTCAACTGCATGATTGTTTATATCACACAGCTCTCTATATAAAGTTGGATGTATAAGTATATCACACTTTATTAGCACACATGCAGTATACTCACGCAAAGCAATATGTACTATAGTAAATCTCAACTATTTGATGTTTAATTTCATTGCAAACTAAACTATTATCATATCTGTATGTGATGTATAGGACATGTCTCCTTTATATATCACATGGATCTGTGCATTACTAAACTGTTATTGGACAGATCTGTATAGTTTAGTTTAGTTTCATTGAGATACTTTTATAGTTTTTATAGAGTTATATTGTTAGTAACTTTAGCAGATTTTAGACATGTTAGTAGTTTTTTTATATGTATAGGTTTTATTTGATTTGTAGTTATTTAAGTACATTAAGTTAAACTAAATTAAAATGAGAACTGTTGCATTGACAACTGGCTGAAATAAAATTTGATTAATTGTTCATTTCAGTAAATTTTATTTCAAGTATCAATTTTTTTAATGGCTTTAGTTTTAATGCAATATACGATATACTTGATTTAATTCAGAATTTTTATAGATAATGTATATAATTTGTATAGTAGTTTAATTATCATTCATACAGTAGTAGAAGCAAATGTTTAATACATCAGTTTCAAAGTGACTTTTTTACAATTTCCCTTTGTTTATATTTAACATTAGCTCTTTAGGGCTGTCACGATAACTACTTTTTGTTGTGCGATATATTGCACCAAAATTAATTGCGATAAACGATATTATTGTCATTTTAAGACAATTTTATTTCACTGATTATATAATTACAGTATGACAATATAATAGCATAATAATGCAAGTGCACTCTTTCAAACAAAAGAACATTTTATTCTTAAGAATAAAAGTTTGCAGCATATTTTTAAAAGTTGGTTTTTCGACGTGTTTAATGGCTGCATCTCTTTGGCTATATAGCGAGTTACGCTATTCTGAGAGTGTGCGCCATTTCAGTCACGCTTTATATTTACACTGTCGGGAAAAGGCATCTGTAACAGATAACTGTCTGAAGACCCTCTCCAGCTCCAGCTGCGGTTGTTGTTGCCAGATTGAAAAACTGGGTGATGGTTATGTTTTAAGTGAGATTTTAGGTTAGTTGTGTTGCCTCTTTTCGTTGCCACTGTTTTTAAACAAAGTCGACATACCGGCTCATTCACGTTAATTGGCTCTCCTCTCTCATTCGGCTTAAAGCCAAAATGTTCCCACACCGGAGCTGAAGATTGTGGCTTTGAAACCAAGTCCATTGGGACTTGTTCTTCCTAACTGGCTGTAGTTGTCCCGAAACACTTTATAACGCAGTGGGTTCACGCCTTCTCTTCACCTGTCGCTGTCCGCTCTGTGTGCGTGTGTGTGTGCGTGTGTGTGTGTGTGTGTGTGTCTGTGTGTGTGTGTGTGCGTGTGTGTGTGTGTGTGGGGGAGATGCTGCCTAAGCCCCGCCTCCGCCACAGAGAGCAGACGAGATGACAGAGGTAGCGCCGATCGACTAAAATGTTGGTGATATTCATTTTATGTAAAATTTATATAATCATTATTTTTAATTATAAAAATGATCAGTCGCGAATATATCGCGCACCAAAATGATCGCTAATATCCATATATCGCGATAAGTCAATATATCGACTATCGCGACAGGCCTAGCTCTTCGCTCATATCAGCATTTCCTGAGCGTTTCATTGGTGTACAGTAAACATACGGCAGTTGAAGGAGCAGTATTTGTGACGCTGTGGTGTTGGACTACATGCTGGTAATCGCTGTTTTCTGGCAGTAATCGTCACAGGCTGACCGCAGCGGCTCCACTCCTCTTCGCTGCTTTCATCTTTGATTTAGCGCCACAGGAAACATCAAGCCACTTATTAAACGCTGCTGCCGCACCAGCACAGCTACTTCTGTCTCGATATCTATAGGGTCATATCACCTGTTTTAAGGGGTTTTATAGGTCACCCAAAAGTGAAAGCGTGCTGTTAATTTACCCTCAAGATGTAGGTGACTTTTATTCTTGAGTAGAACAGTAAGTTTTTAATCTGAAACCGTGTTTCAAGGTGATTCATAAAATGTAAGCCAATGGCTACCAGCACTTTGAGAGTCAAAGAAATACAGGCTAGACTAAATGAATACCCGTGGCTCTTAACAACACTGAGGTCTTATGAAGCGAAACAATCAGTCTGTGCAAGAAACAATACACAATATTACCTGTAAATCTGATTCTTTGCTGCACACTGATTCATTAAAATGAACTGGCTCAAATAACTGATTCACCAGCTCTTTACATAATCACACAATGACACAACAAAAGCAATTATATTATTAAAACACTCAATGATGTGAAACGTGATGTTTTACATGTCTAAAGCATTAATTTCCCCCTTCAGTGTTCGGTTCACGCATGCTCAGGATCAGTTCATCACAGGATCAGATTCGCCTCTATTTCAGCTCTTTTCGGAGACTGTCAGGCGTCTGAAAATGAGTGTTGATGAAGTAACTTGTAGATCTGTGCTGCTCGAGACGCTTCAGATTTGGTGAACTGGTTCATTGAGTTCACTACAGAGAACCATTGAGTTCATTAATGAACTGAAGCGTTTGTCTGAGGCTCTGGATTACAGGTAATAATGTTCAGTATCTTGCACAGACTGATTGTTTCGCTTCATAAGACCTCAATATATCCTCAGGAGCCATGCCTATTAATTTCATCTTGCCTTTATTTACTTTTTTTGACTCTCTAAGTGGCAGAAGCCACTGACTTGCGTTCTGTAAATCACCAAGGACCAAGATTCAGCTAAAAATCTTTCTTTTCTGTTCTATTGAAGAATATTGGATGGCCTGAGGATGAGCAGCAAGTTTTAATTTTTGAGTGAGTTATTCCTTAAACGTCTCTAAAAGTACGCTTGAAAACGTCCTCCACATAGGAGAGCGTTTCATTGTGGAAAATGTGACCTCAAGGAACATTTCTAGCCACAAAAATCTGTCCCCTCCCAGTGTAACGTGTCTTTAAGTGGTCAGGGCTGGTCATCTCATGCCTCTGAATACATTGGGTCCATTCAGCGGCTCTTATTTGTGAGCAGGAAATCACATCCCCGCTGGATTGTGTTATCTGTTAGTATGCATGGATGTGTTTGGGTGGGGCTTTAACTTCAGGTCATTATCAGTCTTTCCTGTTAGAAAGAGAGCTGAAGCTTTCGGATAAAGACTTAAAGGGATAGTTTACCCAAAAATGAAAAATCTGTCATTTACTCACCCTCAAGTATTTCCAAACCTGTATGAATGTGTTTGTTCTGAACAGAAAGGAAGATATTCTGAAGAATGTGGGAAACAGAGCAGTTCTGGGGCATAGTATTTTTTATTCCTGCTATGGAAGTCAATGGTGCCCCAAAACAGCCTGATTACAAACTTTCTTCAGAACATCTTCCTTTGTGTTCAGAACAAACACATTCAAACAGGTTTGGAAAACCCGAGGGTGAGTAAATGATGACAGATTTTTTATTTTATATATATATTATTTTTCATTTGTGGGTGAACTATCCCTTTAATATTCGGAGGAAACTTGGACTCTGACTCTGACTTTTAAAATGGGCTTTTGTATTTTCTTAAAACATGTTCCTGGTCTTACTGTGACACATTATTCAAATTATTATTATTATTATTTTTTTTATGCATGTATCTTCTTAAAGTGTATTTTGTCATTTGTGATGGATATTTATTTAGTTGTAAAATATTGTATAATATATTTTATAATATATAAAATAGTTCATGTAATTAATATTAATAGACTAAAATAATATATACTTTATTTGTTTTTAATAAATATATATACTGTATATATCTCACACCAAATAGCTCATCTGCAGTCAGCATGAAATGACATTTACAAACCAAAATGTTTATTTTTATGTGCATGTATCTGCTAAAAGTTTGTTTAGTCATCTTTCAGGAGAATTAAATGAGCTCAGAATGCCACAAAGTCTCTGTTTTCTGAAAGTTTGGACTTGAATGAACTTGTTCAGTCCGTTGCTTTAAAACGGACTATATTTTTCTCTTTAATAGATGCTCTGTCTTTGGCGTGGTGCTCCTGCAGTGAATCAAACGCTCTCGTTCCTTGCTGCTGGAGTCACACGTCTTTGAGTTGCAGTGTTTATGTAGAGCTGCTCTGTGAGCTACACGCACGCTGGATTCAGTTCAGCTCGTTCCTGTGAGTCTGTACAGATGCTGTGTGAGCTGTGGGATAAAGCTCCATAACCACACAGAGAGAGGACTTCTTCAGCTGAAACGTGTTGAAAAAGTAAAGGTTTTCATGAATGAACTCTATAAACCTGTTGCATGCTAATTTCAGGTTATTGTGTTTCTGTCCTGACTGTTCCTATGGAAACTGAATCCAGCTGCTGCTGCAGGAAGCTCTCTTTCTGCTGAGAGAGTTTACCTGTGTTATTAATATTCATGTGTAGGGCACATGTCTGCGAGACACGTATGGTGGGTTTAGCTCTCCCGGAGGGCTCTCGTCCTCTCAGACGGACACTAATGAGCAGAAATCCCTGCCGTATGTCAGACAGCGAGGGAATCCGAGCAGTGCGCTATCATTCTGCCGTCTTCACAGCGTGATCTGACACTTAACCCAGGAATGAGTCTGTGCTTCCTGTCCGGGAATGAGTCTGTGCTGGAATGAGTCTGTGCTTCCTGTCCAGGAATGAGTCTGTGCTTCCTGTCCAGGAGTGAGTCTGTGCTTCCTGTCCTGGAGTGAGTCTGTGCTTCCTGTCCTGGAGTGAGTCTGTGCTTCGTGTCCAGGAATGAGTCTGTGCTTCCTGTCCGGGAATGAGTCTGTGCTTCCTGTCCAGGAATGAGTCTGTGCTTCCTGTCCAGGAATGAGTCTGTGCTTCCTGTCCTGGAATGAGTCTGTGCTTCCTGTCCAGGAATGAGTCTGTGCTTCCTGTCCTGGAATGAGTCTGTGCTTCCTGTCCTGGAATGAGTCTGTGCTTCCTGTCCTGGAATGAGCCTGTGCTTCCTGTCCTGGAATGAGTCTGTACTTCCTGTCCTGGAATGAGTCTGTGCTTCCTGTCCAGGAATGAGTCTGTGCTTCCTGTCCTGGAATGAGTCTGTGCTTCCTGTCCTGGAATGAGCCTGTGCTTCCTGTCCTGGAATGAGTCTGTGCTTCCTGTCCTGGAGAGTCTGTGCTTCCTGTCCAGGAATGAGTCTGTGCTTCCTGTCCGGAATGAGTCTGTGCTTCCTGTCCGGGAATGAGTCTGTGCTTCCTGTCCTGGAATGAGCCTGTGCTTCCTGTCCGGAATGAGTCTGTGCTTCCTGTCCTGGAATGAGTCTGTGCTTCCTGTCCTGGAATGAGTCTGTGCTTCCTGTCCGGGAATGAGTCTGTGCTTCCTGTCCTGGAATGAGTCTGTGCTTCCTGTCCGGGAATGAGTCTGTGCTTCCTGTCCGGGAATGAGTCTGTGCTTCCTGTCCGGGAATGAGTCTGTGCTTCCTGTCCAGGAATGAGTCTGTGCTTCCTGTCCAGAATAGTTAATTATTTTATTTTAATTAATTTTTTTTTTCTATTGTATTTTATGGTTATATGCTCTCTTAAAATAATATATTAATTTAGTAAATATATTAATATTATAAATAATGTAACAAATATTAATGTTCAAAACAAAAGAATACAATCTTAATATTAATATTATAAATATTATATTATATTAATCTAAATTTTTTTGTAATAATTATATCTATTTTTGGGATATATTCAAAATAAAAATAATGCTCATTTACAGTGAGTATGAAATGACATTTGCAAAACACAAACCAAAATTTAATTTAATTTATTATATTTTCATTTGTATTTATTTAGTTTAATATTATTTGGTTTAATTTTAATATTATTTTGTTAATGAAATATAAATAAAAGCAAATCTTAAAATAATAGATACAAATAACAGAAGCACTCAGCATGAAAAAAATTACAAAAATTACAAAAAAATGAAAACAAAAAATAAAAGTATATAAATAGATTGCAAAATATATTGAAAGTTTGTATTCTTAATTTTGCATATGAATATTTATTGTTATTATTATACTTTTTAATTTGTGTATATTTATATATAAATGTACATCTTTTTTATTATATATATATATAATGTGGCACAGTTTCAAGTTTCCTTGAACATAGTGACTGCATTAATATCCTCCAGATTGATGAATCTCCATGAGTTATGAATGTCTTTCTTCGGTCATTGATGAATCTATAATAGAGGACGTTTCTTCTGTAGACTCGTCTCCGTCACGTGTTGCTCCTGACTATCATCGTTCGTTTACCTTGTTAACATGTATTCAGATAAACAAGAGCTGATTTATGAGGGTGAGGTCCGTCTTTAAGGAGCACAGGAGCCGTTAATGATGCTGTTATATAATCAGCGAGTCCATGAAGGGGACAGGAACATCACAGGCCGATTCATTGAGAAAACACAGAGCATTTGGCCGGAGCGCTGGAGAAAGACGCCAAATCAGATTCTTCTGTTTGACTGGCTTCACAGCTTCACACAATCAGTCATTTATCTTACGTAATCCTGCTATTTCCTGCGCTTTAACCCAGAGCATCATTCAGATGATGGATTATATATACTGCATATACTGCATGCTGTGTTATGAAGAATACTGTATGCAGATATACAAATCTTTGGATTGCATTCATTTGGCGAGCGCAAAAATACTCTTACTCTTGATCAAATTGCAGCTGATATTACGTATGGTAATGATAATGTGGAATGCATTGCATGCTGGGATACAGTACTGCACTCCAGTGTTTTCTGGTTGCATGTGTTCAAAATAATGCCATATGCACATTTCTGTATGTGTTAAAATACCCATATGATAATGCAATGCACTCAAATTGACCTTGCATTTCCTGTGTGCCAAATGAAGCATGAGTGATAATGGCATATTTTAACATCTCATTATCAGGGTCAAGACATTTTTACACTACGTTTACAGCAACTGGAAGCAATATGCTGAATTATAAATACAAAATAATGACAACAGTATAGTACACAGACTGAATTCTTATCACTGCGCAACGTCTACTAATACATATACACACACATGTATAATGTATTCAAATAATTAGAATATTAAACTATTTGTTTCATTTATTTAATTGCATTTGTAATATTTAATTTATTTCAATGATTTATTTTATTTATTGTTTATTTTGTGTGTGCAAAAAATATATAATTTTCATTACTAGTAGTATTAATAACATAGAGTATATAGAGTACAAACCTATAAAATAATAATAATGAAAATAAATAAAGGATTAAATGTGAAATATAATGTGCAGTGTACAGTATGCATACTGCAAAAATAACAATAGAAGTATGCCGTTTGTACCCTCTTGAGCTTATCCACGTTCAGTTTTAAATGTCTCTTACTCTGTGTTTTGCTTTAATAACTGATGGCTCCTCCTGAGGAGTGAGACGCTTGGCTCCAGTGTTTGTCTTTCACGCTCCAGTGTTTGCTTTGGGAAGTGTTTGGTCGGCCGGTAATGAGTGACAGACCCTTCACTCGCTGACGCTCAACAGATCGCTCGCCTGGTGTCTGAAGCCCACTGAATTCCTCCTGTAAGAGAATTCACCTCAAGACTGGCCTTTATCAGAGGTGTGTGTGTGTGTGTGTGTGTGTGTGTGTGCGTGCGCGTGCGTGTGTGTGTGAGTGAGTGAGTGCGTGCGAGTGTGTGCGTGTGTGTGTGAGTGAGTGAGTGAGTGCGAGCATGCGTGCGTGCGCACATGTTTGTTACATTTCTATAACACTTGACAGAATATCAGTGCTCACTTTCTCAGCACCATAGCTTCTGGATGTATTGTTCCCATGCATTTTCTCCATAGGGATTATAATAGTAATTTAAAAAAGAATAATAATTATATACAATTATTTGTTTAATTCTTACATTGCATATTTTTTGATTATTTAAAATAATAATGAATCAAAAGTAAAACTGAAAATTAATAAAAATGGCAAAAGTACAAAAAAACTGCAAATTAAATTAATGAAATAAATATAAGAAATATATACTTCAGAATATTAATAAAAATACATTATATATAAATAACATAAAAAATGTTTTATGCTTTTTGTTGTATTTTATTGCATGCTTTCATACATAATCAGTATAAAAGTAAAGTATGCTGTGTATATTTATTTATATTTATGTACATATAAATACACACACATACATTATATATTTAGAATATTTGACATGTATTTACATGTCTATATTTACATTCATGTAATTTATATTATAAATATATTTAATATATAAAGTACATAATATATTTTTCTGAAATATATACTGTATGTGTGTGTATTTATATATACATAGTAAATATACACAGCACACATACATATATATTTATTTTGGATGCTATTAATCACGATGAATCGTTTTGCAGCACTAATATATATAACTGAAGGTTTGTAATGTGTTTCTATGTTGTGAATATGAGTTGGTTGGTTTGATTCATGAAGATTTGAGTGGATCTCTGTTGAGAAAAGGCCAGTGACGGTGCTTCCTAAGCCGTGATCTCTGACCGCTGATATCATATCTGGCCTTCCTCATGTGTCTGACAGCCTTTAGTTTAGTCAGTGCTGTGATTCATATTTAACAGCATCTTCAGCTCATTTCTTTCAGTTTGACCCCCGTCTTCTGGAAGTCTTCTCTTGACTCACCTAAAGTATCTCAATCCAATAGATAGAAACATTTTCCTTAAATAAAATACATTTTTTTAAAGGTCGGTTTGCAATGTTGGATGCTTTATAAACATATTAAATGTCCTGTACATTGTTGTAGATAATCAGTGTTGCAAATCATTATTAGATAGCAGCTTGTTTATATATAGATAGATAGACAGACAGACAGACAGATAGATAAATAGACAGACAGACAGACAGACAGATAACACTTTCCTCAGTGGACAGTCAGGCTAATGTTTTATTATCTGTTGGAGATGCTGTATCACAGGGGTCGGCAAGTAAGTATGGCATCGGGCCAAACTAATTTTCGGCACTCGATGGTGGACCAGAACTTAGTCAAATGATAATAAGTGGCTTATTGGAACGCCGGTGTGCAAACTTTTCTTTCCTACCACGTCCACATGACAGGCTAATAACATTAGGGGTGTATATCGGATGGTTCGTCACGATTCGATTCGATATCGATTCTCATACCCAGCGATACGATATTTGCCGATACCTCAAAATACGATACAATTAAATTCGATACAGGAGTATATTGATCGATATATATCGATATTATCATATTATATACCTATTTTAAACAACCATCTACATTTTGATTAACTCACAAATGCAACCAAATATATAACATGAACATAAATCTAGAAATGCTGCTATGGGCTCAGTGCTAAACATCTTTTCTACAGATAACCAAATTACAAGCAATAGCAGAAAATAAATACAACACAAGACAGACACGAGTTCAATAAACAGTGCTTTTCAGGTTTTTCAGCTCAGTCTAAAACACATTTTCAGGTACGCTTCAGAAATGTAATAATCAAACGTAAAATAACTGCATAGTCTTCACTGTATAAATTAAATAGCCTGTAATTGAATGCTGTTTGATGTTACAAAGGTTATTTAGTCAGGAGCAGTGAGCACTTGTATTTTTCTTTGACAGCATTATATTTATTATTAGTTTTCTTTCACTTTAAGAATGAAAGCACAGGTTTAATATACTGATACACATGCCTTTTCTCCACTGTTTACATTAAGACACATGTGTTTCTTAACCTACTGTCCTTCTTTGGGAATGGCGAGTCATAATGTGCCATGACCCATGGGCTTTCCCGTGTCTAATCCACTATCTCCGCTTTAGTTCAGAGCGTGACTTGCTGTGTTTTCATTAGTGCCCGACATGATTAACATAACCTCCGAGGCTCGCTGATGTGCGCTGCATTTTAATGACTTTTAATAATGCCTGGGCTTCAAACCTAATCCCACGCCGCTCATCCACATCCGTCATAGACTGAAGGCTCTGTCAGGTCTTATTGGGGCTTTCCTCATCACCTCGATACGGCTGTTTGTGGACGACAGCTGAGGAAATATCTTGATATTGTGAGTTTGTCTTCATCACTGGTGTTTTAGCGTCATTCAATTCTCTCGGCTCCATCATTCTGCCTCATTTACCCCAATTTACTCAAAGCGAGTACAGCTCAGATGTTTATGTTGGATTTCAGTAATGTCATTTGTTCAGTCGTGTACGATAATATTAATGTAGTTTCCACACAAACAGTTAGATGTGCATTTTCTGGGTGATTCCACACAGACAACCTTCACAGTTGGATAGAAACTCCTTTGCAACAGTTTAGAACACCTCATAGCAACACCCTGGCAACTAAACAATAACATAGCAACCATTGAAATACATAGCAACCACTGGCAATGGACTAACAACCACTCAGACTGCTTTAACAGTTACATAGCAACACCCTGGCAACCAAACATAAACCTAGTAACCACTAAACACATAGCAACCACAGGCAATAGGCTAACAACCATTCAGATTGCAGTAACAGTTGCATAGCAACACCCTGGCAACCAAACAATCCCTAGCAACCAGTAAAATACAAAGCAACCACACTGGCAATGGACTAACAACCACTCCAACTGCATTGACAGTTACATAGCAACACCCTGGCAACCAAACAATACCCTAGCAACCACTAAAACACATAACAACCACTGGCAATGGACTAACAACCACTCAGACTGCTTTAACAGTTGCATAGCAACACCCTGGCAACCAAACAATAACCCTAGCAACCACTAAAACACATAGCAACTACAGGCAATAGGCTAACAACCACTCAGACTGCATTGACAGTTGCATAGCAACACCCTGGCAACTGAAAATACCTTAGCAACCACTAAAACACATAGCAACCACTGGGAATTGACTAACAACCACTCCGATTTAGCAGTTGCATAGCAACACCCTGGCAACCAAACAACTCCCTAACAACCAACAACAGTTGTTCCGAAAACCTCAGCAGCCACATAGCAATGCTTCAGCAACCCCCAGAACACCTTAGCAACTGCATAGCAACACCTAGCAATTAAGAACACCCTAGCAACCACATAGCAGATTAACAACTGCTCTGGACACCTTGGCAACCATCCAGAACACCCTAGCAACCACATAGCTGATTAACAACTGCTCTGGACACCGTGGTAACCATCCAGAATACCCTAGCAACCACATAGCAACCTCTCAGAACATCATAGCATATTGTTTCCAAACACTCACATTTTCCTTTGAGAATAAAAAAAGGACATTATTTTCAACTAAAAACGGCAAACCTTTTATGCATTTTGGCCATTTTTTTTCACAACAGCAACGTTTTGGTGGCCTAAAATTGCAAACCTTTGTAAACGAGTTTCAAAGTAAATATTTTGGAAATGATATAATTTGTGTAAACTATGAAATTTTGATGTACGCTGATGTTCTCGGTCTTTCCGTTCGGATACAAGCTCTCTCTTTCAGTCAAGTTTTGTCAGCTCCGATCACAAGACTGAGTGTTTCTCTCTTTGTGAGCGATCGGTGGTTGTCAGATACGAGCTCTGGTGAAAGAGCGGAGCGCCGCGGGAGGAGAGCTCTTTCACCGCAGCGGATGAATGGAGGATTGTTGTGCCGCTGCCGTATGCTGCCAGACGCTAACCAGATCCTTCAGTTTGTGTCACGCTGCTCTTCAAGAGCTGCCAGATATTTGGCGGAGCTCTGAAAGCTGATGAATGCTGCTCTGTCATGATGTCCACAGCTCATGAATGTCCAAAACGCCTTTTCATTTTACCTGCAGAGCAGCGCTTGTGTGCATTCTTAGTTTGAGAGTTTTCGGGTGAATCACATTTCTCTGTCTTACCCCTCGTCCCTCGAAACCGAGTGGTAAGCGCTAGGGATGAAAACATCCCCCTATGAAATGAGATGCCACTTGGTTACTGTTACGTCATCATACATCGGCGCTAGCTGCTGCTACGTCACCAGAGGCGACAAGTGTTGATCACAAACTCTCCGTCTACAAGTGTGTGTTTGATCACAAACTCTCCGTCTAAAAGTGTGTGTTTGATCTCAAACTCTCCGTCTAAAAGTGGGTGTTTGATCACAAACTCTCCGTCTAAAAGTGTGTGTTTGATCACAAACTCTCCGTCTAAAAGTGTGTGTTTGATCACAAACTCTCCGTCTAAAAGTGTGTGTTTGATCACAAACTCTCCATCTAAAAGTGTGTGTTTGACCACAAACTCTCGGTCTAAAAGTGTGTGTTTGATCACAAACTCTCCGTCTAAAAGTGTGTGTTTGATCACAAACTCTCCGTCTAAAAGTGTGTGTTTGATCACAAACTCTCCGTCTAAAAGTGTGTGTTTGATCACAAACTCTCCGTCTAAAAGTGTGTGTTTGATCACAAACTCTAAAAGTGTGTGTTTGATCACGCCTAAAAGTGTGTGTTTGTCGAGGGTTTTAGTGATGTTTTCTCTAGTCAGAGAAACGCGGGACTGTTGTGCAAATCAGCAATGTAACGTTAGCGTGCGATTTTTAAAACTTTTCAATTATGTAAGTTACAGGACTGTGTAGAGCACAAAACAAGACTGTGGTAATTTTTAATCAATTATTTAAGCCGAAAACACTCTCTGGATGATCTGGCCGCAGTGTGTAAACTGACTCTGTTTTGAGACTCTTTGCGCTGCATTGTGGGTAATAGTGTTTATTGTACACCGTAAGTCAGAGTCCATTATAACTATATGGGCTCCGTCTAAAAGTGTGTGTTTGATCACAAACTCTCCGTCTAAAAGTGTGTGTTTGATCACAAACTCTCCGTCTAAAAAGTGTGTGTTTGATCACAAACTCTCCGTCTAAAGTGTGTGTTGATCACAAACTCTCCGTCTAAAGTGTGTGTTGATCACAAACTCTCCGTCTAAAAGTGTGTGTTTGATCACAAACTCTCCGTCTAAAAGTGTGTGTTTGATCACAAACTCTCATCTAAAAGTGTGTGTTTGATCACAAACTCTCCGTCTAAAAGTGTGTGTTTGATCACAAACTCTCCGTCTACAAGTGTGTGTTTGATCACAAACTCTCCGTCTGTGTGTTTGATCACAAACTCTCCGTCTAGTGTGTTTGATCACAAACTCTCCGATTTTAAAACTTTTCAATTATGTAAGTTACAGTTTGAGCACAAAACAAGACTGTGGTAATTTTTCAATTATTGAAACACTCTCTGGATGATCTCCGTGTAAAGTGTGTGTTTGATGACTCTCTGCATTGTGGGTAATAGTGTTTATTGTACCGTCTAAAAGTCAGAGTCCATTATAACTCTCCGTCTAGATAGGGAATGAACGTGTTGATCACAAACTCTCCGTGTATTGTGTAGTTAGTATGGATTGATCACAAACTCTCCGTCTAAAAGGAGGATGTGAATTTGATCACAAACTCTGTCTAAAAGTCGTTTGATTTGATGCAAACTCTCCGTCTAAAAGTGTGTGTTTGATCACAAACTCTCCGTCTAAAGCAGTTGTGTTGATCACACAACTCTCCAGATGTTGGGATGAAGGTCAGCAGTAATGAGCAGCTGTCTAACGGAGGAGTGTTTCCGTCTGATCACAAACTCTCAGTCTGATAACGTTTGAGGTTTAATGATTCACAGAAGAACAGCGAGGCTGGACCGTGGGATGCAAACATCTGGATCCAATGAAAGCAACACGTCTCAAAAGTGTGTGTTTGATCACTACTCTCCGCATCTAAAAGCTGTGTGTTTGATCAGTCTCCGGATGAGACTAAAAAGTTCTGTTTGATCACAAATGCCTCTGTTTTGCTCTTTGTCACAAACTCTCCGTCTAAAAGTGTGTGTTGATCACAATCTGTGCTTCTTCAGTGTGTGTTTGATCAACTCTCCTTTACTTTATTCATTCTGTTGATCACAATCTCTCCGTCTAAAAGTGTGTGTTGTTAACTCTCCGTCTAAAAGTGTGTGTTTGTCGGGCATGTCTGGATGTATTCTCTAGTCGGCTGAAGCATGGGTGCATCAGCAATGCAGCGTTAGCGAGTGCGATTTTAAAACTTTTCAATTATGTAAGTCGGGTTCACAGCTTGTGTAGTAAAACAGTGCCATTTACTTATTTCTTTTTAGACACTCAAGCTAACTTTTTTAAAACACTAGTGTATATTTAATGGATGATCTGGTGTGTGTGTAAACTGACTCTGTTTGTGACTCTTCTGCTGCATTGTGGGTAATAGTGTTTATTGTGATCAAAAAGTACAGAGTCCATTATAACTATTGTGAAATATTAGATAGGGAATGAACTGTTTTCTGTGAATATTATATAACATGTATTTATTTCTGTGATCAAAGCTGGATTGATTTTGGCACAAGAATGAAAAGGAGGATGGAATTTCACATGATCTTCAGAAATCATAATAAAGTCTGATTCTGCTTCAAGAAACATTTCTGATTATTATTATTATTATGTTCAAACAATAGAGCAGCTGAAAGCATCCAGTTGTGTTGTGCTATACACAGTGTTTGCTCGAGCCAGATGTGTTGGGATGAAGGTCAGCAGTAATGAGCAGCTGTTTGAAATAGAGGAATCTTTTCCGTCTTTATAAATGTCTTTTTCAGTCATAACGTCAATTTGATGAATTTAAAAGTATTAAAAGAACAGCGACTCCCAACCGTGGGCGATATAATACATCTGGATCACAACACGTGGATGTCTAAATTCACAGCTACTGTACCGCATTTTATTTAAGCTGGGGCCCTGCGAGTCTCGGATGATACGATTATTCTGCTTTCCCAGAATGCCTCTGTTTTGCTCTTTGTCCTCCGCCTGCGCTGATAAACCCTGGACCGGAGCCAGTCCTGTGCTTCTTCAGTGCTGTTTACTGAGTCGAGACTCTTCTAGCTTTACTTTATTCATTCTGCTTCAGAGCTTTAATGTCATTTAGTTGTTAACTTCACCGTCTTGTGTATTAACAGGCTTGAGTTCAGCCAAAATGAACATTTCTGGATGTATTCACTCGGCTGAAGCTTGTTTCTTCAGCTGCTAAACGTACAAAGAAGAGTTTCTTCAGGTGTTTGTGTGAAGTCGGGTTCACAGCTTGTGTAGTAAAACAGTGCCAGTTACTTATTTCTTTTTAGACACTCAAGCTAACTTTTTTAAAAACACTAGTGTATATTTAATAGTGTTATTAAAAACGTTGACATTTTTAAATGGAAAAATCTCTCTTCTGTGTTTAAGGCTAAATGAAAAAAACTCATACAGATAAATGCTTAATATTGTGAAATATTATTACAATTTATAATAACTTTTTCTATGTGAATATATATTAAAATGTAGTTTGGTTTTATCACAACGGTGTTCGTCTTCTCTGCTCTTCATCTTTATCTGGGCTCGTGTTTCAGAGCAAACACATCTCACATAACATCAGCTGTTTACCCTGGAGGTCAGATTCCCATCGGCCCCTGTGTGACCCGTCTCGGCCCCTGAGCTCCTGCAGGTGGAGGGTGCTGGGTGTGTTTGTGGAGCTACCGAGGGAAAATATCCTCAGTGAACCTCTCTCGCATGAATTGCATTTTCTATTTTTATTTTATGTGGCTTTTAAACTGCTATTAAACTGCTATTTATGTGTTTTTTGTCTGAAGCAGATTCAGCTTTGTAACCTCATGTGACCAAACTCTTTGTAGTAGTACCTTCTACCTATCAAATACACACATATATATATGATTTAATTTCACTTCATTTCATTATTCATTTGATTACATATTATTTTAATGTTATTTTTTTACGAGTGATTTTTGTTCTTTTGTCATATTTCTTATAATTGTTTAGCTTGAATTTTAACCTAAACCTATTTTTGTTATATAGAATTATATATTTATAGTCATATATACTTATTCATATTCATTTTGTTGTTGTATTTTCATAATTTTTCATTTCATACATTTAGTTTTCATAATCAATTTAACAACTTTATGCAAATCTTTCTATTAACTTATGTCAGTTTTTGAACTTCAACTTATTTGATTTATGTACAGTCAGTTTTGTTATGTATTTATATTCATATTTTTATTAATAATGTGAGTATTTGTGTATTTTTATTCTTTTTTAGATATACATTTTTGGTTTCATTGTCCAGTTTTCATTTTTAATTTCATTATTATTAATTTAGTAAATTTGTGACATGCTTTTGTCATTTCTATTTAGCTTTCTACTTTTTGAACTCAGCTTCAACTTATTTTATTTCAGCTTCAGCAATGAAAATAATAATTATTAGTTTTAGTGGTAACTTTGTCTGTGAATGATTCAAAATAATAGTATTTTATCATAACTTCAATTCAAGCACTGCCACCGGGAATGATGGGAAATGTAGTTTTGAGCCCTTCAAATATCTATAAGTATATATAAACAGTATAAAATGTATAATCAATACTTGCCATTCAGAATGAAATGGTGATTATGAGCACTTTGAGCATGGTTTGATTCTTTAATATGTGTTTGTTTTTGAGTCTGTGATCATCTCTTATCACCACGCAGTACATCTGACGTCTAAACGGTCTTTCATGTGGTCCTGAGAGACTCGGGGAGGGGTTCTCCTGCCGTTACTGTAAACACACACTCATTGATCTGCCCTGATGGAGCTTCAGCATGTATTAAACCAAACTCCGCTGGAGCGTTAGCCTCGACTGGTTTCACTGGACGTGCGCTGGCAGACGCGGGGCGTTTTGTTTGGCAGGAGCGTGAGGTGAAGAGGTATTAAAGAGCTGTGGTGTGTTTGCTCAGGTTTAACCTCGTCCTGTTTTGTGCTCACTGTGAGCAGACCTGCAGCGTTCCCCATCTGAAACCATTCACGGGGCCCTCCAAATAGAGTCACAGCCGCGGGGCCCTGTAGGTTTATTATTATTATAGGATACGCTGGAAGCTATTTTTATTTATATGTTATAAATATATTTAATATAATAATAATAATAATTATTATTATTAGCATACAATTTAAAATAGCTTTAAAATAAATGTAAATACATGATGTAGTGTTTTAGATTAAAAATAAATAATAATAATGATAAATAATATTGTTATACATTTTAAATATATAGCATACATTCAAAAGAGCTTTACAATAATACATTTAAATGCATGAAGTAGTGTTTTAGGTTAAATTATATATTAATTATATATTATATATTCAATTATATACGATTTTAAATAAATATATATATATTAACATTTTCAAAGTAGTGACTGAAGTCAGTGCAAGTGGCCGTGTCTGTGTCTGTGTCTGTGTGTGTGTGTGTGTGTGTGTGTGTGTGTGTGTGTGTGTGTGTGTGGTGACTGTGAAGTCAGCTGTGCTGCAAGTGGCCGTCTGTCTGTGTGTGTGTGTGTGTGTGTGTGTGTGTGTGTGTGTGTTTGTGTGTGTGCTTGTGTGCGTGGTGACTGTGAAGTCAGCTGTGCTGCAAGTGGCCGTGTGTGTGTGTGTGTGTGTGTGTGTGTGTGTGTGTGTGTGTGTGTGTGTGTGTGTGTGTGTGTGTGTGTGTGTGTGTGTGTGTTAGGTGGCCTGGTTTTAACAGCGAGCTCATGGGTCTCGCTGGCAAGCGTCTCGTTTAAACAGTTGTGAAACTGATGGTCAATCAGGAGTGTGTTTGTATCCCGGTGGATTTGTTTGACAAACTCTGGCTGCTGTTGTCTTCAGTGTTTGCCCACACGTTTACTGTAACACATTTCACTGAAGTCGTTGATCCTGAGACTGTTGAAGTGACGTTTGCACCTGTTTTACGAGTGAAACGAGATATTCATTTGGTCTTTCTTTGAACAGGACTCCTCTGCTTACACAGGTGTCTTCAGCATCAGATGAACTGCTGTATGTGTTTCATGTCTAAAGAGTGATTTTCTTCTGTTTGGACAGCAACGGGCTCAAGGGAAGGTGCTGTTTGACCTGGTTTGTGCTCACCTGAACCTCATCGAGGGAGATTACTTCGGTTTGGAGTTTCAGGACCAGCGTAAAATGACCGTGAGTAACATTTTGAATTCTGATGTCAATATATGAAACACAAGCTAACTTTATAAACAGTATTCAGGTATTCAACGTTCTTTGTTTCCATTAGAAATGTAAAACACAGTGGCTCGGTACCTAACTCTAGTGAGCTGCCTACCTAGACAGCATTCAAGGCGTGATAAACATGCTACACTAGAGATCAAACGGATGATTTGTATTGTTTTAAACTGATAGACCGATCCTGACGTCTTGAGTTCAGCAGCAGCAATTGAATTTATTAAGATTTGTATTATTATTATTAGTTTACTTTATTATATTTTTATTCTATTTAATTTTAATTGATTATATATTTTTGAATTTTTTTATTGCATATTATTTTTTACTTTTTACCTAACCATGATATGTTACAGAAATGCTTGACATGTAGTGTATTAGGGTAAATTATTATTATTATTGTTGTTATTTTAATAATAATAACAGCATATATTGTTGCAGAAATTTTTTTTGTACATGATTTTACATGATATATAAGTGATATATTACAGTAAATGCTTGACATGGTATTTTAGGCTATATATAATAATAATAATGACATCAATTGTTTATGTAAACTATTTAGCTTTTTACATAACCATGCATGGTTAAGTGAAGTGACGTGTTAATATGAAGTTATTAACCTGTAAACACAGGATGTTCCAAACATGTGGCAGTAAAATTATGCTGTCATATAATATACTACTTGTTTGACCAAAATAAAAGGCATTTATATATCAAGGATAAGGCAATCCCACAATGCATTGCAGCAAGCTCAGTTAATTTTTTTAAGAGAAATGTTAAATGTAAATGTAACTGTAATAAAGCTGTGTGTGTGTTCTCATATGTGCTGTAGCGCTGCTGCTGACGTGTGTGTGTGTGTGTGTGTGCGCGTGTGTGTGTGTGTTTGGTTGGACTCTCCCCTCAGGTCTGGCTGGATCTGCTGAAGCCGATTCCAAAGCAAATCAGACGTACGTATCCGAGTACCTCTCTTGAGTTGATCTGGTGAACATGAACACCAGACGATCATCATGCATCATGTTTGTGTGTCTGCAGGACCCAAGAACACCATCCTGCGCTTCGTGGTGAAGTTCTTCCCTCCGGATCACATGCAGCTGCTAGAGGAGCTGACCAGGTGACGTTTGTCCTTTTCCTTTACAGCCTTTTTACTGCCTATAATCTTTGGACATTCAATATCCGTCTGGCCCATCTATCCATCTATCCGTCTGCCTGCTCCGTCTGCCCATCCATCATCCATCTATCTATTCAATTCTATCTATTCAATTCCATCTATCTATCTATCTGCCTATCTATCTATCTATCTATCTATCTATCTATCTATCTATCTACTTGTTCGTTCATCTATCTATCTATCTGCCTGCCTGCCTGTTCGTCTCATCTATCTATCTATCTATCTATCTATCTATCTATCTATCTACTTTGTTCGTTCATCTATCTATCTGCTTTGTCTATCTATCTGCTTGTCTCCATTCATCTATCTGCTTGTTCATCTATCTATCTATCTATCTGCTTGTCATTCATCTATCTATCTGTTTGTTCATCTATCTGCTTCGTCTGCTCATCTATCTGCTTCGTCTATCTGCTCATCTATCTATCTGCCTCGCTTCATCTATCTATCTGCTTGTCTATCTATCTATCTATCTATCTGCTTGTCTATTCATCTATCTATCTGCTTTGTTCATCTATCTGCTTCGTCTGCTCATCTATCTGCTGTGTCTATCTGCTCATCTATCTATCTGCCTGCCCATTCATCTATCTATCTATCTATCTATCTATCTGCTTCGTCTATCTGCTCATCTATCTGCCTGCCTATCATCTATCTATCTGCCTGCTCATCTATCTATCTATCTGCCTGCCTATCTCATCTATCTATCTGCCTGCTTTGTTCATTCATCTATCTGCTTGTTCATCTATCTGCCTGCCCGCTCCGCTCATCTATCTATCTATCTATCTGTTTATCTATCTATCTGCCTGCTCACTATCTGCTCATATCTGCTTCGTTCATCATCTGCCTGCTCCGACTATCTATCTGCTTGTTCATCTGCTCATCTGCTTGTCTAGCTATCTGCCCTGCTTATTCATCTATCTATCTGCCTTCTATCTATCTATCTGCCTGCCTGTTCGTTCATCTATCTATCTATCTATTCATCTATCTATCTATCTATCTATCTATCTGTTTATCTATCTATCTGCTTCGTTCATATCTGCTCATCTGCTTCGTTCATATTCTGCTCATCTGCTTCGTTCATCTATCCCTGCCCAGCTATCCATCTGCTTATCTATCTATCTATCTATCTATCTGCCTGCCTGCTCATCTATCTGCCTATCTGCTTCGTCTATCTGCTCATCTGCCTCTGCCTGCCTGCTCCTTCGTCTATTCTATCTGCCTGCCTGCCTGCATCTATCTGCCTGCTCATCTATCTGCCTGCCTCATCTATCTATCTGCTCTATCTATCTATCTATCTGTTTATCTATCTATCTGCTTGTTCATATCTGCTCATCTATCTATCTATCTGCCCATCTATCTATCTATCTATCTATCTATCTGCTTGTCTCATCTATCTATCTATCTATCTATCTGCCCATCTATCTATCTGCTATCTATCTGCCCATCTGCCTGCCTGCTCATCTATCTATCTATCTGCCCATCATCTGCCTGCCTATCTGCATCTCTTCATCTCATCTATTCTATCTATCTGCCGTCTGTCATCTATCTATCTCTCTTTCATCTATCTGCCTATCTATCTATCTGCCCGTCTGACCATCTATCTGCTTCGTTCATCTATCTATCTATCTATTCTATCTATCTATCTTTGTCTACATTCATTCATCTATCTATCTATCTATCTATCTATCTGCCCATCTATCTGCTCATCTGCCTGCCCGCCCGTCATCTATCTATCTATCTGCCTATCTCTTCATCTATCTATCTATCTATCTATCTGCCTGTCTTACCATCTATCTGCCTGCCCATCATATCTGCCCATTCATTCATCTATCTGCTCCATCTATCTATCTATCTGCCCGCCCATCATCTGCCCATCTATCCATCCATCATATCCGCCCATCCATCCGCTCCCATCCATCTATCCGCCCATCCGCTCGTTCATCCATCTGTCCATCCGTCCGTCTGTCCATCCATATTCAAGTTGCAAATAACAGTAAATAGTCAAAAGGAATGAAGTACCATTTATTTGTGAAGTATTTTACTGATTTTAAAAATGCATAAATTCTGCATAAATGAAAGGCGAACACAATTGTAAATACATTTATTCAGTTCGGTTGTAATGCGGCCTCCATCACTCAATGCAAATATAATGCGTCTGATGTAGAACGGGAATGAAGTGGCCTGTAAATCATGCAGGAGCTTTCAGTTGCTGTAATGCTCCTAACAAATGACTTCTTTATGGCCGAACTGCAAGTTAATATCCTGCGGCTGATTGTGTGGACACGCCGCTGCCTGACAAGCGTGATGAATTTTACAGCACGTCCCCTGACAGAATGACTGGTGGCACATTCCCCGTCGGCTTTAGAGAGTCCGGCATCATTCGGGAGAGGAACTCAGAGGCAGAATAAGACTGTGTTGGGTCTCCCAGGAGTCTCAGTGTTTTCTCAGAGCGGTTCTGTTCTGTTCTGGCCGGGCCTGACCCGTCAGGAGATGCTGGCAGGAGAGAAAGAGCTTCTGATTTTCATGTATTATATTACTGCCAAACCTGAAACGTCCGGCCAAGGACATTTTGCCTTTGTAAAACACTTCAAGCTGTAAAAACCTTTTGATGGATTGTGTAAACATAGCTCATAGTCTAATATATCATTGTGTAAAACCCACTGCAGTGAAAAAAAGAATGAAAAACTTGCACTTAAAAACTGAAGATTTAACATTTTTAACTGAGTTTATGTTTTTGAGTTTTTTTAACTATGGTTTTACTCAAACTGCTAAATCCTATTTTAGTATTACCCAGGGTTATTATATTAAACAAATGCTTAAACAGAAACTAAAACCATAAAACATATGTTTTTTTTGTACTTGAAATAAAAATAAATGTTCAGTGAAATAAAATTACATTTTAAACAGTTTTTATTTCTAATTGTCAAGGCAACATTTTTATTTTGTGTAGCTTGATCTCCTAAAATAACTAAAACTGAAATAACAATAACTATATCAACAAAAACTACTAGAAATCATTAAAACAGAACAAAATGACCAATTTTTTTACTACTGAGAATATAAAAAAATAAAACTCAAAATAGTAACAAATTCTAATTGCATCTCAGTGATACTAAAGTAACATAACACTGGTATTATTAATATAGTAGTTATTCATATTTTGAATTGGCTTTTATATTTTTTTAGTTTTAGTTATTGTATTATTATTATTAGTTGTGTTTAGCTTTCATTTATTTGAACTTCAGTGTTAGTATTTTTAGTTCTTCGAATTAAACTTATTCCAGTTTTTAATTTTTAAGCCTAATATTATATTTAATTTAACCTTAATTTCAATTGTAGAAAGCATTTTTAATAGTTTAGGTTAACAGTACCGACACTGTTTTGAAGGCAGAGAGGTTTAAGCAGGCAAAAGAGTAGGCGGTTCGACTAAAATCATATTTCATGGTATGAGTAATTGTATGCAGCAGTCTTGGCATAAACCATATGTAGTTATTTTGGCTGGAAATGCCATTAAAATAGCTTGCATTGCATAACCACTTGGAAAAGCCTTTTTTAATAATCCAGTGAATTAAATTCTTCACATTTGACGGTCACTTCAAAAGCTATATGATTTTTGTTGTTGTTGTTGCTTATTTTGTTAATACAATTTAAATTGAATTGCAAAGTAAATATATACTTATTTAATTTAAATAACTGTTATTATGTTTTGTGATTGGTTCACTAAAGATATTTTGAAGATGTGCAAGTACAAATTCAGTCTATGGACCAGCAGAAAAATCCCTTTTGTTAAGCTGTTTGATCACATAATCAACTGAATAATGATTTGATTGTGCTTGGCAGCAGCACAATAACAGATGGACGTACTGAGAGAGAAGCGCAGAGCGTCTCTTTATAGTTCACGACTGCACTTAGTGTCATGAGACTAACCTTCAAACACGAGCACTTCTGCTCTGCTGCATGAAAATACCAGAACATATTGATCAAAACGAACTTTTAAATAATGAATGCACTTAATATTTTGTATCGTGTCATTCGCGTCAGACTCTTGAAATCAGTTGTGTAATTGTTGCACACATTAAACTCAGTCAATAAGCATCTGTCACTATTGATTCACTGTCTGTCATTCTGATTCAGTCTCTCTTCTAAACTCAAATTATCTCCCGACAGGTATCTTTTCGCTTTGCAGATCAAGCACGACCTGGCCTGTGGACGTTTGACCTGCAATGAAAGCAGCGCCGCCCTGCTGGTGTCTCATATAGTGCAATGTAAGAAATTCAAGAACAGCACTAGAGGTGTAAATATTCACTCAGACACGGATTAGATTTGATTATGGTCCTTAAAGAAATAAGATGCATGCTTCAAAATGTGCAAGTAAATTAGAAAGCTGGATTTGAGCGATATTTAACTGAAAATAGATCAGGAATTGTATTTTGGGTAATAAATAAATAAATCATGCATAATGCATTGACTAATCATTTATTAAATTCTGTAATAGATGCATTGAAGTTTCATTGGTTTCATGATTTTAACACAATTAATTCAGTCACAGTCAAAAACATTCACACATTAGGGAGCTGAAAATAAGTCAAGAATTGAATTTAGGACAATAAAGGCTTTGAATTATGATCCATGTCAAATCTCTGTCACAAAAGCTGTGTTTTTATGTATATTAATCGTGTTTTGAATGACGGATCGGATTATATTTCATGTTGTCGCTCATGCAAATCCATGTTCAGATCATGTCAAACTAAGGATGTGCAACAGCGATGATTGATCATAAAAACAATGATTGTGAGGAAAAAAATCTGATTGTTTAAAGCAGCACTCTGAGCTCTGATGGTTTAGCTTGCCACAGCATGCGGTTGAAAGTATAGACGTGAGAAGAGAGAGAAGCTTGGCTTTGAAGAGTCATGTAGTGATGTCTGGGTTAGCTACACACATATCTGAGTCATATAATATAGGATGCGTTGGGATATTAATAATTATTTACATGCTGAATGCACTGCATATTACCAGTGTTTAGTTTCATGCTCAAATGCAATGCCCGATATTGACTGAGTTATTTGAGACGTCGTATTGCTTTTAGATGTTTCTTTTTTTAAACTGATCCTATAATAATACAGCAGTGATATTTGTCATATTTGTTCAATGGTAGGCATACTTCAATTAAAATAGTTTTGTATGGTTTTGAGAACACGTAGGCGGTTTTAGGAATCACTTGATAATGTAGATGAAAATATAGCACATAAACATTAATGACATAAGCATTATGATGAGAACTTTATAGAATGAGAAATCTATGATAAACCCTGTCCTTGCCCTCTGTTCTCTCTCTCTCTCTCTCTCTCTCTCTCTCTCTCTCTCTCTCTCTCCTCTCTCTCTCTCTCTCTCCGTCTCACTCTCGTCTCCTCTCTCTCTCCTCTCACTCTCTCTCTCTCTCTCTCTCTCTCTCTCTCCTCTCTCTCTCTCTCTCTCTCTCTCTCTCTCTCTCTCTCTCTCTCGCTCTCTCCTCTCGCTCTCTCTCTCTCGCTCTCTCTCTCTCTCTCTCTCTCTCTCTCTGTCTCTTTCGCTCTCTCTCTCTATCTCTCTCTCTCTCTCGCTCGCTATAGTGCGTAACTTAGAGTTCACTGGCATATGCATCCTTTTTGTGCAGATACAAGTTGTAATGTTATGTTTATGTTAGTATCTAAGTTGTCTGATTAATATCATAGGAAGTGTCATAGAACGGGTTTCAGTTTATTGGCATAGTCAGCTTCACCTCAGGTAGCTATTCGTTTTTAGATGCTTCTTTTATAAAAACATTGCTGCATCATAATCATAATCTAATCATGTGTTCATGTCATTTTTATTTTTAACATTCATTTTCATAACAGTCTTCAGATATTTTCATTATCTACATTACGGCCATGCCCCACCCCCCACACATGCCCCGCCCCGCCCCGCCCCCCAAGTACTCGATTAATCGTTTTTTAAAATCTATCGATGATCAAAATAAGAAATTGCCAAAAATGCCCATCCCTATGTCAAACACGCTTTGCTTCCACATCACTACATCACAGACTGGTTAGTTGCCATGGAAACCGCTGCTGAGGACTAGTGTAGCATCAGTAATAGAACCAAGAGACTGACCAGCTCTTCTAACAACACCAGATCTATACAAAAATACATATTAATTAAATATTTAAAACAAATTCTGGCCAAAATAAATAATATATAACCATTAAATAACCATGTGGTGATATTTGTTTTTAGGGTAGTCCAGTGAGTTAATTACTTTACTAAATTATAGATAATTATTATTATTGTCATTACTTTTTATAGAACTCAATGGATGCAAACCAGAATATAATATCAAATCCACCAGTAAATCCATATAAAATAAAACAGTAGAACACATTATGCAAAATCAAATATCTTAATCTGCAAACATTTTAGATATGTCATGCACAACACACACACCCACTCTCACTCTCACACACACTCTCACACACTCTCACTCTCACACACACACTCTCACACACACACACACACACACACACACACAATCTCACTCTCACACACTCTCACACATCTCACACACACTCTCTCACACTCTCACACACACACACACACACACACACACACACACACACACACACACACTCTCACACACACACACACACACACACACACACACACACACACACACACACACACACACACACACACACACAATTATATATATGTAAAACAAGTTACCATTGCATACTATTACATTGTTATAATAGATGCATAAAAATGTTTCTGTTTCTATGGTTGCAGCTGAGATTGGAGACTTTGAAGAGGTGCAATGCAAACAGCATCTACTCAACAACAAGTACATTCCTGAGCAGGACGCACTGATGGACAAGATCATTGAATACCAACGGAAACACGTGTGAGTGTAACGTCATGACTCAGTCAAATCAAACCTGTTATTTGGTTTAAAGAATGCTTGCAATATGTAATATAGTCCAGCTGAAAGCAAACATAATATCAGATGTCTCTAAGCGTTAAATGATCAGTGTGCTGTGTATTGCCACTTATGTTTATTGTCAAACATACTGTTCAGGAAATTGGTCGCTATGTACAAATTGTAGATTGCTTTGACATTTGACAAGTTCAGACCATTTTTAATTTAGAAATCGCCAGTAAACTGTGTGATATTTATTAGGGGTGTATATCGGATGGTTCGTCACGATTCGATACGATATCGATTCTCATACCCAACGATACGATATTTGCCGATACCTCAAAATAATTATACGATACGACTACGATTCGATTCGATACATGAGTATATCGATCAATATTATGATAGTATATACATATTTTAAACAACCATCTACATTTTTATTAACTCACAAATGCAACCAAATATATAACATGAACATAAATCTAAAAATGCTGCTATGGGCTCAGTGCTAAACATATTTTCTACAGATAACCAAATTACAAGCAATAGCAGAAAATAAATACAATAGGAGAAAGACACGAGTTCAATAAACAGTGCTTTTCAGGTTTTTCAGCTCAGTCTAAAATACATTTTCAGGTACGCTTCAGAAATGTAATAATCAAATGTAAAATAACTGCATAGTCTTCACTGTATAAATAAATAGCCTGTATATTAATACTTTTTGATGTTTCAAAGGTTATTTATTCAGGAGCAGTGAGCACTTGTATTTTTCTTTGACAGCTTTATATTTATTATTAGTTTTCTTTCACTTTAAGAATGAAAGCACAGATTTAATAAACTGATACACATGCCTTTTCTCCACTGTTTACATTAAGACATATGTTTTTCTTAACCTACTGTTTACAAGGATATTAGTTAATATATGCATTTTGATGTCATTTTGTCTGTATTTATTCATCCATGCACAAACAAGTGGAGGAGAGCTCAATTTAGTATTTGCGCGGAGTTTACGCGGCTGTCTGTGTGCGTGCGCTTCAGATGTGTGTGTGTGCGCTTCAGACGTGTGCGCGGAAAACTTCTCACACAGCGCGACTGTTACTCCAAAAATCCCGAGCGTCTTTTATGCTCACCTTGTGTCTTCGAGCAGTCCTGATCAGATCAGATTGAACGAGAATGCATGCATTGGCTGTAATGCATAGACAGACATTATGTGAAAATGTGGACAGTGCCAAAATAAAGGTGTCTTTTATACTACAGATATCGATATTTTTCACATGGCATCGATGCATCGTATCGTCATACATCGTATCGATATATCGATCCATATCGATGAATCTTTACACCCTAATATTTATCAGTGAACAGATTTCATCAGCAATCATGAACAATTATAAAAGTTCAGATACTCTATGTTGATTCTGACATGTCTGTTAAGGTCGTGATTATTAAGCTTATTACTTACAATCTTAATCTTATAAGCTTGTAGAAATTCTTCACACAAACAGATGTGGCTTAATTTTGTATAATTGAACCCTTCCACAGCGGGCAAACACCGGCTGAATCAGACTATCAGCTTTTGGAGATTGCACGAAGACTTGAGATGTACGGAGTGCGTCTTCACCCCGCAAAAGATCGCGAGGGTACGAAGCTCAGCCTTGCCGTGGCTCATTCTGGTGTGCTAGTCTTTCAGGTAAGTTACACGTGCTTTTCTAAATGAAGAAGGGGATTATTGTGGCTATATGAGGTTTATCCTAGAGCAAAGCTTTCTTGTTCTGAATTGGAATACGTTGTGATTTTTATTGTCTTAAATTGTCCCTAAATGCACTTTTATGCTTGACTTCTAAAGGGACACACCAAAATAAATGCTTTCAACTGGTCTAAAGTCCGCAAGCTGAGCTTCAAAAGGAAGCGCTTTCTCATAAAACTACGACCTGACTTAAATGTAAGTGCTCCCTTGATTGTTTTATAACAATTATCGAATGTATCCATTTGCCCTGTAGTTTAGGGAACATTATAAATAAATAAAAATCTGTTTCTGCTCTCGTAGCAGAGTAACTATCAGGATACTCTGGAGTTTATGATGGGAAGCAGGGACTGCTGCAAGGTGTTTTGGAAGATTTGTGTGGAGTATCATGCCTTTTTCCGCCTGTACGAAGAACCCAAACCCAAGCCCAAACCAGTTTTGTTCACCAGGGGTTCTTCTTTCAGGTTCAGGTAATAACATGTGCACTTAAAGTTGTCTTAACTTCACCATCACCAGAAATGTAATTTACCACTAAGTGAGATATTTTACCTCGGTAACTTCTTTCTCTAGCTCAGCATGTATTCTGCATGCATTTATATGCTAAATAATCAGAGTCCAAGTAGGTCTCAGTTCTTGCCAGATGGTTAATGTTTTGATGTACTCGTTTTCTGCTCCTGTGTTTGTTTCTGAATCGCTCTGACATCTGTCATGTTTTGCCTCATTAGTGGCCGCACACAAAGGCAGGTGATTGATTATGTAAAGGACACTGAATTAAAAAAGGTTCCTTTTGAAAGGTGAGTTTTCTCTGTTAACATTTGTCTAAATGTCACTACCTTTCTGCTGCATTTAATTTCCCTCCAAAATAGTCAACACACCAGTTATCTATTTCCCAAGAACCTTTATTGAGATGAGTCAAATTTTGCATTCAGAAACACCATGTCTCATGTACATGCCACTTCAAGGCTCTTTTATCCAAAGTACATTCAGATATGATTTATCAATATTCCATTCCAATCTCCATTGAGCATTTTCACCAGGTCTGTGCTGAAATATGTCATATCCTACACCCTAAAAATCACCTAGCAATGACCTAGAAACTAACCAGAAGTCCCTAGAAACCACCTAGCAGATTAGTGTTGTGTTGTGTGTTTCTGTGTAAGAGCTCGGTAAAGAGTATGAAGCGGTGGTCATTAAAGCCAATCATAGACGTATCTGTTGAGCTCATGAATACAATGACCAGTCAGCGGTCATGTCACCAGTCACCAGTCATGCATATCAAATACATGATACTGTAAGAATCTGCACAATAGTGCTCAAATCTTACCGGAATTTTTAAATATAAGTACCGAATTATATCACGGTCGGTACTTTTGACAACACTATAGCAGATCATACAAAATATTTTAGAAAACTCTTTGCAGAAATCACCCAAAACATCAAACATAAAAAATATTCTTGTCTAGTGGTATCATTCTAGTCAACTAGCAGCAGTCAAGGCCTTTTCATTATCATACAGTAACCCAATCAGCCAACATCCATAAAGCAGCTGAGTGGAAATATGTCAAAATTTGAACCTAGTGAAGAGATCCCCTTGGAAAAACTCCTTGCTAATCATTTCCAATCTTCCATCCTCAGAAAACACAGTAAAATTCAGTCCAACAGCAGTCTTTCTTCATTCCCACCCAGTCTTTGTGCCGAGGGTCAAGGAGAGGTGAGTGTAATCTATTTTAGTGTACTGTACAAACACAGCAGGAATGCATTAAACTATCCCATATTATGCAAGCTTAAAGTCAACAGCAGAATCGACCCCAAATACTTTCTAAATACACATTCCTGGTCTAATCTTGAATGAATTTTCAGTGCACCTTTTTCAGTGCAAGTAAAAAGCCTTAACACATTTTCCACCATAATATCATAACTTGCTCCACCTCTGGTAACTTCCATTCATGGGTCCGTTTCTGTTCTGGAATAGAGCTCCCAAGTGGCTTGCAAACTGCTTTTTCTTGTTGACTTTAAAGTGCCAGAGTTAAGAGTGGTCAATTTATGCCTCATCCTCTTCCTTTCTCTTCATTCTACATGTTACAGAGGAACGCCAGTGCTTCGGGACACCAGGTGGACTCACCTGTTGGGCGCACCCAAGTGACTGTTGAAAACCCGGCTCTCCAGCTTTACACTGGGAGCCTAACCTCACAGACCAACGGATGCCGAAACGGGACCCACGATGAGGCGGATGCTCGATTAAAGCCATCCCCATCCAAGCAGCAGGCTGAGCATCTGAGCACAGGTCTAGCATCGCATTCTGCCAAGGGTAGCAGCTCCTCGATACCTTACATTGACTGCAGTGACATAGAAAGCGAATATGATGTGGTCAAAGGCCGCGTCACTAGGTCTCATTCCCACACACATGACAATGATGAGGTTGAGCCAAACGGCTGTAGAGCGGGCAAGAGTAATGGTTATGGAAATGGTCAGAACCATGGTAAAGGAGCAAGCAAGTCTAGATTCCGGGAGTCTCCTTTGACCAGCCATCGGTTGGGTCAGAGTTCAGATACCTTCAATGGTAGTCAGTTGTCTAATGGGTCGTTTTGTGGTAACGGATCACCACGTGCTCTACCCCTGAGTAGTACCTTGGTGGATGAATTGTTTCAAGGTATGGACAGACGTGGTCTGGTGTCACCTTCAAGTCATCTAGTTGGTTCCCGGAGTGCAAACTGCAGCCCAGTGATGAGCAGTTTTCACAAAACCAACTCCCTAAACCATCCAGAGCAGATCGGCTATAGCGGTCGTCCCGTTGGGATGACGGTAGTCATTACCTTACCAATTGCCGATCTGGGAGTGAGCCTCAGCATTATGGGAGCTACTCCCCAATTGTTAATCGATTCCCACATTTGCAGAAACTCCAAAACGGCATGCGCAACCGTTCTGACACCGATCCCATGATTTTGAGCCAGTTAAGTTCAACCCCGGCCAATGAACCTCGATCAGTGGTCTCAAAAGCTGAACGTATTGCCGCCCTTGAGCGCCGTGTGGCTGCTAATGGGCTTGGAGCATCTAGCCAAGCTCGATCCAGCAGTGTCCAGAGACTCTATGGAAGTCGACTGAGTGCTAATGACCACAGTAGCCCAGTCCATATGATTGATGGTTCCACTAGTAGTGGAACGGAGTCTAGTGATACCGAGTCAGATGCAGGCAGCAACTCTTACAGTCAGCCCCTAGTCTTTGGAAACCCTGGGGCGGCCAATTCCTCCCCTATGCCCCAAAGCAAGTTCTCATGTGGCAGTCTCCAACTGGAGGATGAGGGTCAGGGGGGAGACAATGGCTACAGTTATCCCATCAATGAAGAGGATGGGGCGCAATTCTTCAACTGCTAGAGAAGGTGAAGTGCACCTGGTTATTTGTTGACTTTACATCTATTTTGCAACTTGGAGGTCCAGTCAAGGTACTTAAAGGTGCGTTGTGTAGTTTCTATGCCGTTAGTGACACCAAATGGACACGGCATGGCCTGGCATATCATTAACCAATTGTGCTTTGGGGGCGTTAGTATCTGCTGGTATTGGTAGTGTATGGGAATTACATTTGGTGGAACTAGTTGAGCAAGGATTACAAGATTAGCCCTGGTGGTATTTTTTGCAATATTTGGAAGGTTTAGGAAGACGACTCTATTCTGCCTGAAATAAATACTTTAATATTTCAAATATAGGTACAATAAATATCTATTACTCTTAGAAGATTAACTTCAGATTGATGAGGAATTGAAGGTCTTTCCGCAAAGTGCCATGTCTATAAATGTAGAGAATTAAATCTATTTACAATTGCTAAATAAGGTTACCCATATTACTGCTAACCAATTGACTACTCAAATTGCCAAACGTGTGAAATAATATTTCTTTGTCATTCGTGTAGAAACAAAGGATTACAAAAATACAGAAAGGAACAATGCATGTACTCCTTTCTGTTAGTCATACCTTACAGAAGCTAATGTCAGCTAATTTCTTTATGCACTAGCAATATGCTATTGCCAAAATAGTGGCGATATGACAACAAATGTCCAAGATATGAAAGTGTTGAGTGTCACTGCTGTATGGCATTGACGATTTGTCACAGCTAGGCTAGCTAGTTCTTCAAGATTCCGATGGATAGCTTTTGTATAAACTTGAACTATGCTTGTATTGTAGTAAAAGCAGATCATACTGGTTGGATGTGTGATAAATTAAGATATTTTGTAGACATAACTTGAGATAAGCAACAGTAAATGGTTTAACTTTTTATCATGTGCATCAAATATTTTCACTCAACCACGATGGCTTCATGCTAGCTCTGTTATTGTTTAGTTTTTTTCCGAAATGGTTGAAGTTTCAAGTTCTTTATCTTTGATGTTTCTTCTTGGGGTGCGGCACGATCTGGTGGCATTGTCATGTTTGCTTGCCTATTTCTCAGCATGCATCACTTGTGTAAAAATACAACATTATACAGATTTTATTTTGTTTTGCTTCGCTGCTTAATTTCTTTTTCCCTAAACAAACCGCTGTATCTCTGGCACGCCTCATCAATGTCATCTGTTTGTGGTGCGTTTGCAATGCTTGGTGTGCATTTGATTTGTAAGTATATTAACCTGTGCTCAGGTTGCATTGCTTTTAAGACATCTCCTGCCCAATTTCAGCACTGTTCTAGCAGCATGTATCTCTGGAATGCCTCACCTTGTCTTTTTTCCCTCTCTCTTGGAAGCATGTCAACCTGTCCTTGTCTCAGTATCTGCCCTGTCCTTTCCATACATGTACAAAACCTTTGAATTGACGGGGGGCCATTAAAATGCAGTGGTCTTTTGAAGTGGAGATGGATGTAGGTAAGAATTGGACAGACTGCGAGTAAGAAACTTTTGAGGCTCAGAATGTGAAGTTTAAAAAGATTAGGAAGGTTTTCAAGAGCTGTCCTGAAATGTGCTTATGTTCAGTCTGACCTTTTATCCAGAAGTTCCAGCACTTATTTGCGATATTGTTTTTTGCATATTCTTTATTGTGTTCTGATGCATTAGGGAATTAATTTGCAATATAATCTAAAACAAAACTTTGTTTATTTTCCTAAAGCCTACTTTTCTGGTCTTTTGAGAAATATTCTTTATTTTGCATGGCAATCTTATGTCAGTGAAAGGTTTTGGAAAGTGTTGGCAAAGCCATTCGCAAGACCACTGCAGTTTTTGTGTCCGTTACTGTAAATTTGGCAATATTTATAGGAAAGCATCAGTTTATGCCACTGTTGGTATGAATGTATACAATCCTCACCCACCCATCGATCTGTAATTTATCATTTCCAGTGACCAAAGTAGTTCTTAGCTTTTTGTAAATTATACTAAAATGTGATTTTACTTGTAGAATTGATCACAAGAATACTGTAGCAATATTGAATGATTCACACTTTTTCCACCTGTGATTTTTTTCAGTATGAATTGTATGTTGCTGAGGTATACGAAATGCTCCAGATATATTTGTGTAATATTTTTGAACTGTGCTCTCTTAAAATACTCATAATTAACAGTGCAATCACTGTGGCACATATGCAAAACGATTAACCATAAGTGTATGTGTTTACAAACCGTCTCACGTAGACTGTACTAGACTAAATAACCAGATAAGCAATGGAAAGGTCACACTTGTGAGCCTTAGTATACGTTTTTTGAACTCTTCCTCCCTGTTGCAACCCTGTAGGACTTATAAATGGACTTTCTGAAGTCTCAAGGTTGTTAACTTTCTCTATGCCTGTACGATCTGTACGATTGATGTCTTTTTTTTTTTACTACTCCAAGCCCATTTCAGTACTTTTTTTCATTCTGGAACACTTTAACATTGTAAATGAATGTGCATTAGAAGCAATAAAACATGGTACTTGTGAAGCGGGACTCCAGACGTTTTCTCCGATGCCCGTAGATGTTAGCACCTTGTTTGGTGGTAGAGTAGCCGTAGTCGTTTAGTTGTTTGTCTTGCATGTTTACATGTGTACGTGATGAGACCTTTGCCACCAGATTTGCGGCTCGTCCAAAATCCTCAATAATGGCGGCACAGTGGACACTCGGTGCATTTGAAATGACCCGGTTCGCATGTTGCATCTCATTCGTGCCAAGGCATGGGACACGAAACATTGTCGGGCAAGTATGTGAATGTACTTGTGTAGTGAATGTAGTGGTCTGAAGATTTCCCCATCATCCAGGGAATGTGTGATGTATCCCAGCAGTGTCCTCAGGCAGAAATCCCAGACTGGGATGGCGTGACTCACTCATGTCTGGATCCCGATGTGGTGCTGTCATCCGTAGTCCATTTCCAAACACAATGTGTGTCGTGCAGCTTTACCCCTTGGCGATTTTGAATCTTTACTAGTAGTATTAAGGATAAAAATGTCAAAACTACCCTGCAGAAAAGCCCTGCTGAGACTGGCATGGATTTGCATGCTAGCCTAAGCTGGTTGGTTCTGGACTTACTGGTAAATCATGCAGTTTTTGATAAAGCTGTTGACTAAGAAGTCTTGCTAGTGAAGATTTCTGGTCATTATACCAGCATCTAAAATGCTTGCTGGTCACTAGCTGCTATTTTCAGTAGGGTAGTTTGACTGAATGTACATTTTGAACCCTTGTATTTGATTGTTTTTACTAAATGCAGTAGTCTCACTAGTCCATTGATATTTGATAACCCAATCCGCATTACTTCAAGGCTTTAGCATGACCTGCCTGTTCTCCTGTAGGTCCAGTTTCCAGCAGCCCTCAGCACAGCGAGTCTCCGTCTGCAGGCCAGGCGATGGTGAATGGCCAGAAACAGAGTCTCAGCCTGGGCCCAAGTCCAGACAGACGGCAGCCTTCGCCTCTCACCAGCCCTTTACTGACGGACGCCGGCTTCGTCCGCACAGACGACGAGGACGAGGTTCGGAGGAAGGTTTGTTTTTTGGAGAGGGAACGGTGTTCAAGATTAGCAGCATGTGCTTGTAAGAACTGGCCTTGGTGGGTCACTTTGACCAGTTACTGCTGGATTATGTGGCTAAAGTCAAATTGTTGACTGTTGTAAGAATGCTATTCTGAACTTCTAAGATATATAAACCATCTAGTTTTTTCAATCACCAATCTTGAAGGGATGCTCACCCAGAAATGATTTATTTTCATTGTTTACTCACCCTCACATTGTTCCATATCTGCTTGAGTTTCTTTCTTCTCTTGAGCACACAAGAAGATATTTAGAAGAATGTTGATAACCAAACAGCTGAGTAGCCATTGACTTCCATAGAATGAAAATAACTATGGAAGTCAATGGCTGCCGGCAACATTTTTGGGTGAGCTATCCCTTTAATGCTGATATCTAGAGAGAAGGGTTTAGTTTAAAATCATGAATGTGATATAACTTACATATAGTATTAACTCATTATATTTGTATTATATAAGTTAATAATATTAGTATTTCCTTATACAGTTTTATAAAAACAAAATCTGTTTCATAAATATGTTTTTGTTTATTAGAATATATTATAAAAATTATAAAATTTTATTAGGACTGTCAAATGATTAATTGCACCCAAAATAAATGTGTGTTTATAATAATATGTGTATGTACTGTATATATATATATATATATATATATATATATATATATATAAATACGCACACATGCATGTATACATTTAAAAGTATGTTATATGTATATATATATTATATCACATTTTTATAAATATATATATTTTATATATAAATATAGCATGTTTTTCTTAAATGTGGCGATTCTTATATATTCTTATAGTAAATATATCACGATGAATCACTTAACAGTCCTGTTTCTTTTTATTTAATTTTATGTTTTATTGTTATTATTTTGAATTCATATTTATCCTTTGCTGCTGATGTGGCAGTGAATTAATAAATAAACACATAAATACTTCCATTGTCATGTGCACAAAATTGCTGAAATTATATGAATAGCTTTATTTTACTCAGCACTGAAAAATCACTTAGAATAACCAAATATTAAGTAATTAATATGGCTGACTAATATAATGCTTATGACTAGTTGGGTCTTTTGTTGCTGATAAACACTTCATTAATCGTTTCCTTAAGTTCTCAATCGTTGTGGCAAAATGTTTCATTCGGGCCTAATTGTTTTTGTCAGCCAATTCAGCCTCTTTAACTGTAGCTGACGAACACCACAATCATCTCCTCAGCTGTAGATTTCAAGGACCCTCGGCTAACTTTCCTCTCTAAATTACATTGTGCTTGAATTGAAGGCGCTCTAGACAAATTAAGGTTACGTTGAGAAGTGGAAGGGCTGCGTTAAAAGAGTTTTATCATCAGAAGTGTCACTGTGTTTTGTCTCTGTGGACGTCTCAGAATAGGAGACCTAGATAAACTCAACCCAAATTCCAGTCTATTTAGGGCAGATTATGTAGCGGCGGAGTGAAGCGGCTCAGTGAACAGTGAGCGTTTAACTTCACTGAGACGCGTGTGTGTGTGTGTGTGTGTGTGTGGTGTGTGTGTGTGTGTGCGTGTGTGTGTGTGTGTGCGTGCGTGTGTGTGTGTGTGTGCACGCGTGTGTGTGTGTGTGTGTGTGTGCACGTGTGTGTGTGTGTGTGTGTGTGTGTGTGCGCGTGTGTGTGTGTGTGTGCGTGCGAGGATCAAGTGTGGTTTTGTCATAGATGTCTAGTAAATTTTCTACTTTCTACAGTTGTTGGCATTTGGTTCAGCAGCATTTTATTGGACTAAAATGTTCCTTGATGTTTATGTTTCTGACCCATTTTTTATCAGCAAAAGACTTTATAAATATAAATATATATATATATAATAGATTTTGAATGCTTTAAATGCATCCATAAAAGTATAGAAATATCTCCTGTTATTAGTTTTTTATTGTGTCCTCATAATTTTAGTGCTGGGCAACGATTAATTAACGATAAATTAAATGTATATAATATATGTGTGTGTACTGTGTATATGTATTATGTATATATAAAGTAGAGGTCTGCACGGGCTTTAAACTGAACCTTCAACTAGGTTCTGGACCAGGGTTGAGAAACACTTTCCTACACTTTTTAATTTTTCAATTTCTTTAATGTAATGTAATTTAATTCAATGTTTCCTTTCTTCCACTCACAGAGGTTCCCGACTGATAAAGCGTACTTCATCGCCAAAGAGCTCCTGACCACCGAGAGGACGTATCTGAAGGATCTGGAGGTCATTACCGTGGTAAAAGCTCCATCAATCTCATGCAGTCTTTGAGTTTTCAGGCTCATGTAATATCTGGAACATTCCAGCTGTGACTTGTTGCTAGGCAGTTGCTTTGGTGATCTGTTTTTGTTTTCCCCCAAACACTTGCTATGCATTTGCTAAAGTACAGAGTGTTGCTAGGCAGTTGCTCATTTTTGGATTGTTGCTAGGTTGTTACTAAGGTATTTTTGGGGGGGTTGGTTGGTTTCTAGGGTATTAAACAGTTCATATGTTGTTCTGAATTGTTGCTAGGATGTTACTAAGGTATTTTTGGGGGGGTTGGTTGGTTGGTTTCTAGGGTATTAAACAGTTCATATGGTGTTCTGAATAGTTGCTAGGTTGTTACTAAGGTATTTTTTGGTTGGTTGGTTGGTTGGTTTCTAGGGTATTAAACAGTTCATAGGGTGTTCTGGATTGTTGCTAGGTTGTTACTAAGGTATTTTTTTGGGGGTTGGTTGGTTTCTAGGGTATTAAACAGTTCATAGGGTGTTCTGGATTGTTGCTAGGTTGTTACTAAGGTTGTTTTTTTTGGTTGGTTTCTAGGGTATTAAACAGTTCATAGGGTGTTCTGGATTGTTGCTAGTTAGTTTCTTGTAATTCTTCATGCAGTTAAATCATTCAATATTGGAGTGTTTTTGACCAAAAGTTTCTTGTCGACTTTGAAGTCACATTTTTTAACATGTTTTAATCTATTTTCTCTGGAGGTTAAGGAGAAACATTTACACCAAACACAATAAAGCGTGTTAAGATAAGGTGTAGTTGTTGTTCCTTCACTGCTTGGCTCCTCCTGTCTGTACGTCTGCTTTGTAATGCATCTCTTTGATGTCTTACAAGGTAGCGGAAAGAAGCAGCAGGGCGACACGTTTACACGTCTCATAAATATTCCCTTTTGGCTTGTGGATCTGAAGCTGCTGTTTGGATCCCAGACGTCCACACCCACCTGACTGTGCTCGTTATTACAGCTGCATCTGTTCAACAGTTTAAACACCAAAGAGATCTCCTCACAGCCATCTGCACTGCTAGCGAAGAGGCACAATTCAGGCCACAGTATACTTTTACACATATGTGAGGGTCTGTGTACGGTACAAGTTTCGTCACCAGAAAAGTACGCAAGGACTGCAGTTTCTAAGGTGTTTGGGTTGATTGTTGACAAGTTGCCAGATGGTTGTTAGGGTTGTTGCTTGGTGGCTAGGTGTTTTTAGGGTTTTTGGATGGTTGCTAGGGTGTCAATAAGCAGTTTCTAGGGTGTTCGGGTTGATTGTTGACAAGTTGCCAGATGGTTGTTAGGGTTTTGGTTGGCGGCTAGGTGTTTTTAGGGTTTTTGGATGGTTGCTAGGGTGTCAATAAGCAGTTTCTAAGGTGTTCGATTGTTGACAAGTTGCCAGATGGTTGTTAGGGTTTTGGTTGTTTAGGGTTTTGGATGGTTGCTGTCAATAAGCAGTTTCTAGGGTGTTGGTTGATTGTTGACAAGTTGTTGACATGTTAGCGGATGGCCAGGTGTTTTAGGGTTTTTGGATGGTTGCTAGGGTGTCAATAAGCAGTTTCTAGGGTTGTTGACAAGTTGCAGATGGTTGTTAGGGTTGGTTGGCGGCCAGGTTTTTAGGGTTTTGGATGGTTGCTAGGGTGTCAATAAGCAGTTTCTAGGGTGTTCGGGTTGATTGTTGACAAGTTGCCAGATGGTTGTTAGGGTTTTTGGTTGGCGGCTAGGTGTTTTTTAGGGTTTTTGGATGGTTGCTAGGGTGTCAATAAGCAGTTTCTAGGGTGTTCGGGTTGATTGTTGACAAGTTGCCAGATGGTTGTTAGGGTTTTTGGTCAGCGGCTAGGTGTTTTTAGGGTTTTTGGATGGTTGCTAGGGTGTCAATAAGCAGTTTCTAGGGTGTTCGGGTTGATTGTTGACAAGTTGCCAGATGGTTGTTAGGGTTTTTGGTTGGTGGCTAGGTGTTTTTAGGGTTTTTGGATGGTTGCTAGGGTGTCAATAAGCAGTTTCTAGGGTGTTCGGGTTGATTGTTGACAAGTTGCCAGATGGTTGTTAGGGTTTTGGTTGGCCAGGTGTTTTAGGGTTTTTGGATGGTTGCTAGGGTGTCAATAAGCAGTTTCTAGGGTGTTCGGGTTGATTGTTGACAAGTTGCCAGATGGTTGTTAGGGTTTTTGGATGGTTGCTAGGGTGTCAATAAGCAGTTTCTAGGGTGTTCGGGTTGATTGTTGACAAGTTGCCAGATGGTTGTTAGGGTTTTTGGTTGGCGGCTAGGTGTTTTTAGGGTTTTTGGATAGTTGCTAGGGTGTCAATAAGCAGTTTCTAGGGTGTTCGGGTTGATTGTTGACAAGTTGCCAGATGGTTGTTAGGGTTTTGGTTGGCGGCTAGGTGTTTTTTAAGGTTTTTGGATGGTTGCTACTAGGGTGTCAATGAGAAGTTTTTAGGGTTGGTTGCTAGGTGGTTGTTAGAATTTTTGATTGGTTGCTAGGTGGTTTTTAGAATTTTTGGTTGGTTGCTAGGTGGTTGTTAGATTTTTTTGATTGTCTGCTAGGTTGTTGTTAGGCTTTTGGATGGTTGCTAAGGCTTTTCTGGTGGTTGCTAAGGTGTTCTGGTGTGCTAGGGTGTTACTTGATGGTTTCCTTTTATATATCATGTAGAATATTTTTTGTAAGGGCGCAAAAAATCACTGTGGATGTTTTGTAGTATCCAGAACTTGAGAATGAAGAGACAAAGAGTCTTTTATTCATGGATTCTTTGGTCATCACGTCACACAGTCTGTCTGAGATAGTCATCACGCTGCTGATCTCTTCATGTTCAGATCTGAAACGATTGATGTATTCCTCCATTTACTGTAGATAAGGCTCATATCATGAAAAACTGATTTTGAAGAAGAGTTTGATGAGCTAGATGTATTCAAAGCTTTCTCTACAACTCATCCAGAGCAAGAATGCTATGAAAATGTCTTATGTTTTTCTTCTTTCCTTGTATGTTTTCAGTCCTTTCAGAAGTCCATAGGGAAGGATGAAGCCATGCCGGACTCCTTGAGGAATCTCATATTTGCCAATTTTGAACCAGTGTATAAATGCCACGAGACGTTCCTGAAGGACGTGGAGCAGCGTCTGGCTCAGTGGTGTGTATATCAGATAAATGTGTTTGTTATATTGCAATGTGTACAAACCGCTCCAACCATAACAGACACACGCCTCGATCTGTCATTCAGGATTTTAATACGCCGTTTGATGCCTTTTCATTTGCTAGTCAAATAACAATTGCATTGCATCAGATCTAGTTAGCTGTAACATGACATGAAATTAAGCACACATGACTGAAATACCTGTCGGTACATAAAAGTGCATCTGTCAAGAACATGCCCAGGCCATATTTAATCGTAAAATCAAAAGGGAAAATATATTTTGCATGCAGAAAATGTCTTGTGTCGTAATTTTCGTGAAAATTCAACACTTTTTCTGCTGCAGTTTGGTCCTAAAAACGCCCTTCGTGTTCATAACACTGCATGATTTGATGCTGGTTTTCTGTTGTGCGCCTTTAGGCTGCATAACTAGTTTAACTAGCATAACTAGCAAGTCTTGTTATGTTGAAAGGCTTCACAAATTAGGTTTTGCTTGACAACAGATAGACCAGTGTATTATTTCATTTGTAAATTAAATAAATATTAATATTTATGTTTTTATAAAATACTAATATTATAAAATATAATATTGTTTTAAATAAAATATGAATATATTATAAAATATATTTGTAAAATGTATATGATTTTCATTATTCACACACACACACACACACACACACACACACACACACACACACACACACACACACACACACACACACACACACACACACAGACACAGAGACAGACACACAGACACACACACACACACACACACACACACACACACACACACACACACACACACACACACACACACACACACACACAGACACACACACACACACACACACACACACACACACACATACACACACACACACACACACATTTACATTATAATATTATTCATATATATGTACATTATATATCTCATTTGTGAGAATTATTATTTTTATTGAATTAATGTTTTTTAATTTGATCAGTCAAATAATGCATAATGCATAAACCATTTGCTATTTTATATATACTAGAATTTACTAGATAAAAATATGTTTTAAGATAATTTCTATAATACTTCTAATTATTGCTTATAAATCTGTCCATGCATCTATCCATCCATCCATCCATTTTTTTTGTATATTCATATTAGTCAAACGAATATTGTGTCATAAGACACATCTCTGTAGAAATGCTGCTCAGAACAGAGCTGCAGTATGTTCTCCGCTCCGGCGGTATGATGTGTTCATGCAGTAACTGATGGAGCTCCGCTGTTCTCCTGCGCGGCTGTAATGTTTAATGCTGCTCTGTGAGGAGCGGGCTGGACCTGTGTTAAAGGACAGGGTGATAAATGGAGGTTTTAGTGTGTGGGAACGGCTCAATAGCGTGACTTCAGTGATGTTCAGGAGCTCAGAAAGTCTGTGTGCATCGATGAACAAAAGAGACATCTGCTGGAAGACACGAGAACTTCAGTTCACCCAAAACTCAGTTACTCTCATGAAGTTCAATCTGTATAACTGACTTTCTTCTGTCGAACAGAAACGGAGATGTTTAGCATTCAGTGAAAAAAAAAAAAAAAAATGTAATCAATATGACTTGTGCACAATATTCAAAGTCTTCTAAAGACATATGATAGACTTTTGTTAGGATCAAATCCAAATGTAAGTCGTTAATCAGCTTTCAAATCTCATTAATGCTTGCGGTGAACCTCTTAAGAATCATCATGTTGGCATTTTGTTGCTGTCAGATTGTTTTGTTTAATTGACGCTAGTGACTAATACAAGTTACTGCAGTTTTATTATTATTATTAAAATAAAGTATTTGGCAGAAACATGGCTCATTAGTTTTAGGGGGATTTGTAGTATTTTAGCATGTTTGTTGCTGTAAATTATATATATATATATATAAAATGCTCTTAAATTACCACAATTAGTTAAAATGCACAATATATATATATTTTAGTGCTGTCAAAAGATTAATAGCGATTAATTGCATCCAAAATAAAAGTTTTTGTTTGCATTATATTTATTATATATATATATATAATTTCAGAAAAATATGTTATGTTTATATTTTAAATTCTGTATATTTATATATAATATAAGAATATAAATACATAAATTAATATACACATAAATATTTTCAAAATATACACTGTATGTGTATGTATTTATAAATACATAATAAATATACACAGTACACACACACATGATGTAAACAAAACTGTTATTTTGGATGCGATTAATCATTTGACAGCAGTAATCTATATTTTTAATATCACTATTAGCATTGAATTCAAAACATCAGAGTATGTGAATGATTAAGTGAACGTGTCATTTCCTTAGAAAACGAGTCCAACAACAATCAGCCATAAAAAAAGGAAATATGTTCATATTAAATTATTACATATCATTTAAATATATAATTTTTAATAAAAAAAAATATTAATATATTAATGTAATATGCATATATTAAATGTAATGTAATGGATAAAATAAGCGTAATATGCATTGATATAATACTGAATATATGAATATAATGATTGTTAATTTAGTTTGTCGTTCCCAGGGAAGGTCGATCTAACGCACACATCAAAGGAGACTACCAGCGCGTCGGAGACGTCATGCTGAAGAACATCCAGGGTTTGAAGGTCAGAACATCTACAGCTGTCTTTCATCCTCTTTCTTTTCAGAGATATTAGTTATGGACTATGTTTTTTAATATAAGACATCAAATGGGAATATATGGGAATGTGAAATGGTATATAAAATGGGACAAAATTTGTTGTCGAGAACTTTGAAAACATAATAATAATTATTATTTTATTTTCATAAATGTTTGAGGAGATGTAATACTGTGCCATAAGCCACACCTGAAAATAAACCACATAAACACAATAAACATGTATGCTAATGGTGTGCAAGCATTTTAAAGATTACATGATATTACATAAAACATGATATCAGATACCACTGGACTATATGATTACCGTTCATATACCATGGTGTTTTCAAAGAATACTCGGTGTTGAGGAAAGTTACTTTTTAAAAGTAATGCATTACAAAAATTTGTTACTCCTGAAAACAATAATTAATAATTGCATTGGTTACTTTTTATGCAAAGTAATGCATTACGTTACTTTTGCATGATTTTTTCTCATCTGGGTTGGGCTTGCTTCTCTGTTTTTAATATACAAAAGTTATATTTTTGGCATATGTAACCAAAAGTGAAATGAAGGAAGGAAGGAAATGTAAAGTCAACATATTTAACATATTCTGAGTTTCCATTTCAGCTTTTATTCATTTTGAGGAATACTAAATCTGTTTTTGTGCAAGTGGGATGAGTAAATGCATATTCATATTTCATATGCACTGGTACTTAATTATTTATAAAGCCATTCTGGGGATGTTGCCCTCATATCTCTGCTGTCTTATAAAACAGAAAGCTGTTGAGAAATACTTCCTTCGCTCACAGAACTATTATACTCTCTCTGTTCCTTTAGTCCGATCTGAATTAGGAAAAAAGGCTTTATGTAAGCAGCTCCGTCTGACTGGAATCATCTGCAATCGAATTAGAAATTACAAAGTTTGGATCTTTTCAAAAGAGTTATTCGGCAAATGGAAATTGACTCAATGACATGTAACTGTTTTTAAGTGTCTCTAGTCTGTCTGTGTTGTAATATTTTGTGATGAAACTGATGTATTGCTGTCCATTTTGGCCAGAACACTCCTGCAAAAGAGATTTTTAATCTCAGAGAGTCTCTTCTGGTTAAATAAAGGTTAAATAAAAAAATAATATTAAGTCTAGAACTACAGTAACCGTCGTCTTTACACATTGCACACAACGCGTCTGTACTTACTGCAGATTAAATTGTAAATAACTGGCTTTGCTTATTTGAAAAAGTAACTCAGATATTTGACTGTAATGCATTACTTTACTAGTTACTTGAAAAAAAAGTCATCTGATTACATAACTCGTTACTTGTAATACGTTACCGCTAAAGTATTATCAAAATACCATTTTGTATCATACTGTGGTATTCTTAGAGCATCAGACCCAGTGTCATGAGATCTGGAAGTAATGTGGTTTTGGCCATGGTGTGATGTTATTGACTGGTTTTGTTCCCTCAGCTGCTCACGGCTCATCTTCAGAAGCATTCGGAGGCGCTGCTGGAGCTGGAGCGCATGTGTCGCTCGTCCCGGAGGCTGGAGGGTCTGTGTCGAGACTTCGAGCTGCAGAAGGTGTGTTACCTGCCCCTCAACATCTTCTTCCTGCGGCCGCTGCACCGTCTCATGCACTACAAGCAGATCCTGGAGCGCCTGTGCAAACACTACCCACCGACACACGACGACTTCAGAGACTCGCGAGGTACGCCGTCCCACAGCCGCTTCACTCTCTGTTTCTGATTCAGAGTTCATTATTATAATAGTGATTACATGTAACAAGGACACCTTAAAGCACCCATTGAGGTGGGATATGGGTACGGTTAGGGACAGGTGTGGTGGTATGGGTAGGTTTAAGCGATGGGTCAACAGTGTAATTATAAACAGAATTACAGAAATGTATTACATGTGTAATTACATGCAGGTGTTAAATAAATTGTGTATGTACACAACAAGTGCATTGTACTAAATTATTAATTTAAATGTACAGTGCTCAGCGTAAATGAGTACACCCCCTTTGAAAAGTAACAAATATCTCAATGAACACAAAAATATTTTCCAAAATGTTGACAATACTAAGTTTTATATAACATCTGTTTAACTTATAACATGAAAGTAAGGTTAATAATATAACTTAGAGAACTACATTTTCAGTTTTACTCAAATTAGGGTGATGCAAAAATGAGTACACCCCACTGAAAGTCTCTGGAGCAAAGCTAAATTGTAGACTACAAATGTCTAATTTAACAAGAAATCAACGACATGTGAGTCTAATTATTCATTACACAGGTGACAGTTGACTATAAAAGGGTGTTACTTAAAGAAAACCCCTTCCCATTTCATGCTGTCAGCAATGGCACCACATGGAAGAGAAATGTCACAAGACCTGAGAAAGAAAATAATTCTTTACACAAGAAAGGTGAAGGGTACAAGAAGATCAGCAAAGCTTTACTTATCAGTCAGAATACTGTAGTAAAAGTGGCACAAACATTTAAAAAAGATTCACTTAAGTACTCATTTTTGCATCACCCTAATTTGAGTAAAACTGAAAAATGTGTAATCTAAGTTAAATTATTAACCTTACTTTCATGTTATATAAGTAAAACAGATGTTATATAAAACTTAGTCTTGTCAACATTTTGGAAATGGTTTTTGTGTTCATTGAGATATTGTTTAAAATTGTACTTTTCAAAGTGGGTGTACTCATTTACGCTGAGCACTGTAAGTACTTAGTAGTTAAGGCTACTTAATATAAAGTAGGACCAACAATATTTTTGTTTTGTTTTGTGCTGTCAAACGATTAATCACGATTAATTGCATTCAAAATAAAAGTTTTTGTTTACATAATATATGTGTGTACTGTCTGTGTATATTTATTATGTATATATAAATACACATACAGTACATGCATGTATATATTTAAGAAAAAATATATTTGTATATAATAAATATATTTATAAATAATATAAATTATAAGAATATACATATGTGCATGTAAATAGATGTCAATATTTTTAAAATATATACATGCAAGTGTGTGTATTTATATATACATAATAAATATACACAGTACACACATATATTATGTAAACAAAAACTTTATTTTGAATACAATTAATCGTTGACTGCACTTGTTTTATGTTTTGTTTTGTGCTTTGCTTTGTTTTGTTTTGTCCACCGATGCACAATGTCTTCAGAGACTCACGAGGTAGTTTCTGAATTAATTGTTATTAAAATAGTAATTACATGTAACGTGTGTAATAAGTACACCTTAAAATAAAGTGTTACCCGTATTGCAAAACACTTCTGCTGCAATTGAGGTGGGACATGGGTAAGGTTAGGGACAGGTTTGGTGGTTTCGCTTGGTTTAACGGTGGGTAAAGCTGTAAGGGATGTTCAAATTCAAATGAGCTTTATTGGCATGACTTGCACAGTGTTGCCAAAGCATCGTCATTACATGAATAAGGAACAAATTATTATATAATACATAAAACAAGAATAGATCTATGAAGTAAATAAGTACATGCATTTTCTTTTTTTTCTTCCCTTTTCCCTTCACAACCAAGAAAAATATTTAAGACATTACAAAAAAAAAATGCATATGTATGCATATATATATATATACATACATAAGGGATGATCTCTAGATGCTTCCGTCTGTTCCAGCTGCGCTCGCGGATATTTCTGAGATGGTCGTGCAGCTGCACGGCACCCTCATCAAGATGGAGAACTTCCAGAAGCTGCTCGAGCTCAAGAAAGACCTCTCTGGCGTCGACAATCTCGCCATGCCTGGACGGGTCAGTTCTGATGGGCTTGAAGTCAGAAAGCTGAACGAGCCGGTTAGAAATGTTCTGGTGTGACCTGCTTGTGTCTGTTTTGGCAGGAGTTCATCAGGCTTGGTTGTCTCAGTAAACTCTCTGGGAAAGGTTTACAGCAGAGGATGTTCTTCTTGGTAAGAGCCGCTCACTCTCTCATACTAGTTACACAGCGCTAGACATCTGTTACAGCCGGGGGGTCGTTAGAAGCATGATCGTTTCAGACTTGCAGCATCCTTTATTATAAGTACTGTATTGCTATGGTTACTGTATGAATAGTAAAAAAGTACTTCAGTATTACAATTTTGTTTTTTAATATATTTTATTTATGTTGTATTTGATCATGTATTATCTGTTTCTTTAATTTATTAATTAAAAACAATAATTTATTGTACCTTTATTTATATATTTGATCATTTATTATTTTGTTTTGTTTTAATATTTTTTTATTTTAAATTATTTTACTTGATTTTTTCTTTTGATAATTTATTTATTTTTTATTTGATTTTTTTATTTTGTTACATTTTCAATGTATTCAAATATTTATTTTTACTTTTTAATTCTATGAATGTTTTGTTTTATTTTTAAATATATTATTTTTGTTCTATTTAACTTTTTAATGTATTATGTTGTTTTATTGTGTTTTATTTTAAATGCATTATTTTTATATTATTAATTTTTATTTAATTTGTTTAAATATATTACTTTAATATTAAATTTTCTTATTGTCTATTTTATTTACGTTTTTGTTTCATTTAATTTATTTTTATTTGTGTGTTTTTTATGTTTCGTTCTATCTATTCATATTTCCGTCTTTTTATTGTATTATTACCACAGTACGGTTTTCTAAGTATTGACCGAAACGCACGTGATATTAGCATGTTTTTGGACCCCTGCTATAGTAATACTATAGTCTTTTTGAAGTGCCTTGGCGCACCAGTTTAAGTGAATCATCTTCATTGATCGTTTTAGGAGAGCGAAAACAATGAACATGAATATATTTCTTTCTCCTCTTGAATTTGTTTGCAGTTCAATGATGTTCTGATGTACACGAGTCGAGGGATGACGGCCTCCAATCAGTTCAAGATGCACGGCCAGCTTCCTCTGTACGGCATGACGGTGGGCAATATTGGATTGGTTTTTGACCATAACAGCGATGTTTCTTTCAGCTCTGTATGTTACGACAGTAGTATAGCAGCTCTGCCTGTGTTTGTTTTGGCCGTGTTCCTGCTGTCTCCGGTTACTAATTACACATTCACACAAACAGGCGCTCCATTGTTCTGAGGGCCACAGCTCCGGCACGTCCTGCTAAATTGCATATTGCATGTAAATGTAATTATCCAGAAACACGCAGCATTCGGATGCTGAATTGCAATCTTGATGAGGTTTTAATTGAAAAATAATGAGCGTTTTTGTTCAGACCTCGGTGCAGGAGAATCAAGAGAATCTTATTTTTCTTCTTTTGGCTTGGAGGTGAAATCTGAGTGTTTGTAATCGATGTGTTTGTGTAGATCCGTGAGAGTGAGGACGAGTGGGGCGTCCCGCATTCCTTCACTCTGTTTGGACAGAGACAGTCCGTGGTCGTGGCCGCCAGGTAATTAATTCACCTGTTCAGGGTTTAACTGCTCCACTATTACACGGACGGCTGGCTTTATGCTCGTCAGTGTCCGTGCCGGGCTCTTTCCTTGTTGTTGTCTTGTGTTTTCTGTGGATGTCGGTTCACGTCATGTTCAGTGTATAAATGAAAGATGAAATATATCCTGACGGAGCAGTTGTCTTTCTTTCTTCATTATATGAATTAGCGAATACAGTTCTGAGTAAATCACGTTCTAGTAGAAAGTAAAGAGTTATGAAGTGTTGTTGTTCTGTGAATTATATTGCAGCATTATATAAAAGCGGTTTCAAATGCATTTACTGAAATAAGATTTGAGCAGATCTGTACCGCAGGAATATTACAGGATTTTAAATTGAGATTTAAACGAGGTTCTGACTGGACAGACCACAATTAAAGCCATGAATAATGTCAAAAGACTTCTTTTTTAATAGTAGTAGTAATAATAATAATAATAATTATTATTACTGCTACTACTAGTAGTAGTGTTTTTAGATTTAATATGAATAATATTTTTATAATAATATTATTAATATATGTATGTATACATATATATAAACTGATTTCACAATTGTTTATAATTTTCTTATTTGTATTATTATAAACAAAATAATTGTTAGACTATCATTATTATTATTTATTATAAATATTATTATTGTTATTTAAATATAATAGCATAAATAATAATGAATAATTCTAGAAAACATAATAATTATTAGCACTATTAAAATGAATAATTATATAATTAAATATACTTCTACCAATAATAATAATAATTATTATTATTATTATTATTATTAAAAACTAAAAATCCTCTTATCTTATTATAATTATGTAATAATTGTTACATACATATAACAACGATTATTATTATTATTATTAAATATAAAATACTACTACCAGTGGTAGCAGTAATAATAATAATAATAATAAAGTCTGCACTGCATCTCAGCGCCATGTGTCACTGCAGTCAGTAGACATATGTCCTGTGTGATCACTGTTGTGTCTGCATCTCAGTGTTTCACTGACAGCAGTGAGTGTTCAGTAGAGATGATTTACAGGAGTATATGTCTCTGATCACTGCACTGTATCTCAGTGTCACTGTCACTGACAGCAGTGAGTGTGTCACTGACAGTAGAGATGATTTACAGGAGTATATGTCTCTGATCACTGTGTGTGTCTGCATCTCAGCGTGTGTCACTGACAGCAGTGAGTGTTCAGTAGAGATGATTTACAGGAGTATATGTCTCTGATCACTGTGTGTGTGTGCACTGCATCTCAGCATCATGTTTCACTGACAGCAGTGAGTGTTCAGTAGTACAGGAGTATATGTCTGTATATCTGATCTCTGATCACTGTGTGTGTGTGTCTGTATCTCAGCGTCATGTGTCACTGACAGCAGTGAGTGTTCAGTAGAGATGATTTACAGGAGTATATGTCTCTGATCACTGTGTGTGTCTGTATCTCAGCGTCATGTGTCACTGACAGCAGTGAGTGTTCAGTAGAGATGATTTACAGGAGTATATGTCTCTGACTGCACTGCATCTCAGCGTCATGTGTCACTGACAGCAGTGAGTGTTGTGTAGAGATGATTTACAGGAGTATATGTCTCTGATCACTGTGTGTGTCTGCATCTCAGCGTCATGTGTCACTGACAGCAGTGAGTGTTGTGTAGTGATGATTTACAGGAGTATATGTCTCTGATCACTGTGTGTGTCTGCATCTCAGCGTCATGTGTCACTGACAGCAGTGAGTGTTCAGTAGAGATGATTTACAGGAGTATATGTCTCTGATCACTGTGTGTGTCTGCACTGCATCTCAGCGTCATGTTTCACTGACAGCAGTGAGTGTTCAGTAGAGATGATTTACAGGAGTATATGTCTCTGATCACTGTGTGTCTGCACTGCATCTCAGCGTCATGTGTCACTGACAGCAGTGAGTGTTCAGTAGAGATGATTTACAGGAGTATATGTCTCTGATCACTGTGTGTGTGCACTGCATCTCAGCGTCATGTGTCACTGACAGCAGTGAGTGTTCAGTAGAGATGATTTACAGGAGTATATGTCTCTGATCACTGTGTGTGTCTGCACTGCATCTCAGCGTCATGTGTCACTGACAGCAGTGAGTGTTGTGTAGAGATGATTTACAGGAGTATATGTCTCTGATCACTGTGTGTGTCTGCACTGCATCTCAGCGTCATGTGTCACTGACAGCAGTGAGTGTTCAGTAGAGATGATTTACAGGAGTATATGTCTCTGATCACTGTGTGTGTCTGCATCTCAGCGTCATGTTTCACTGACAGCAGTGAGTGTTGTGTAGAGATGATTTACAGGAGTATATGTCTCTGATCACTGTGTGTGTCTGCACTGCATCTCAGCGTCATGTGTCACTGACAGCAGTGAGTGTTCAGTAGAGATGATTTACAGGAGTATATGTCTCTGATCACTGTGTGTCTGCACTGCATCTCAGCGTCATGTGTCACTGACAGCAGTGAGTGTTGTGTAGAGATGATTTACAGGAGTATATGTCTCTGATCACTGTGTGTGTCTGCACTGCATCTCAGCGTCATGTTTCACTGACAGCAGTGAGTGTTCAGTAGAGATGATTTACAGGAGTATATGTCTCTGATCACTGTGTGTGTCTGCACTGCATCTCAGCGTCATGTGTCACTGACAGCAGTGAGTGTTCAGTAGAGATGATTTACAGGAGTATATGTCTCTGATCACTGTGTGTGTCTGCATCTCAGCGTCATGTGTCACTGACAGCAGTGAGTGTTCAGTAGAGATGATTTACAGGAGTATATGTCTCTGATCACTGTGTGTGTCTGCATCTCAGCGTCATGTGTCACTGACAGCAGTGAGTGTTCAGTAGAGATGATTTACAGGAGTATATGTCTCTGATCACTGTGTGTGTGTGCACTGCATCTCAGCGTCATGTGTCACTGACAGCAGTGAGTGTTCAGTAGAGATGATTTACAGGAGTATATGTCTCTGATCACTGTGTGTGTCTGCACTGCATCTCAGCGTCATGTGTCACTGACAGCAGTGAGTGTTGTGTAGTGATGATTTACAGGAGTATATGTCTCTGATCACTGTGTGTGTCTGCACTGCATCTCAGTGTCATGTGTCACTGACAGCAGTGAGTGTTGTGTAGAGATGATTTACAGGAGTATATGTCTCTGATCACTGTGTGTGTGCACTGCATCTCAGCGTCATGTTTCACTGACAGCAGTGAGTGTTGTGTAGAGATGATTTACAGGAGTATATGTCTCTGATCACTGTGTGTGTCTGAACTGCATCTCAGCGTCATGTTTCACTGACAGCAGTGAGTGTTGTGTAGAGATGATTTACAGGAGTATATGTCTCTGATCACTGTGTGTGTGTGCACTGCATCTCAGCGTCATGTGTCACTGACAGCAGTGAGTGTTGTGTAGAGATGATTTACAGGAGTATATGTCTCTGATCACTGTGTGTGTCTGCATCTCAGCGTCATGTGTCACTGACAGCAGTGAGTGTTCAGTAGAGATGATTTACAGGAGTATATGTCTCTGATCACTGTGTGTGTCTGCATCTCAGCTCAATGTGTCACTGACAGCAGTGAGTGTTCAGTAGAGATGATTTACAGGAGTATATGTCTCTGATCACTGTGTGTGTCTGCACTGCATCTCAGCGTCATGTTTCACTGACAGCAGTGAGTGTTGTGTAGAGATGATTTACAGGAGTATATGTCTCTGATCACTGTGTGTGTCTGCATCTCAGCGTCATGTGTCACTGACAGCAGTGAGTGTTCAGTAGAGATGATTTACAGGAGTATATGTCTCTGATCACTGTGTGTGCACTGCATCTCAGCGTCATGTGTCACTGACAGCAGTGAGTGTTGTGTAGAGATGATTTACAGGAGTATATGTCTCTGATCACTGTGTGTGTCTGCATCTCAGCGTCATGTGTCACTGACAGCAGTGAGTGTTGTGTAGAGATGATTTACAGGAGTATATGTCTCTGATCACTGTGTGTGTCTGCACTGCATCTCAGCGTCATGTGTCACTGACAGCAGTGAGTGTTGTGTAGAGATGATTTACAGGAGTATATGTCTCTGATCACTGTGTGTCTGCACTGCATCTCAGCGTCATGTGTCACTGACAGCAGTGAGTGTTGTGTAGAGATGATTTACAGGAGTATATGTCTCTGATCACTGTGTGTCTGCACTGCATCTCAGCGTCATGTGTCACTGACAGCAGTGAGTGTTGTGTAGAGATGATTTACAGGAGTATATGTCTCTGATCACTGTGTGTGTGCACTGCATCTCAGCGTCATGTGTCACTGACAGCAGTGAGTGTTCAGTAGAGATGATTTACAGGAGTATATGTCTCTGATCACTGTGTCTGCACTGCATCTCAGCGTCATGTGTCACTGACAGCAGTGAGTGTTGTGTAGAGATGATTTACAGGAGTATATGTCTCTGATCACTGTGTGTGTCTGCACTGCATCTCAGCGTCATGTTTCACTGACAGCAGTGAGTGTTCAGTAGAGATGATTTACAGGAGTATATGTCTCTGATCACTGTGTGTGTCTGCATCTCAGCGTCATGTGTCACTGACAGCAGTGAGTGTTGTGTAGAGATGATTTACAGGAGTATATGTCTCTGATCACTGTGTGTGTCTGCATCTCAGCGTCATGTGTCACTGACAGCAGTGAGTGTTGTGTAGAGATGATTTACAGGAGTATATGTCTCTGATCACTGTGTGTGTGTGCACTGCATCTCAGCGTCATGTGTCACTGACAGCAGTGAGTGTTGTGTAGAGATGATTTACAGGAGTATATGTCTCTGATCACTGTGTGTGTCTGAACTGCATCTCAGCGTCATGTTTCACTGACAGCAGTGAGTGTTGTGTAGAGATGATTTACAGGAGTATATGTCTCTGATCACTGTGTGCACTGCATCTCAGCGTCATGTGTCACTGACAGCAGTGAGTGTTCAGTAGAGATGATTTACAGGAGTATATGTCTCTGATCACTGTGTGTGTGTGCACTGCATCTCAGCGTCATGTGTCACTGACAGCAGTGAGTGTTGTGTAGAGATGATTTACAGGAGTATATGTCTCTGATCACTGTGTGTGTGCACTGCATCTCAGCGTCATGTGTCACTGACAGCAGTGAGTGTTCAGTAGAGATGATTTACAGGAGTATATGTCTCTGATCACTGTGTGTGTGCACTGCATCTCAGCGTCATGTGTCACTGACAGCAGTGAGTGTTCAGTAGAGATGATTTACAGGAGTATATGTCTCTGATCACTGTGTGCACTGCATCTCAGCGTCATGTGTCACTGACAGCAGTGAGTGTGTAGAGATGATTTACAGGAGTATATGTCTCTGATCACTGTGTGTGTCTGCACTGCATCTCAGCGTCATGTGTCACTGACAGCAGTGAGTGTTCAGTAGAGATGATTTACAGGAGTATATGTCTCTGATCACTGTGTGTGTCTGCACTGCATCTCAGCGTCATGTGTCACTGACAGCAGTGAGTGTTCAGTAGAGATGATTTACAGGAGTATATGTCTCTGATCACTGTGTGTGTCTGCACTGCATCTCAGCGTCATGTGTCACTGACAGCAGTGAGTGTTCAGTAGAGATGATTTACAGGAGTATATGTCTCTGATCACTGTGTGTGTGCACTGCATCTCAGCGTCATGTGTCACTGACAGCAGTGAGTGTTCAGTAGAGATGATTTACAGGAGTATATGTCTCTGATCACTGTGTGTCTGCACTGCATCTCAGCGTCATGTGTCACTGACAGCAGTGAGTGTTGTGTAGAGATGATTTACAGGAGTATATGTCTCTGATCACTGTGTGTGTGTGCACTGCATCTCAGCGTCATGTGTCACTGACAGCAGTGAGTGTTCAGTAGAGATGATTTACAGGAGTATATGTCTCTGATCACTGTGTGTGTGCACTGCATCTCAGCGTCATGTTTCACTGACAGCAGTGAGTGTTCAGTAGAGATGATTTACAGGAGTATATGTCTCTGATCACTGTGTGTGTCTGCACTGCATCTCAGCGTCATGTGTCACTGACAGCAGTGAGTGTTCAGTAGAGATGATTTACAGGAGTATATGTCTCTGATCACTGTGTGTGTCTGCACTGCATCTCAGCGTCATGTGTCACTGACAGCAGTGAGTGTTGTGTAGAGATGATTTACAGGAGTATATGTCTCTGATCACTGTGTCTGCACTGCATCTCAGTGTCATGTGTCACTGACAGCAGTGAGTGTTGTGTAGAGATGATTTACAGGAGTATATGTCTCTGATCACTGTGTGTGTCTGCATCTCAGCGTCATGTGTCACTGACAGCAGTGAGTGTTCAGTAGAGATGATTTACAGGAGTATATGTCTCTGATCACTGTGTGTGTCTGCACTGCATCTCAGCGTCATGTGTCACTGACAGCAGTGAGTGTTCAGTAGAGATGATTTACAGGAGTATATGTCTCTGATCACTGTGTGTGTGCACTGCATCTCAGCGTCATGTGTCACTGACAGCAGTGAGTGTTCAGTAGAGATGATTTACAGGAGTATATGTCTCTGATCACTGTGTGTGTCTGCACTGCATCTCAGCGTCATGTGTCACTGACAGCAGTGAGTGTTCAGTAGAGATGATTTACAGGAGTATATGTCTCTGGTCACTGTGTGTGTCTGCACTGCATCTCAGCGTCATGTGTCACTGACAGCAGTGAGTGTTCAGTAGAGATGATTTACAGGAGTATATGTCTCTGATCACTGTGTGTGTGCACTGCATCTCAGCGTCATGTGTCACTGACAGCAGTGAGTGTTGTGTAGAGATGATTTACAGGAGTATATGTCTCTGATCACTGTGTGTGCACTGCATCTCAGCGTCATGTGTCACTGACAGCAGTGAGTGTTGTGTAGAGATGATTTACAGGAGTATATGTCTCTGATCACTGTGTGTGTCTGCACTGCATCTCAGCGTCATGTGTCACTGATTTCCAGTCTGATTCTCTTCATCGTATTGTTCCTGTCGTCTAGACGTGGTTGTGATTTGACTGTTTGCTCTCTCTTCTCTCTCCTGACCTGATGCATGAACTCGTATCTGATTCAAACCTTTGTGTCTCATGAAAACTTTTCTTACTTCAGAGGACGATGTGTTCCTGCTTTATATTCATTGTTGTAATTGTCTATGAAATAAGTGTGTTTGTTTATTTATTAGTTCATTTATTTATGTATTTATTTTACATTTGTAATAAAATTAAATTATATATATATTTTTTTAAATACTTATAATATATTTGTTTTAATTATGTCTAACTATTATATTTGTTAATGTTTATGTAATTATTATTATCAAATAATATGAAATTTATTTTTCTTTATTTTGTATTATTTAATATATATATATATATATAATTTATCATTATAGTTATTTTTATTAATAAAATTTATTATTTTGATTAATTGTTTTATTATTATTAATATGATCATTTTTATTACATTTCTAATATTTTTCTATTTTTAATTATTATTATAAGTATTTGTATGTTTTAATATTAATACAATTATTCATGTTAATATCATAAATTAATTTATTAGTTATTTTATGTAATTTATCAAATTGTATATAATGTAAAAGAAAAACATTATACGTATCATGGTAGTTTGTACCATGGTACAAAAACATGGTATAAACGAAGTAATGAAAAATACACAGTTTTTGGTGGTATTCTTGAAGGTACTTTGAATACAGTGAAGTGGTCACACAGTACCATGTTTACCACGTTTATATAACCCTGTGTGTTAACCTGAAACTCTGCAGCACCTGGAAGGCTGATTTTACCATGGTACATCGGGTACAAAAACACATAACCTCAAGATATCACGCCTTCCTTTGTTTACGTGTTTAAATGACTGCTCTTCCCACATTTCCCAGAATCCCCTGAGGAATGTAGCGCCGACCAGGAGTCCGAAGACGACCTGAGCGCCTCGCGGACGTCTCTGGAGCGGCAGACGCCTCACCGTGGTAACACCACGGTTCACGTGTGCTGGCACCGCAACACCAGCGTGTCCATGGTGGATTTTAGCGTAGCGTTAGAGGTACCGCAGCGCAGCATCCCGCTCCAGAGCTCCCCGGCTCCGTCTCCGTGTCTGTGTTTAACCTTCCTCTCTTTCTCTCCTCCTCCTCCTCATCCTCGGGGAACTTCCTCTGTTTTCAAGGCGTCACTCGTAATTGGTCCCACAAGGAATTTGTGCACCATTCGACTTTTTCATACTTTTAAATCTGGAATTAAATGAAGCAGAGAAGTTTATTGGTAGCTGAAAGCATTAAACTTGAATGTGAAAATCACTGCAGAAAATCCTGTTCTTAATGAGTGTTTTTATCTAATTATCCAGTTAAAATATCTAGAAATCCTTTATACAAGATACATCTGTCTTTGAGAAGAACAAGAATCATTCGATGATATTAATAGACTCTATTTAAGAATCACAGTAGAGCCTCCAAATATTAATAACTCATATCTTTACCAGTCTTTGCCACTATCCTTCAAATTACTATTTCTCCCAATTATCAGCAGATTTGTTATTATTTAAAATATTATCACTTATTCCTTTATATATTTTAATAAGTACTGGTCAGAATAAGTATGTTTCATTTTGTGCATAAATATATCTGTTGCACTAAATAATAATAATAATTTGTTATATTTATATAGCGCTTTTCTGGGTACTCGAAGCACTTTACATAGAGGGGGGGGGGGGGATCTCAATCTCAATAAATGACAATGGAACATTATTTCACCAATATTTTGACAATTAATTTCCACAAAAGTTATTTGAAACATTATAACAGACACTTTACTTGCATTTAATATTGCAATTGTAAAGTTAATTTGATGAGAATATAAATGTTTTTAAAAGAAGTGTCTTCGGCTCATCAAGGCTGCATTTATTTGATCAGAAATGCAGTTACAATTGTGAAATGTTATTATTATATTTAAAATAGACATTTTCTCTGTGAATATATAGTAAAATGTAATTGCTGTGATGCGCAGCTGTATTTTCAGCATCATTACTCCAGTCTTCAGAAATCATAATAATATACTGCTCAAGAAACATTTCTGATTATTATCAATTAACAGTTGTGCTGATGTATATTTTTGTGGAAACTGTGATACGTTTTGATTTTTCAGGATTCACAGATTAAAGTTTTAAAGAACAGCGTTTATATGAAATCTTTTGTAACATTATAAACGTCTTTACTGACACTTCTGAGCAACTTAAATCATCTTTACTGAATTAAAGTATTTTATAAATCATACTGGCCCCAATCGTTTCTCGAGTCAGTCCATCTTGTTTTGAGGATTTGGGATGTTTTTACTGTAAACACTCATTAGGAAGTGTTTTGTCTTGAACATACAGGTTCCTGCTGCTGCAGATCATCAGGCCGTGTCCGTATCGTTTCTTCCTCCTGTCCGTGTCTCATGTCTCTCTCTGTGTTTGTGTTAGAGGACCCTAGTCCAGTCAGTCGGTCAGAGCTCGGGGCCCAGGGGCCCGTGTCTCTCTCTCTGGTGTGTTGGTACCGTGTCCAAAGTCTCTGCTTTAGTGAAACCTGCATTAAACACAATAAAAATCACGTTGGGAGAAAAGCAATAGTGAAGAGCTCAGTCTTATTAAAGGATCTTATAATCCTGTCTTCAAACCGAGTTATTATTGTTAACTGAAACTATTCAAAATCATTATCAGGTTAGAAAGAAAGCCAAAATAAAACCGAAATCATTTTAAAAAACTTTGAAATTACTTAAATGCCTTGAAATATTTGAAATAAAATCTGTTTAAATTAAAGAACTTAAATTACTAAAACTAAAACAAGAAGACATTCAAATTAAATGGAAATATTTCTCGAAGACCAATGCAATAAATTAAAAAAGCACAAAAATATCAGCAATCTTTTTTTTTTTTTTACAATAATTATTATTATTAAAAACCCATATAGTTGTTATATCTAATATATGTATTATATTATATAATTATTATTAAATAAATATTATTATATTGATTCAATAATATTATATAATAATACATTGCACATACCCAAATTATTAACACTTAAAGCTAAAAATAAAATTAAACTGAAAATATATAAATAAAAGCAGTTTAAAAAATGAAAGATGAAAAATATAGTGTACATACACTCACTGGCCACTTTATAAGGTACACCTTGCTAGTACCGGGTTGGACCCCATTTTGTCTTCAGAACTGCCTTAATTCTTCATGGCTTATATTCAAGTCGTCTTCACCACATCTAGATGCCTAAATGCATTGAGTTACTGCCATGTGATTGGCTGATTAGAAATGTGTGTTATCAAGCAATTGAACAGGTGTACCTAATAAAGTGGCCCGTGAGTGTGTGTGTATATTAGTGGTGGGCCGTTATCGGCGTTAACGTGCTGCGTTAACGTGAGACTCTTATCGGCGATAAAAAAAATATCGCCGTTAATCTATTCTCAAAGTTGGGTTGGGAGCTGGGTCTATACTACGCAAGCTATGATGACTTTCACCCTGATATTTTAGCGGATGTATACCTAGCGAATTGCACTGTAGGGGCGAGCGAGTCTTGAACTAGAGGCTCGCATTTTTTCGAGAATCCGGGATGGGAAACAAAATCGCTACGAATCACGTGATTGGGACGGGAGAGGAAAATATTTAATCGAGTGGGCGGGACCGAATAGTAATGATACACAAATATACCTTTTATATAAATAAACTATAAACTGTATATTTTAATTCTGAACTCAACTGTCTCTTTATGCTCTCCTCCTGTTTGCTTTGGTGTGGCTGGTTAAGTGAATGCAGTCCGTGATGGACAGATTGTTAACGGCTGGTCTATGTGGTAATACACTCGGGCAGGACATCCAAACGCGCTCACCCGTTCTCAAAGACTTACTTTTAGTCATTATTTGGGTAGCACACATATTCTGAACGCCTTCGGCAGAATTCAAATGAGCCATTTTAATCTAGATTAATTCCAAGATTACAGTGAGATTAATCTAGATTAAAAATATTAATCTATGCCCACCACTAGTATATATATATATATATGCAGGTATTACATTTACATTGTCACTTATCAGACGCTTTTTGATCCAAATGAAAATCAACAAAAGAGCAATGATACACGTAACAAGTTTTTTAATCAATTCTATAATAATAAAAAGTCAAGTTAATTGAGTATAGATGTATAAGTAGTACACTGCTTCAAATGACTCGATCTTGTACAGTAGTGAGTTTGTCTAAACGTCACACCGTCAGTGATTTGTTGAGGTTTATAAGATCAGCACCAGCGTGATACGGTATAACACACGAGCAGATGTCTGTGCTGTCCTCTGAACGCTGACTGTACTTTGGGCTGTGACTCTGTTTCAGTTCTGTGTCTTTCTCTCTCTGAATGATGTTTAGTGTGTTTGTTTGCTTCAGTTGTTCACTAACAGCACAAATGTGACGATACATATCTGTTTTAACCCACTGGGATGTTCATTTAAAACCAGTTAGAATGGAGTTGAACTGGATTTAACTTGACAATACATCTTATACATGCAGCACGCTATACTGTCTGCATCGACCCAACATTAAAAAAAGAACGTCCTTTAATAAATAAATAGTCATTTTTCTATTCAGATCTGAATATAAGTTCAATATCTTTGAATAACACGTTGTGCTGTCAGTCTACAACACTTAAAAATAGACTGCTATTGAAATATTTAGATTCTGTTGTGATTTAAATCATGCTTTACCTTATTTTTATGTAATGCATGATTTAATGCACAGTATAAGAGATTAGTGATGTTAGTAAATTAAATATATTTCATACTAGTAATATAATAATAGTGTTATTGTAGCAATATTGATATACTATTATAGTTTTGGATGAGATATTTTGTGTATATTACTTTAATTTAATGCGGTACGTTTACAGTAAGCTTCCATTTGTTAATATTTAATGAACTACATTAGTTAACATGAACTAACAATGAAAAATACTTCCAAAACATGCATTAATCTTATTTATTGTACTTAATTCCAAAATGTACTAAAGTATTATTAAAACCAAATAATATTATTAATTGTTTTATTTTAATATTATTTGATAATATTATTTAATGGACCTAAACTAACATGAACTAACACTGAATATTTCTATTTTAGCTTTAACTAATGTTAACAAAAATGAATAAATAAATACAAGATTAACAGATGCATTGTTAGTTGAGACTAGTTAATGCATCAACTAATAACTTTAACTAATGAGATCTTATTGTGATGATTTTGTAATTCTATAGTTATTTGTTTTTAGTTATTTGAATACTTACATGTACTTAATCTGTACCTCAGAGTAAATAAATACATGATATTGTTTTTTGTATTTCTATAGTTATTTGTTTTTAGTTATTTTAATACTCACGTGTATTTAATCTGTACCTCAGAGTAAATAAATACATGATTTTGTTTTTGTAATTCTATAGTTATTTGTTATTTTAATACTCACATGTATTTAATCTGTACCTCAGAGTAAATAAATACATGATTTTGTTTTTGTAATTCTACAGTTATTTGTTTTTAGTTATTTTAATACTCACATGTATTTAATCTGTACCTCAGAGTAAATAAATACATGATTTTGTTTTTGTAATTCTATAGTTATTTGTTTTTAGTTATTTTAATACTCACATGTATTTAATCTGTTCCTCAGAGTAAATAAATACATGATTTTGTTTTTGTAATTCTACAGTTATTTGTTTTTAGTTATTTTAATACTCACATGTATTTAATCTGTACCTCAGAGTAAATAAATACATGATGTTGTTTTTGTAATTCTACAGTTATTTGTTTTTAGTTATTTTAATACTCACATGTATTTAATCTGTACCTCAGAGTAAATAAATACCTGATGTTGGACCCTGGTTGTATCTGAAGGGCTTTGTCTTTATTCTTCAGAATCAGCTGTCTGGGAATCTGCTGAGGAAGTTCAAGAACAGCAACGGCTGGCAGAAGTTATGGGTGGTCTTCACTAACTTCAGTCTGTTCTTCTACAAATCCCACCAGGTCAGAAGTGTTGACAGAAGCACGGTGGTGTGACAGACAGCGCTGTGTTTGGCCGTGTTTCATTCAAAGTCTCTTTGCAGGACGAGTATCCTCTGGCCAGCCTTCCTCTGCTAGGATACTCCATCACCATTCCCTCCGAGTCGGAGAACATCCACAAAGACTACGTCTTCAAGCTCCATTTCAAATCACACGTCTACTATTTCAGATCCGAGAGCGAGTACACCTTCGAGAGGTACAGTACTGAACCCAACACAAACCTAAATACTCATGTTCAGAATGGAACGCACTACTATACCCATATATACAGTATAATGAGAGATATTGAACTCGTGTTCAGAATGGAACGCACTACTATACCCATATATACAGTATAATGAGAGATATTGAACTCATGTTCAGAATGGAACGCACTAATATACCCATATATACAGTATAATGAGAGATATTGAACTGTTCAGAATGGAGCACTACTATACCCATATATACAGTATAATGAGAGATATTGAACTCATGTTCAGAATGGAACGCACTACTATACCCATATATACAGTATAATGAGAGATATTGAACTCCTGTTCAGAATGGAACGCACTACTATACCCATATATACAGTATAATGAGAGATATTGAACTCATGTTCAGAATGGAACGCACTACTATACCCATATATACAGTATAATGAGAGATATTGAACTCCTGTTCAGAATGGAACACTACTATACCCATATATACAGTATAATGAGAGATATTGAACTCATGTTCAGAATGGAACGCACTACTATACCCATATATACAGTATAATGAGAGATATTGAACTCATGTTCAGAATGGAACGCACTACTATACCCATATATACAGTATAATGAGAGATATTGAACTCATGTTCAGAATGGAACGCACTACTATACCCATATATACAGTATAATGAGAGATATTGAACTCCTGTTCAGAATGGAACGCACTACTATACCCATATATACAGTATAATGAGAGATATTGAACTCGTGTTCAGAATGGAACGCACTACTATACCCATATATACAGTATAATGAGAGATATTGAACTCATGTTCAGAATGGAACGCACTACTATACCCATATATACAGTATAATGAGAGATATTGAACTCGTGTTCAGAATGGAGCACTACTATACCCATATATACAGTATAATGAGAGATATTGAACTCCTGTTCAGAATGGAGCACTACTATACCCATATATACAGTATAATGAGAGATATTGAACTCCTGTTCAGAATGGAACGCACTACTATACCATATATACAGTATAATGAGAGATATTGAACTCATGTTCAGAATGGAACGCACTACTATACCCATATATACAGTATAATGAGAGATATTGAACTCCTGTTCAGAATGGAACGCACTACTATACCCATATATACAGTATAATGAGAGATATTGAACTCCTGTTCAGAATGGAACGCACTACTATACCGATATATACAGTATAATGAGAGATATTGAACTCATGTTCAGAATGGAACACACTACTATACCCATATATACAGTATAATGAGAGATATTGAACTCCTGTTCAGAATGGAACACTACTATACCCATATATACAGTATAATGAGAGATATTGAACTCCTGTTCAGAATGGAGCACTACTATACCCATATATACAGTATAATGAGAGATATTGAACTCGTGTTCAGAATGGAACGCACTACTATACCCATATATACAGTATAATGAGAGATATTGAACTCCTGTTCAGAATGGAGCACTACTATACCCATATATACAGTATAATGAGAGATATTGAACTCCTGTTCAGAATGGAGCACTACTATACCCATATATACAGTATAATGAGAGATATTGAACTCGTGTTCAGAATGGAACGCACTACTATACCTATATATACAGTATAATGAGAGATATTGAACTCATGTTCAGAATGGAACGCACTACTATACCCATATATACAGTATAATGAGAGATATTCAACTCGTGTTCAGAATGGAGCACTACTATACCCATATATACAGTATAATGAGATATTGAACTCATGTTCAGAATGGAACGCACTACTATACCCATATATACAGTATAATGAGAGATATTGAACTCATGTTCAGAATGGAGCACTACTATACCTATATATACAGTATAATGAGAGATATTGAACTCGTGTTCAGAATGGAGCACTACTATACCCATATATACAGTATAATGAGAGATATTGAACTCCTGTTCAGAATGGAACGCACTACTATACCCATATATACAGTATAATGAGAGATATTGAACTCATGTTCAGAATGGAACGCACTACTATACCCATATATACAGTATAATGAGAGATATTCAACTCATGTTTCATTTAATAACTCATATTTAATTCATTGTATTAGTTGAATGAACAAAAAAAAAGTATTTGAATAATTTATTAAATGTATTAAATATTTCCTTTATTTTGTGTAATGTTTCAGTAACAGTAGTATGTTTATGCATAACATCTACATCTGTGAAACATATACAAAATGTGTGTAAATATAAAAATATTATATATATATATATATATATTACTGTAATCTAATATCTAATATTTTATTTTGTTTAAACATTGCATATTTTTTTTTATTTTGTTATGTTTCTGTAACACAATGTTATACTTCATTTTAGTTCATTTTTGTGCTGTTACCTGTAATAAAAGAACAGAAACATAATACCAAAATATATTATTTATGCTCTACTATTTTTTTTTTTTATGTTTCATACAATTTGTTATTTTGTTTTGTGCAGTTACCTGTAATAAAAATACATTATTACAGATGTATGATATCAATATATATATATTATTTTCAGAAAAGTACGACTAAAAAAATAAGTAAAATCATGCTAAATGTTCAATTCAAACAAGAAGTATTTTTCTGTAATAAAAATGTATTTATGGTGTTGTAGGTGGATGGAGGTGATCCGCAGCGCCACATGCTCATCCAATCACATCCGCTCTCTGAGCCGCAAAGAGCCCCACATCTACTGACCAAAGACCTTCACTGCCTGAACACACACGTCAGGTTCTCAATCAGGTCCTCTCTACACACCTTATGGAAGTTTTTTATGTGCTATATCGTCGTTTCACTTTATTGATAAATTGAGAAGGCTTTGAGGAGTTGAGCTGGAGGTCAGTGCTAGAAACACACACACTATCATCACAACATCAGGTCAAAGCCAAACACTTCCAGATCTACAGCTCCTTTCAGCGTGCAGACACCATGTCCTCCTTCATCAAATACAGAGCATGGTCAAATCAACAAGAATGGTTTATTGAGTCAAATGCAATGGTTATGTTGAATGCGATGGTTTGTGAGTGTTTTCTGAATGCTTTATTGGATGCTATGGTGCACGTGAGACTGGTTTTCGAGGGTTTAATCTGAGAAAGGTTTGTTCTGCTGGTGTTTCATGAATGAGGTCCAATGCTGTAAAGGCTGTCAATCAGACGTTCATCTCTGGACACTACAGCTTTTATTACTGACTTCTGCTCTGATGTTTATAAAGGAGTGACGCTTTCTGTCTACATCTCGTGATACAAAAGAAAAAAACTATCTGGGAAAAAGTGCAGGTCATATTTCACCCCAAAAGTTATAGGAAATTAGTTTTTTTATATATATATATATATATATATATTAAACAATAGGTTACGTTTTGACCTTTTTTGGCATTTTCATGACAGTTTGCCCTTAAATTTTCATTATTTTAATGCAAACAGTACAATTGTTAGTTTACATGATGGTGTTATTTGTTGTGCAGAATTTAATTTATTCTGATTTTAGTAATAATAAAAAGAAACCATATGATTATCATTACTGTATTAGAAAAAATAACACGAACATATCAAAATAATAGTAATAAAAAAACATATTTCTCCTAAAAATAAGATTATTGTTTTGCTGCAAAATAATATTTTGCTTTACACATTTTTGGGGCGAAATGTTATTTTGCACCAAAACATGCATATTTTTTTGAAGAATAAATAAAAATAATGAAAAATAGGGTATTTTTAGAACATTATTTTGTTTTTCATGACAATTTGTCCTGAAATGTCCTTATTGTAATGCAAACATATATAGTACAATTGTTAGTTTACATAATGGTATTATAATTTATTTCTGATTTCAGTTCAAACTAAACTGTCTATGATTTCATTACTGTATTAAAATAACAAAAATTGTCATGTCACGAGAAAAAAAAGTTTGCTATTTCGGTGCAAAATAAGATTTCACTTTTCACTTTTTTTTTTTAATGCGAAGTATTTTTTTTACTTGGGTGAAATGACCTGGTCGTCCCGTAGACCGCGTCCATGCACAAGCTGGATTTGTAATGCTTCAGGCCTGAGATCACACTCAAAGCGTTCTTTTGTAGGATGTGATGTTTATACACGTTTTGATATGACCCGTGAAGCGCTCCACACACTAGTGTTGTGAGGGATCGGTACACAGCCCTCATAGTTAACCATTCTTCTGTCATGCTGCAAGAAAAACTACTAAAAACTGCTTGAGTGCCAAAAGTATTCTCTTGAATCTTTTTTTAAACATTTGGAACATTTTGATTCTTTCTTAATTCATAAATATATATAAAAAAACACAATATGGATTATATGTTGAAAGAAATGTATGTTTGACAGTGCGTGAATATGTTCAGAATAAATCCATATATATACAGATGTGCTGCATTTGTCGTCATTTACATTTTTACAAATGCATTGAATGAATGATTTGCTTGTAGAGTAGTTTAGAGAACTCATAATAATTAACACTTCTACAGCAATGGTACAAATACACCTGATATCTAGATATACAGCACTGGAGTGCACTACATGTTTATTAAAGAGTCATATCTACAGGATATATAAGATTGTTCTCATTTCCTTTTACAGTTATATCATCTTCAAATCTTAAAATATATATAATTACTTATACATTTACATGGTTTATGGTTACTATATACAGTATTTATATACCACAACATTAATAAACCATCTGACAGCATTAAAAAGCGGGTCCAAAATGAACACTTGATGAGCCAATTAAAAAAGGGTTTCAGTAGCAAATAAAAGCAATGATCAGCTCTGGAGTGTAAATGTAAATCACACATAGATGAACTGACACACAGAGTCTAAAGAAAACAGCGGACACTTTCTAACAACGCTTTACTGAACGGATAATATACCAGCTTTCCTTTAGCATTGTGTATGAAATGTGCTGTATAAATAAGCGTGTGTGTGTGTGTGTGTGTGTGTGTGCGTGTGTACTTGGATGGGTTAAATGCAGAGAACACATTTCACTGCTGGTTATACTCTGTGTGACAAAAAAAAATTATTTTTTTTTTTTTTCAAAACCGATGATGAATACGATTATGGTAAAATGCTTAAATATCGGGAAAAATATCGGTAAACCCATATATCAGTCGATCTCTCTAAACATAATAAAAACATATTTTATATTTTAAAAAACTATTTATATATTGTTATATTTGATATAAAATGTGTATAAAATTTAAGCAATAGCTTGAGGCTATCTACACTCGACGTGAACAAGCGACCGTTGCAAATGATTTGAACTTTGTGTCAGTACATCATAAAGAGAACGAGGCATTGATTTACTGTTGGGGATTTGTCCTGTCGCATTGCGCCTTGCCACATCCAGTGTAGACAGCATATCCGGTTATAATGGGTTCTACAGTATTCTGTTGTGTTGCGCTGCTCGTGTCTGGTGTTGACTCCACGTCACTGTCTATATATTTCAGTCCGTGATCACCGTTCGTATCATAACTCTCATATGTTGGTTTCTGGAGCCACTCGGGCTCATACGTAGTCGTGCTGTACACAAACACCTCCTCGATGCTTCCAGGCTTCAGTGTGTTTTCTCCTTCGGCGTCCCCGTCCTGTACCTCCAGCTTGATCTTGGTGCGCTGGTACATCTTTGGACATTCTTCAAACCCGTCCAGAAAGTCCAGCATCTTCTGGTCCACGCGGTAGATCTCGCCGTAGACGCGTTGACCCGTCCCGGGCACGTTGAGCAGGAAGGGGATGTTGTATTCGGTGGCGATCACGAGCGGGTATGGATCTACGGTTCGAGCACGAGCGAGGAACTCGGCTTGACCGTTGACAGGGTCCAGCATCCTGAAGTAGTTGGGCTGGCCTTTCTTCAGCGTGCCGTAGACAAAGACACGAGCCATGTGAACCAAGGGACAGATGACACTGACCATGAGCTGTGGAGAAAGAGACACTTCATTACATTCACATTTACAGTTCACAGTTCACAAGGTCAAATGTTGAGGTTGAGTGGTATAAACACACTCTCAATAATCTTTGTTTAAAAGCAAAATTACATCATGACAAATGTTATATATATTAGTTCCTTATTCGGTTCTACACAGTATTTCCAGATTTCGACTTTATTTAAACTTTGTGTCATTGATGTATTTTATTTTACCTTACATCAATGTGTATGGCGTGCTTCTAACTTTCTTATTCGTTTTGCTAATTAACGTTTCATATTTCTTAGGCCTGTGTGCTACAAAATTGAATATCATGAAAAAGGTCAATATTTTTTGTCACATTCGTTTCAGAAAGTGAAACCCATATATTATATAGAATCATTACACACAGAGTGAAATATTTCAAGCCTTTATTTCTTGAATGTTTTATGATTATGGCTTTCAGATAATGAAAACCCAAAATTCAGTGTGCACCTTTTCCTATCCAATGTCTTCCTTCCAGTCAACTTTGTATTTAATATGCTTTGATACAGCACTCTGTGAACAGCCACCTCTTTCAGTAATGACCCTCTGTGACTTACTCTCTTTGTGGAGGGTGTCGATGATCGTCTTCTGGACCATTGCCAAGTCAGCAGTGTTCCCCATTATTGTGCTTTCAAAGAACAAGAGATACCCAGAATGTATACTGTATGGATGGTCATTTATTGAAACTCAAATGTAAATATTCTAATATTTTGAGATACTGATTTTTGACTTTCATTAGCTGTAAGCTCTAATCATCAAAATTAAAACAAAAACACTTTTAAAATGTTTTACTTTACATGTAATGAATCTAAAATATATGACATTTTCACTTTTTGAAATAAGTTACAATAAAACATGCACCTTTTTCACCATAATCCAAATTACGTAATCATCATGACACGTTTGAGCGGGCTTTGATATAAACATAGGCTACTTTCCATCTGTATATCAGTAGAAAATCACTAGAAATACAGTAGAAATCAGATCTCACAGCAGGCCAACATTAAACTAAAGAAACAAAAAGAGAATTATACATCAGCGTTCTTTTAAATACACTGTTTATAAGCAGAATACTACTATTAAAATATTACAAAAGCACATTTCAAAAGAAGAAGAGGCTGCCTTTGTCAAAATTCGTTTAAGCATTTGGAGCAATTTTATTATTTCATAATGCATATGCATGTATATAATAATTATAATTATATACATATGCATTAAGAAATAATTTAATGGTTTCCCCCCAAAAAAATAATAATAATTGGCAAGCAGTTTGACAAAGGCAGCCAGTATATACACACACACACGCAATATAGATTAGGCAAAATGTATGTTTTAATAAGAATAAATCCATATGTATAATACAGACGTGCTGCATTTGTCATTTACATTGAAGAAAAACAAATCAGAACATTCTGAATGAATGATTTTATTGTAAAGGTCAGTTTAGAAAACTCAAACACTTCTATAGCATATATATATATATACAAATAAAACAAAAACAGTAGTACAGCACATGTACAAGTACACCTGATATCTAGATGTACTCTACAGTACTGGAGTGTTTTGCTAGTGCATCTTTAATGTTTTATATTTTATATTAGATTGCTCCCAGCTCCTTTTACAGCTGAATCTTTTGCAGTTATTTGAATGTATATTTACTTACAGATCTGCCCCGTGAACATGGAACTTTTTTGGTACAACATCTGATACTACATACAAATCAGGATCCAAAATTAACACTTGATAAAATCAATAAATGAATCACAGAAAAAACCTAATTATTTATAAAACGACATGATCAGATACTGGAGTGTAAATGTAAATCCTAGAACAGAAGTTGAAGTTGCCCCAAGTAGTTTTTTCTTTCTTTCTGTGAAATTAAATGTTCTACGCATGAATATGTAAAAACTAAAATACTGGGAATAAAATCACAACATCACCATGTGTAACTTTGTTGTGAAAAATCTAAATAATTTTTACTAACAATACATTAAATACTTGTTCTTGCAGTGTACAGTGTTCCTGTGGCTCAGTTGGTAGAGCATTGTGTTAGCAGCGCAAAGGTTGTGGGTTCGATTCCCAGGGAACACATGTACTGACAATACAAATGTATATCCTGAATGCACTGTAAGTTGCTTTGGATAAAAGCGTCTGCTAAATGCATAAATGTAAATGTAAATACTTTGTCACTTATATGCAATGAAGTACTCCAGTATCTGATCACGTAGTTTTATAAAAAAAAAAAATCTGTGATTTATTGTCAATTAGCAAGCGTTAATTTTGGATCCTGATTTTGATAGTATCAGATGGTATGCTATGTTATGCTTACCAGGGTCCAAGTGGTAAGTGGTACCTGTCCGGTCATTACTCAGGGCTTCTGTCCTCAGGAAACACATATTTCAGTCCGTGATCACCGTTCGCATCATAACTCTCATATGTTGTTTTCTGGAGCCACTCGGGTTCATGTGTAGTCTTTCTGTACACAAACACCTCCTCGATGCTTCCAGGCTTCAGTGTGTTTTCTCCTTCGGCGTCCCCGTCCTGTACCTCCAGCTGGACCGCACTGCGCTGGTACCACAGAGGACAGCCCTCGAAGCGGTCCAGAAAGTCCAGCATCTTCTGGTCCACGCGGTAGATCTCGCCGTAGACGCGTTGACCCGTCCCGGGCACGTTGAGCAGGAAGGGGATGTTGTATTCGGTGGCGATCACGAGCGGGTATGGATCTACGGTTCGAGCGCGAGCGAGGAACTCGGCTTGACCGTTGACAGGGTCCAGCATCCTGAAGTAGTTGGGCTGGCCTTTCTTCAGCGTGCCGTAGACAAAGACACGAGCCATGTGAACCACGGGACAGATCACACTGACCATGAGCTGTGGAGAAAGAGACACTTCATTACATTCAAAATCAATTAAACATCTAAACACTAACAGAAAACAACCCTGTATTCTCATGATATATCAATCTACATCATTTGAACGACCTTGGTTAGATTTTCTGTGGAGAAGATGATTGACATTTCATTATATTTTAACTATTAATTAATTTATAACTATTAATGAATAATGCATTTATAACTAACGGTATGTCAAGCAATATATAAACTGGTAAAAGTAAGCAAATGTTGTTCAATGTAATTTAAAAAAGATTAAATCTAGCTTTTTTTAACACGAGGGCCTTGTGTCTTGAAATAAATCTTACAAATATTAGGCATGGTGTATAAACATTTTTATGATTTAACAATCTTTGCCAATTAAATATGTAGCCGACTGAGGGACAGCTTTTTCCCTCAGGCTATCAGGCTAATGAACAGTCAGAAATAACTCACCTACATCACACAACATGCCATGCACTGCACTTTAACACCGTTCAACTGGACTACACGCACACACTGCACTAACACAACCTATCTGCTATCACTGGACACCATACGATGCACATCCACGACACTGCATATGAATAATCTGTTGCACCTTTGCACATCTATCTGCTGCTCAACCAATCTGCTGTTAATTTATAATCTGTTGCACCTCACATTATTACTATGTATAGACTACATTATGTATAGATACTGTACATAATGTAGATGTGTACATACGGTGTATAATATGCAGTTGATAACTAAGTATGTCTTTGTAGCACACTATGTGTACTGAGTATATGTTTGTGTATTTTGCACATTGTCTTCTGTACAGTCTGTAAATATGTACTGTCCATATGTAAATTGTTGTTGTTTTTTGCACTGTCTGGAGCACGCTCGTAAGAATTTCACTCACCAAGGCACTCGTGCTGTAAAAGTGATTTGATTTGTATATGCTGACATTTTTAAACAGACATTTTAATTTTGCTCACATACCAAATACATTTTTTGAAGCCGTAGGAAACTCAGCACTTCAAAGAAAAATTAAATAAACATCTGTAATTAATTAATGACAAAAGATTTTCCATGACATTAAAAGACGATCGGTTCCAGTATATGTGAAGTTTAGTTTTTTGTTTTTGTTAATTTTATTATGTACAGTTTTATTTTTGTGTTATGCAGCTAGCATCGCTGTTACCTTTCACTGTATAGAGCTGAAATGACAATACAGCTACTTTATCAAAATAATACAATCTGACAGTTAACTGTTATAGTGGTGAAGTGACGTCATATCAAATACAATTTTACTTCAAAAACAAATACATACTAAATCAAATAAAACAGCCCATATATGATTTAATGCATACCAGAAAAAATACAAATAAAATAGCCCTTCCAGCATTTATATACAAGAATATACAGTAAAACCGCTAAATAGTTGTAATAAGACCAGAAGCGTATAAACATTTCTGAGATTTGATATCACCTTTGACCACTAAATACAGTATAAACCGACAAACTGATTAAACAGCCATTTTGATTGTATTCACATAGCAAATGCGTTTTGATATCTGCGACATCTGTCTGATGATTAAGTGTAATTTCTGAGAAAAGTGTCAGATAAAACTATATCTTTTTCTAAAAGTAATTACAGCATGACAAATATCCAAGTCTTTTATACACAATTAGCCTTTTTAGCTTTTACATGCATATTTATGTAGAAATATTTAATTGATAAAACTAAAAAGTTTATTACTGTTGGACTTCAAATGTCCTTGCGTGATCAAAAATTGAAGGAAGGCAAAATATAGAGCACTTGATATTTATTGATCAAAAGTTACCAAAATCAAACAGCTGGGTTGTCTCAGACAGAAAGTCTCACAAAGAAGCAACCCAGAAATACATTTTTACAAAATATTTATAGTATGTCTCGGCGTGTATCATCTCCTCATAGGTCGAGGGGTTTCTCCCTTGGTTCCTCCAATCAGCTCTCACTTCTTTGTTCTTTGTTCTTATGCAGATATGCCTGAAGCTCTAACTGCCTTGCAGCTGCTTTCCTTTTTCTGCACTCAAGGCCATTCACACCCACACACACATTCCTCAGAAAGTACACTCAATATCAGCCCATAGTTTCAACATTCCAGCAAGCACCATCCAATAAACCCTCCAATAAAATCTTAACAAAAGAATCCCATATAATAATTGATTACATATCAACGAATTGATCTCACTCATAAACAGATTAATAACAGCGAACAGTAATTGATTAACATAAATGATGAATGTAAATGATTAACATTTTTTACAGACTTTTATATCCCACAATCCCTCTCTTGACCTCTGAAAGAGGTCACACATTGTTTTCCTCGTCATCATTTTCCTCATCATGGTGGTATCCTGCCAACAATGGCATTGCATAAGGGGGTGGTGATGTGTCTTTTTTCTCTATGGATAATACCCTTAATCCTTCTAGTGCTTTCGTGACTGATCCATCAGGGGCAGTGTTATTAGGGATGAATGTACAGCATAAGTCACCAAACATATGACAGACACCTCCTTTCTCAGCTAACAGCATATCCAGGGCCAACCTATTCTGCACAGCCATGAGTGATGTGGGGGCCAGTTGTTCTGATAAGCCCTGCACAGCATCCCTGGAGAGATTAGACAATCTCATAACATTGTAATGTACGTAATTTATTCTATCCACATTCTTGTTGGGGGTTATTGGAAAGAAGGCAGCTATAATTGGTATGTTTTCAAATCCTGCAGCTACTTGGTCAGCCAATTTATACTCGTCAGGGACTCCTCTTGGAACCCCAATGGCATCTATGTATGTGGGACTGTTTAATGATAAGTCTATGGTTGCTCCACGTTTTCTTATCACATGACGTCTTCTGCGGTTTGTTAACCGCCCTGTCGTGTCTTTATTCATTTCTATTACTTTCTCTCCTATCAATGTGAGAGGTGCTCCTAATCTAACCATAGCACACAAGCCTTTTGTGTCAGGTGGTACTCTAGTGAACAGGCGTCTGTCACCACAGTAGTAATAGAGGCCTGCCCTTGCCCACGGTCCTATTTTTGTTCCATTATCACTTATTATAACGTTACACCATTCTTCATTAATCGTCCGTAATTAATTGATGCCCTTGATGGCGTAAAGTTAAAGCACGTGTAATTATCTTGCCTAGGTACAAAGGGCCTGTCAGAGTGTCGTTTGAAATTGGAAATATAGATGCCAATGTGGTACAATTGGTTGACCCTGCTTCTCTAGTGAGTGATAGCATGCAGTTATATCCCCATGTATCATTTGGATGCAGGAGCTGGTTCAATGTGAAGTCTAGGCCTGGCACTTGCACATGCTACACAGTCATCTATTTTTTGTTCTTTGGCAGTGTTAACCAGCCATTCTAGCCACAAATTAGTCTCTCCATAGCCTGTTGCCTTTTCTATTATGTCTTCTGGGGTTAGTTTAGTATAATCTACACCTACTATCATTTATTTGGGGTCCCTGACAGCTTATTTAGTAACATTCACATTCGTGGTGGTCATGTTTACCTGTGGTTCCCTCAAGTTAATCTTAACTAACCCTAGTGGATCTGACCCAGTCACATCTACTCCTAATAACAGATAAAACTGTCCCTGCTCATTGCCCCAACACTGGTTCGGTACTCCTGTGGGTTTTGATTTATATAAATCCTCTTTAAGTTCCAATATAGACATTGTTATGGGATTTTGTGTCGAGCTAAAATCTCTTTGCAATTTCAAATATCCTGCCATTTTTTTCTTTCCATCTCTGGTCACTTTATCTGTGGACCCTTGAAAATCCCTATTTGTTGCCTGTAGCACGTGGTCCCATGTAGGACACCACCTCTGATTTCCTGGGTATCCCAGTTGACACAGATAAACATCATACCCTCTCCATGAGCTATTCGTCCTCCACATTTGATAACACTGCATAGATCAAATGTGAGCGATGTCAGTTGACCCTTGGTATAATTTAGTTCTATGCCCCATATTTTTTCAGACACTTGTCCCTCTCTAGTGATCTCTTAGGCCTGGTTACGTTTGAGTCCTGTTTTAATTTATCCACACCATAAATTATACCTACGATAGTGATGGAGATGATGAGGAGGAAACCCATACACGGCCACCTTTCCCACAGTTTCATTTTTTGTACCTTCTTCAAACACAAAATCAGTATATAAAAAATTAAAGCATTAAAACATTAGATCATACACTTGTAATTAATGAAAACGTGATTATATAATTAAAACTACTTCTACACACTCTTAAACAATTTTATGGTGAGTATATGGTTATGACTATATTGATACCTGTAAAAACTTCTCTCAAAATGTTCTGGACTCTTTGGAAGTCAAGTTTATCCAAGCCACACCCCAGCCGGGGTACAGAGAAACTTTTCACTTTATGTTCTACACACCAATCTCTCATATGTTTCAGACTGTTGGTGAAATCTTCGTATGTGGGGAGATCAGTGATAAAAAAAGATAAATGATACCACGTGTCACCTTTCCCTGCAAGACGAACACAATGGGAGGTTCTGGAGGTGACTTTCAGGGGTTCAGACCATCTGGCTTCGTTCCACTTCCTGCGATATTTCTTCAGTCGGACCCACTCTGTTGGTGATGGAATAGGCTCTGGCTCAGTGTCAGGAGTGACCTGCTGGGAGAATTGTTTAATCAGAGCAGTTAGTTTGTCAAAATAAACACTGTGTGTCAAAGGTGTGATTATCTCTGGTCTCAACGGTGTCGAGGGTCCAGGGAAGGAACGACCTGTAAACAATTCAAAAGGCGTGAAACCAGAAATCCTGTTAACAGAAGAACGTACAGACATTAATGCCAATGGTAGGGCAGATAACCAGGTCAATTTAGTCTGTGCACAGATTTTAGCCAATTTTAGTTTCAACGTCAGGTTCATTCGTTCAACCTTTCCTTGCGATTCTGGGTGGTAGACCGCCCCAAGCGCATGTCAGCCCAGGGACTGCTCAACCACCTTCAAATGCTCATTTTTGAAGTGTGTTCCGTTGTCTGAGCAGTTCTTCTGGGAAACCCGTGATGAGGGATATAGTGATTGATGAGACATTTTATCACAGAAGTGCTGTCTTCCCTGCCAGTGGGGTATGCTTCTGGCCACCCTGTGAAATAATCAACTACCACCAGTAGGTACTGCTTACCCTGAACCCTGGTGATCATGTCCGTGAAGTCAATCACTACTTCTTCCCCCGGGCCACAGGTGTGAAAATGCCCTGCAACTGTTTAAGTGAAGGCCTGACATTATGGGCTTGGCAAATGTCGCATGTTAACACGAAGTGTGTCACCATAGCTGACAGAAATGGATGCCACCACGGTTTCAATGTTTTCATCCTCTGTTTAGGGCCCACATGAGCTGGACCATGAGCCTGTTGGTAAATCGACCTGGACAGTGCAGTGGGCAAAGCTGGTCTACCATCAGGTGCCTGCCAGAGGCCGTCTGGGGCTTGTAATGCCCCATGTTCCTTCCAGACAGATTTCTCTTCGGGGGAAGCTTTGTCATGTTCAGCCACCAGATATTCTCTGCTAAAGGAAGGTAACAAGTTATCCACCAAGTGACTAATCTGTACCAGCATTTGCATGTTATATCCAGCAGCCAATTTTGCAGCTGCATCTGCAGCATCATTTCCTCTAGAGACAAAAGAATCACCCTTTGAATGGCCCTGGCATTTTATGATGGCCACAGCTTCAGGGACCATTAGGGCCTCCAGCAGTTGTCTGATTTCTTCGTGATGTGTGAGGGGCCACACTGGGCCCCTCCTTTCTCTCTCTCTGTCTCTCACACACACACAGATCAAAAGAGAAAAACACCAACAGGTCTCATTCTCTTTCTGGGAATGAAAAATCAATCAGTTTTTATCTTTTTCTTTATCAATAATTCAGTTACACAATTTGGATCACAATGTCAGCAACTTGGATGATGGCCAAACAGCCAATTTCATGGTATATTTTAGTTTTTTCAACTCTTGGTGCTAATGCCACCGACATTTTATCGGGATTATCCCACCCGTTTTCAATACATATCTGACTCCATTTATTTTCCCAAATTTTCTTCTCTTTTTTATGATTTTTAGGCTCCGATTGAGCCAGTAACACATCTACTACGTTATCCCACTGCGTTGTAACTGGGGGACACCCGTACTCCTCACATTCTCTCTCAAATTCGGACATTTTCCTGATATCAATCAACACTCACAATACTATTAACACGTATATTTTAAACCTCATTCAACATAAAACAATAATCAGGCAATGTTTAATACATTCAGACCACACACAACAAAGAATAGGACAGTAATACACAACAATTTGCAAAATGCTGAAGGACTTTAACCAACAGTCTTACTGTGAATTCTCTTACGGCCGTCAGAGTGAATGGACTTTCACCACTCAGTTGACTACCTGAAATACTGGGCGGACTTTAACCCCTCAGTTTTTGACCGGGTGGACTGGTTACCCCTCGGTTCTTGACCGGGTGGACTGGTTACCCCTCGGTACTTACAATAATTTCTGATCAATATATATCAATATTTTACTAATTAACAAATGGAACGGAATACAATTCAAATTCAACACAAGAAATGTAGAATATCCAATTTGCAGAAGTTTGATTTAACAGGTTTCTGCTTACCTTATTTTAATCGGTCGACCGTGTGTTGAACCCGAGTTCGTTCCGTCCCGGAACCTCGGCCCTTGCCGGATCTCTTATGATTAATGCCTTTTTCCTCAATCACGTCGGGGTCACCAATTGTTGGACTTCAAATGTCCTTGCGTGATCAAAAATTGAAGGAAGGCAAAATATAGAGCACTTGATATTTATTGATCAAAAGTTACCAAAATCAAACAGCTGGGTTGTCTCAGACAGAAAGTCTCACAAAGAAGCAACCCAGAAACACATTTTTACAAAATATTTATAGTATGTCTCGGCGTGTATCATCTCCTCATAGGTCGAGGGGTTTCTCCCTTGGTCCCTCCAATCAGCTCTCACTTCTTTGTTCTTATGCAGATATGCCTGAAGCTCTAACTGCCTTGCAGCTGCTTTCCCTTTTTCTGCACTCAAGGCCATTCACACCCACACACACACATTCCTCAGAAAGTACACTCAATATCAGCCCATAGTTTCAACATTCCAGCAAGCACCATCCAATAAACCCTCCAATAAAATCTTAACAAAAGAATCCCATATAATAATTGATTACATATCAACGAATTGATCTCACTCATAAACAGATTAATAACAGCGAACAGTAATTGATTAACATAAATGATGAATGTAAATGATTAACATTTTTTACAGACTTTTATATCCCACAATATCAATCTACATCATTTGAACGACCTTAGTTAGATTTTCTGTGGAGAAGATGATTGATATTTCATTATATTTTAACTATTAATTAATAATGAATTTATAACTATTAATGAATAATGCATTTATAACTAACGGTATGTCAAGCAATATATAAACTGGTAAAAGTAAGCAAATGTTGTTCAATGTCATTTTAAAAACATAAAATCTAGCTTTTTTTAACACAGTGGACCTTGAAATAAATATTAGGCATAGTGTATAATTTTTTTATGATTTAACAATCTTTGCCAATTAAATATGTATACATACTAGAGGTGGGCATAGATATTTTTTAATCTAGATTAATCTAGATTAATTTTGGAATTAATCTAGATTAAAATGGCTCATTTGAATTCTGCCGAAGGCATTCAGAATATGTGTGCTACCCAAATAATGACTAAAAGTAAGTCTTTGAGCGTGTTTCTCAAGCCAGGTGGCGCATTAGACCAGGGGCTCATCTCCTGTTTCCAAAATGCATCACAAACTTTAATCTCTTCCCGTCCCAATCCACGAAAAACTGGAGGAAAATCCCGTTCCACTCCCGGAAGAATGACTCCCATTCCCTCCCACTCCCGTTGTTGTTTTTTTGTTTTTGCCGATAACTGTCAATTACAGTAAAAATATAGTACAGATCACAGTGCGCCCACCTTATTAGTTGAATAAAAACCCAAAATGTCGTTTTTTTTGTTATTATATTGAACTGAAAGCCATCTTATTATGCACAGTGTTGCACAGATTAAATTTCATGTAAATCATCCATCTTAACACACACCGTCTTCTATTTTTATTTTTTAGACATTTCACTCTCTATAGATATATTTTTCAAAGACGGAGTTTCGAAGTTTCTCGCTCAAGTTCACATGAGACCTAAAGCGCATCCTGTTTGCTTAAAAGCGCAACGTTTCGTTGTTATTCTGAGTGCACACTAGAGGTCTGCACGGGCTCAAAACTGAAGCCCGAACCCGGCCCGTACCCGAGATCGTCTGACCCGACCCGACCCGAGCGGCACAGTTAAATTTAGAGCCCGAACCCGACCCGAAATCACCCCCACCGTCCATAACGAATAAAAAAAAAAAGGAAAAAGATTGCATTTCACGATTGCATGCAAAGAAACGGATTAATCAAGGCTCTGCCATTTCACAAACATTTACCAGTTATGAAAGTTTGTGAACATCAGGTCTGTGATCGCATACATTCTGCCGAGTTTATGAATTTTGTTTGGACAAGAAGATGATGACCGTGCAAATTATGGTCATTTTTGTCAGTTAAGGCTCGTTAGCATTCTGTCTACTTTAAATCAGACATAAGATCTTAAATAAGATTGTATTTATTTGAATGAATTAATCATTTATTTGAGAGGGAGAGAGAGAGACCGAGTGACGGCGGAGCGAGAGAGAGAGAGAGAGAGAGAGAGAGAGAGAGAGAGAGAGAGAGACCGAGCGAGAGACCGAGGAAAGTTGCGCGTGCATGTGAACCTGCGTCTGCGCGTCTCTCTCTACAAGCAATGAGGCTTAGTTACTTCAAAAACAGCGATTTTGCCGTCTCATTGCAGATAAATATAATGTTGTGACTTGCGAGTCAGTAGCCTGTCGAAGCTATTTTACTAATAAAAGTTTCCTTTTGTTTGTCGCGCGATCTCTGATATGTGTGTGCGTATGCTGCCTATGAAAGCAGCGAAGCCTCTTCATATAGTTTTGGTTTAGCTACAAACCCGACCCGACCCGAGCCGAAGCTGTCCATTAAACATTAACCCGAAACCCGACCCGAAACCCGACGGTATTTGGGACCCAGCGGTTCGGGTCGGGTAGCAGACCTCTAGTGCACACAAATAAGCGTAGAGTCTTTACAGATTCGAAAGATGTATTAGGCTACTTTTATCTGTATGACCAAAATGACGGAGATTTTAAGAGCAAGTGAGCGCACCGGAGCCTGTCCTGCAGCAAACGCTTCCACACAAACACTTCAATAGCGCACATTTCTCTAGGTTAACATCATATTGAGCGGCCATGTAAAGTTGTTACTACATACATCTTTCAGATGAAAAGCCATATTTGAGGTTGATGAATGATAGGTGAGCGTTTGGATGTCCTGCCCGATTGTATTACCACATAGACCAGCCGTTAACAATCTGTCCATCACGGACTGCGAGCCTCTAGTTCAAGACTCGTTCTCGCCCCCTACAGTGCAATTCGGCTAGGTATACATCCGCCGCTTAAAATATCAGGGTGAAAGTCATCATAGCTTGCGTAGTATAGACCCAGCTCCCAACCCAACTTTGAGAATAGATTAACGGGCGATATTTTTTTTATCGCCGATAAGAGTCTCACGTTAACGCAGCACGTTAACGCCGATAACGGCCCACCTCTAATACATACCAAATACAATTTTTGAAGCCGTAGGAAACTCAGCACTTCAAAGAAAAATTAAATAAACATCTGTAATTTATTAATGACAAAAGATTTTACATGTATCAAGATTTTAAAACTAATGAGTATAATGATTGACAGACGATCAGTTCCAGTATATGTGAAGTTTAGTTCCCCTCCATGGGAACTCGAACTGCGTCCCCTAGGGGTCGCTACGGGGAACGCCCTCAGTAGAGCTAGCACTGCTCCCCTCAACCAGAGGGTCACCTATGAGCATGCCGCTCCCGTCTGAGTCCGAGTTTTCTCCGCCCCAGAGCTCTGTGATAGATCGCCGCCTGTTGGTCGAGCCAGCATTGCTCCCCTCAACCAGAGGGTCATCTATGAGCGTGCCGCTCCCTTCTGGCGTCTGCCTGAGTTCCCTCTCACTCCGAGGAATGAGTAGTTCTCCGCTCCAGGGCATAGAACGTTCTAAGGTGCACACGCGAGACTTTGGGCACTTTTCTAAAATCCACTTAGTGGTAAGTCCGCACATTAAAGATTCTGCGTTCTTTCTAAAAATCCCGTAAGGGTAGGGTTACGCACTGCTTCGTGCCCTTTTGAGCTGGTTAAAGCCCGGTTGTGCCTTGGGCCCCCCCCTGTCCCATATATGTTGGGTCCAGAAAAAAAAAAGGGAAAGGGGTGTACACTACAAGAGGTCTGTTGAGACAGTTCCTCAGTAAGCTTGGGAGAGCAAGTGGTAACCCCTGAGTGATCGGCCAGGACCTAGTGAGCCAGGTGCCTGGCCATATCCCCTTGAAGGAATCTTTTCTGATTCCAAGACCTTGAGCTCTACCCTAGGCCCGGTAATCCCGGGCGCCTAACAGGTAAGTACTAGGGTATGCAGCTCGGGCCTTTGGCGAAGGGGATAATATCACTGACAGCCATCAGCCGTCCGGGGAAACTTCCTTAAGCCGGGTATAGTTGGCTTAGTGCTCGCCTTTTTGCGAAATTGGCTTGCATTCCCTCAGCATGGTGAAGTGGGTATAACGCGTTCCCGTAGCGACCCCTAGGGGCGCAGTTCGAGTTCCATGGAGGGAACGTCTCAGGTTACGTGTATAACCATGGTTCCCCGAATGGGGAACGAGACACCGCGCCCCTAGGCTTTGGACCATGCTTGGACGCAAGCTTCAGACGAAGAAGCTGATGATGTATCCTCCCGGCGGCACTTATATTGTGTACGCACGGTAGTGACGCTGGCTGTCGCCGCCAACAGGTGGTGTTTTTCATATGTATCTTCAGACCGAGTCACGCTGAGGGCGTTCCCCGTAGCGACCCCTAGGGGACGCAGTGTCTCGTTCCCCATTCGGGGAACCATGGTTACATACGTAACCTGAGACGTTTTTTTGTTTTTGTAAATTTTATTATGTACAGTTTTATTTTTGTGTTATGCAGCTAGCATCGCTGTTACCTTTCACTGTATAGAGCTGAAATGACAATACAGCTACTTTATCAAAATAATACAATCTGACAGTTAACTGTTATAGTGGTGAAGTGACGTCATATCAAATACAATTTTACTTCAAAAACAAATACATACTAAATAAAATAAAACAGCCCATATATGATTTAATGCATACCAGAAAAAATACAAATAAAATAGCCCTTCCAGCATTTATATACAAGAATATACAGTAAAACCGCTAAATAGTTGTAATAAGAACAGAAGCGTATAAACATTTCTGAGATTTGATATCACCTTTGACCACTAAATACAGTATAAACCGACAAACTGATTAAACAGCCATTTTGATTGTATTCACATAGCAAATGCGTTTTGATATCTGCGACATCTGTTTGATGATTAAGTGTAATTTCTGAGAAAAGTGTCAGATAAAACTATATATTTTTCTAAAAGTGATTACAGCATGACAAATATCCAAGTCTTTTACACACAATTTGCCTTTTTAGCTTTAGCATATTTATGTAGAAATATTTAGTTGATCAAACTAAAAAGTGTATTATATATTAGATATATTAGTATATAGATCTGACATGTATTGGTAATCCCATAACAAAATATAAACACATAAAAAAATATTAACACATGCACATTTAATAAGACGACGACCAAACTAGTTTTACGTTCATATTTCAGATGGTTCAAAGGGAATTATATTATCTCGTTTTAATCAACCAAGCTGTTCATTTAACTGCATATGATCAGATGTTACATGAACACTTATGATATGATTCATAAATTATGATGGTATTAAACCAGTGCTGAATGATAATTATAATGTAAACACACCGCTTCACCGTCCAATAAAGATCTAGACCAGAAGAAAACGGGTTCTCTTACCGACAGTAACGTTACACTGGATCTGTTCAATAATCACAGAGAAAACAGGAACGAACTGCCGAAGCTCTCTCGACAGACTTCAGCCTTCTCCTTCTTCGGCCCTGTCCCAAATGAAACACGTCGTGTGCACGCAATGGCCGCCGCGTGCGCGTGTCCGTTAAGTCCACGAGACCGTGGAGCGTGTGCGTGTGTGCGTGCGTGCAGTAAGGGTGTGTGTGTGTGTGTGTATGTGTGTGTGCAGTAAGGGTGTGTGTGTGTGTGTGTGTGTGCGTGCAGTAAGGGTCGGGCCAGAGCCATATAGAGATAGAGTTGCGACAACGGAAGTTCAGAATGCTTGGTCGTCACGTGATTCACGTAGACTTCAGATAGTTCCAGGAAGTGCTTTGGCGGGCAATTCAAACTGTAAGAATAGAGTGACAGAACTGCGATTTTTGGTAATTAGTAGGCAATAAATGCATTTATTTTATATATTTATATAACACACCGATGTATGTAACTTGAGTATGTAGTTACAGCGATGTTGTTTTTAAAGTATTTAAATCAGCTAATATTTGAGGATTAGTGTTATTTGCCTTAACTTATTTCAAGTATATTCTAACTTGTATAAAGACAGGTTGCTGTTCCCTTTTATGTTACGTTATATTCATTGTTTTCACTAATCTCATGGTAACTAATGTCATATTTATGACTTTCAGATAGTACAGAGACAGGCTGGTGACAGGTGATTGTCAGCTCGCACCGCACAATGGGTCAATGAACTGTGAATGAAACAATGAAAATTAAGCTTATTGTTTACAATTCTTACAATTATATATAGTAATATAATTACTTAGTGTATTATAAATATTATATATTTAATGTGTATTTCTTACAATACTTATTCACATACACAATATATTTCGGTTTAAAACAACTTAAGCATCTGTTTTGTACTCATATAAACATGTACACTGCCGTTCAAAAGTAATGATGCTGAAAATTCAGCTTTGCATCACAGGAATAAATGCCATTTTAAAATGGAAAACAGTTATTTTAAATAATAATATATTACAATATTACTTTTTTGTATTTTTATTCAAATAAATGCAATTAACTATTTACAGCAATTAATGAATACAATGAATACAATTCTAATAAA
>CM050416.1:15597151-15647151 GCA_027564155.1 Gymnocypris eckloni scoliostomus | reverse complement strand
AAAACACTATAAAATATCACTTTAATACTGCTGGGTCAACGATAATGGTATAATAATAAACAATTAGTATTATTATATAGTATTATAATATTTAATAATAACAATAATAGATATTTTACTAAAATAAAAGAATGGAAAATAACTAAACCTAAAATAACTAATAAAATTAAACAACAACTGAAATAACAATTAAATAGACGGATTTTATAAAAATAATATAACGAATATTACAAAAAAAGTTATTTATTTAAGCTAACTTAAACTAAAATACAGATACAAATAAAATATAATTAAAATAATAATAAACACTAAGATAATATTATAGCAGTTTATTTTCTACTACAACTATTTTCTACTATAAGAAAATATATACAAGTCATATACAATGAAACTGCATCATGAAATGTCTTTAACGAGCCCCAGAGAAGCAGAAATCATAAGCTGCATGTGTCATATAAAGCATGACTTGTTTTGATTATGTGTGTTTGATGATTACAGGTGCTCGTGATCTTCAACATGTCACAGAACGATCCTCAAACACATAACAGAGGGAAAACATCTGCTGAAGAGTCATTCAGGGCTTTCAGAGGTGAGACGGTCGCTGTGCCGTGATGTTCAGCTCATTATTACAAACACAGCCAGATGTGTGAGAGTCAAAGCAGCAAGGACACTCATACACCTCCACCCTGAAAAACACTGTGTTTGACTGTGCAAGACTCACTGCTGACTGGTTGCAACACTTGTGACCGCCTAGCAACCGCATAGAAAAGCCCTAGCAACCACCCACAATACCCTGACAACCACACAGCTAACCACAACATCCGAGCAAACACATAGCTATCCAGTTAAAATGACCATTTAGAAAAGCACAAACAACCATCCACAACAAACTGGACACCTTATAGCAACCATTTAGAAAACCCTAGCAACCACCCACAATACCCTGACAACCACACAGCTAACCACAACATCCTAGCAACCACACAGCTTCATTTCATTTATTTAATCAGGGACAATGCACATTAATAATACATATAATACATTAAGCACCAGATTTAGCCAAAACTGGCTCATTTTCATCCGTAGTCCCTTTTGGCAGGTTGATGTTACAAACGTAAAACCATTAAGAAGACCTTAGTAACCATGTAGAAAAACCCTAGCAACCACCAACAAGACCCTAACGACCACACATCTAACCACAACATCTTAGCAACCACCCATTGCACCACACAGCTACACACTTAAAAGTATTTGGAGCACCTAAGCAACCACATAGAAAAGCCCTAAAGGAACCATCCTAGTAACCGTTCATTACACCCTGGCAACCACACAGTTACCCACAACATCCGAGCAAACACACAGCTATCCAGTTAAAATGGCCATTTAGAAACGCCCAAACAACCACCCACAACAAACTGGACACCTTATAGCAACCATTTAGATAACCCTAGCAACCGTACACAACACCCTAGCAACCACAACACACTTAAAACCATTCATAACACATTAGCAACCATATAGAAAAGCCCTAGCAACCACCCACAACACTTTGGTTGGTGGCTAGGGTGTAGTGAGCATCTGCTCAACTTTTCTTTGGAAACCTTAAATGTTGGGTTGAATGATCAGGGCTTTTATCACTGCATGTTTAATTTTACAAATGAACTCATACAGTTCAAATTTATGATAATGTATTTTCATGTTGCACTCTAAGGAATGGCAAATAAGATGCATTATGTGAATCTCGCTCGTGCTGTTCCTCCACTCCTCCTCCAAACACACAAACAGCTTTAATCAAGCACTAAAGATGTGTAATGCGTGTTGGATTGTGCACGAGTTCAGTCAATGCTCTGAGGAGAGACGGAGGAATAGATTCAGAGAGAACGAGTCTAGTTTTCCTGTCTGGAATAAACGATGGGAAATTAGCACTCATTTACAGAGCGGTCTGTCTATAGAAGCAATTAGTCTTCATCTCCTAGGATTCAGACCACAAGGGGACGTGTGCACGAGGAAGAGCTGCCTCTTTTATTGTTCATGCATATGAAAAACATGTATATGGGATTTGACTGACTGTGCAAGACTCACTGCTGACTGGTTGCAACACTTATGACCGCCTAGCAACCGCATAGAAAAGCCCTAGCAACCACCCACAATACCCTGACAACCACACAGCTAACCACAACATCCGAAAGCAAACACATAGCTATCCAGTTAAAATGACCATTTAGAAAAGCACAAACAACCATCCACAACAAACTGGACACCTTATAGCAACCATTTAGAAAACCCTAGCAACCACCCACAATACCCTGACAACCACACAGCTAACTACAACATCCTAGCAACCACACAGCTTCATTTCATTTATTTAATCAGGGACAATGCACATTAATAATGCATATAATACATTAAATGCACCAGATTTAGCCAAAACTGGCTCATTTTCATCCGTAGTCCTTGTTGGCAGGTTGATGTTACAAACGTAAAACTATTAAGAAGACCTTAGTGACCATGTAGAAAAACCCTAGCAACCACCAACAAGACCCTAACAACCACACATCTAACTACAACATCCTAGCAACCACCCACTGCACCACAAAGCTACACACTTAAAACTATTTGGAGCACCTAAGCAACCACATAGAAAAGCCCTATAGCAACCATCCTAGTAACCGCTCATTACACCCTGGCAACCACACAGTTACCCACAACATCCGAGCAAACACACAGCTATGCAGTTATTAAAATGGCAATTTAGAAACGCCCAAACAACCACCCACAACAAACTGGACACATAGCAACCATTTAGATAACCCTAGCAACCGTACACTACACCCTAGCAACCATACAGCTACACACTTAAAACCATTCATAACACATTAGCAACCATATAGAAAAGCCCTAGTAACCACCCACAACACCTTGGTTGGTGGCTAGGGTGTAGTGAGCATCTGCTCATCTTTTCTTTGGAAACCTTAAACGTTGGATTGAATGATCAGGGCTTTTATCACTGCATGTTTAATTTCACAAATGAACTCATAAAGTTCAAATTTATGATAATGTATTTTCATGTTGCACTCTAAGGAATGGCAAATAAGATGCATTATGTGAATCTCGCTCGTGCTGTTCATGCACTCCTCCTCCAAACACACAAACAGCTTCAATCCAGCACTACAGATGTGTAATGCGTGTTGTATTGTGCACGAGTTCAGTCAATGCTCCGAGGAGAGACGGAGGAATAGTTTCAGAGAGAACGAGTCTAGTTTTCCTGTCTGGAGTAAACGATGGGAAATTAGCACTCATTTACAGAGCGGTCTGTCTATAGAAGCAATTAGTCTTCATCTCCTAGGATTCAGACCACAAGGGGACGTGTGAACGAGGAAGAGCTGCCTCTTTTATTGTTCATGCATATGAAAAAACATGTATATGGGATTTGAACTCACAAACCTCTGATGTGGAGGCAAATGTGTGGAAGCCGGTTTCCACAGAAAAATAAATACATAGACGGTTTCATCGTTCGCACGCGCCCGGACCGAAGGTAACTTCCGGTCTGTGTTTGTATATCGGGCTGTTAGTGGCTCCGGCTACAAACACAGTTAAAGTGATGAGTAATGAAGTTGGGCTCAGGTTGTTGTGCTGTGGGATGTGTTTCACATACATACATTTATTTGTGGCGACCCGACACAATATCAAAACTTTTCCAAAAGGCTTTGTTGAATAAACATGAGCACGTTTAAAAATCAAAACGAGGCGCAGGTGTTTTTATATCACTGTATTTCTGAAGGAACACTGTCTTTGGAAAATGTTTGATGTCATTTTTATTTCCTCTTGCATGTTATAACGTTTATAAGCTCAGTTTACAGCCGTTACCGGGCGCTAACGTTAACGTTATTTCTCCCGCTTTTAAGCGTCTCCTGCTGACAGAGAGTGAATTTGCATTTTTAATAAATCCGTCCAAGTAGTTATCGCTGCATCTCAGTCCGTCTGATTTACGAAGCAAACATATTTAGCTTGTTATAAAAACATAATCTACTCCAGAGGGACTGTTGTTTTGATTTTATTTGGACGTCTACCGGAAGTTATGTTAGGGCCACAAACACGCGCATGCGCAGTAACGTTCGTTTATGTTGTTGTTTACCTCACTTTTTACCTCTGAATTTTTCTCATAATTGTACATTTATATTTCGCTAATTTTGACTTTTCTCACAATTCTGAGATTATATCTTGCAATTATGACCCCCCCCTCCCTCGGTAATCTGACTTCTATTCTCATAATTATAAGATTTGAGCTTGCAATTGTGAGTTATAAAGTCAAGTTCTAAGAGGGAAAAACCCTTACTATTTCCTTACAATTGAAAGATTCTGTTGCAATGTAAATAGCAAACCTTTATTACTCACAATTGCGAGTTCTGGTAGTATCTGGTCATTCTGAGAAGAAAACATCAGGATATATACACTTTAAATTGCACTAAAAAGAGTCCGAACTGTGAGCTCAAAAATTGCAATTACCTTTTTACATGTTTGATTTAGTGGCTGAAATGATCTTCTGTACTAATGTATCACTAATGGACTGAAACATATACTGAGAAACATTTCTGGGATTATGTTCATATGTAAAAACAAAACCGGACTCGTTCGGATCTTCTGTCGTTACATCAGCTGACAGGATGTTAAATTGGGACGAGATGTTTCCATAGAGACCGAATGAAGACTGGAGTGATGAATGGCATGATGTAAATCAATACGCAGTTATGAGGGCAAGTTAATTGATTTTATTAACGAAGTGCGCCACACTCCACAGGATAAACATATTGATAATTATCATCTGCTCTTGAGATTTACAGAGCAGAGATTATAGATGAGGCCTGCCCTCACGTCAATACGATGTCATATGACCACTGCTGTGTGTGTGTGTGTGTGTGTGTGTGTGTGTGTGTGTGATAATATCATTATCAACAACCCAGATATTTGTGCACATGCCCAAATTGAATTTAGATTGGGCACGAGGGCCAGAGCATTTCAGCAGCATGATTCAATGGTGTGAATACGGCCGCACTGCAGGAGAGGTTATGATTAATACATTAAAAGCTGCAGAAATCAATAGCAATTGAGCAAAGGGTGCTTAATACGAAGGGTCGGCCCTTGATCACTGTGTGATTTTTATCTGAGGCCACTTTTCATTTCGGCGGAGCTGCTAACACTAGCACTAAATGACCAGATGATAGATTCAAGTCTATTATAAAACAGATTAAATGCTGTACAGTCACACTCATCGCTGCTGACGCAAACAGACCCGCGTGTCCATTCAGCGCTGTACTAAAGCCTGCAGCTCTTCATGAGTCTTGAGGAAAGTGCTGGAGCTTTATTAAGTCATCAGATGCACCGTTTTCAACTGCTGGGTCAGAAAACAGGCGAGGAAATCCCAAACCGTATCTGGAGAGCAGATCATAGATTGACCGTTGCTAAGCAATCACCAAACAAACACATAGCAACGCCCTGCCAACCTCCCATAATAACCTTTTTCCATGTTGACAACTTTTGCACCATTTGAACAAATCTAACAATCTTTTACTAATCTTTTACATTAAAAAATCAAGCTATAGAACGAATACTCTTTAAGAATGTAGATTTATGAGAATTGTTAATCTAAAATGTACTATTCTTAATAAATTTAATAAATTATTTTAATGACAAATTAAAACATATAATTTTAATGACATTATATATTTTTGTAATCAAATACAAATAACAATGTATCACATTACACAGGTGCATCTCAATAAATTATAATGTCGTGGAAAAGTTAATTTATTTCAGTAATTCAACTCAAATTGTGAAACTCGTGTATTAAATAAATTAAATGCACACAGACTGAAGTAGTTTAAGTCTTTGGCTCTTTTAATTGTGATGATTTTGGCTCACATTTATATAATAAACAGATAAACAAATAACATTATATACTGCAATAAATAAATAATTTTAATGAGAAATTAAAAATTATAATTTTAGTTACATTTAAATTAATTATAATTTATCACATATATTTTTCAATAAATAAATAAATAAATCATAATTTATCACATTTACATTTTTCAATAAATAATGACAAATTAAAAATCACATTACACATTTTTGTAATAAATAAATAGATGAATTAATAAATATGACAAATTAAAAAGTATAATTACATTGTATATTGTAATCATCTATTCATTTTAATGAGAAATAAAACAAATCTAATTGTAAAATGCATGTTGTATGTATTTGTCTCTACACATATTTTAAAAGGATCACAAAACTCCCTATAAAACATCTTGTAAGTTTCAGAGCTCAAAACGTTGTGCAGTGTTTGCCATACATTGACTTAATTCTCAAAACTGACCGCCACAAATAGATTTTAACATTGACTTTGTTGAATAAACATGAGCCCCGCACGATTCAAAATCTAAATCCAGCGCAGATGTATTCAGAGGAAGCCGACTGTCATCAGAAAGGTTTCTATGTCATTTTAATTTGATCTTGCATGTAATGTCTGATAAAGCAGCGTTTGTGGAGTAGCATCTGCCTGCTTTTGAAGGAACGCATTCATAGGACCCTAGGTTTTTAGTGACATCGCCACCTAGGGACCAGCAAAGGTGGATGACAATCAGAGTGTGAGTATCAAATGTGAATTAAGTTTTATTTGTTTAACATTAAAAATAATTGTGATGCATTTCCTTGGAAAGTTAACATAGCCGAAGTGGTCACGATTTGCTAAATAGTCTTGAATGCATAGCCATCATATATTAGCCTCTGTAAAATTAACGTTCAGCACATTAATTAAAAAAAGTGCAGTTAATCTGTGGTGTTCTATTTCCAGAGCTATGCATAACTATATAATGTATTGTGCATGTTTCTGAAACCCTACTGTATATTATACCTTATGTACAGACCTGTGTATATTTCAATTGAACAGTTTTCTTTTGATAGGCCATCATATCTGTGCTTCAGAATTTGTCCCCGCAGGACTCCCTCTCTCTCATCACAGGTAAGAGTGGACAGTTGAATTGTTTCTACACAATATATCCTTTTTTAAGTGTTAACAGTATTTCTGTTAAACTAGCAGTGATGATGTTCTCCATTTACTATTTCAGTGAAGTGGAAGAATTTAGGGTGATAGAGAAACAATTGAGAAAAGAGGGGAGAGCATCCAGGTGGTAGGTAGTGCTGCTGCATACATCACAATGTGAGCTTTAAATATTTAAAGGTCAGGAAAAGTCATGTCAATAATATGTCATTTCTATTCAGATTTCTTGCCTCGCTCTCTATTATTTTTTTCTCAGTTCAGATGGATTTTATTGACATGAATGTCTCAAGAACCTTTGTTCCCACAACATCAAAATATTTGATATCTTTGAACAGTATGCACTAATAGTATTATGAACATTGATTGGTATGAAGATTGATATAATTATTTTTGTATCGTATATGTGTGTGTGCTCTGTGGTAACTCAGATCTTTTAAATATGAAATTTAAATTAGAGAGTAGAACATGTTCAACTAAATGTTCCTGATTTCATTCCCTTCTCTCTCTTAGGAGTCAGTGAAGACGTTGTCCATGAAGGTTATTTCTGTGTGGTTCATGTCATGAACAAATTTGTTTTTGTGTGTGTTCAAGTTCAACTGTTGTAATATATAATTTTATCAAATATACACAGTCTTAAATCTATCCCCAGAGTCATGCTTGTGTCTTCCCTCTGTACTTGAAAATGTGGTTGATCAAGTGACTGAAAAGACTATACATGATTCCTTGTTATTATATTATGCTACTTAGATCCAATAATTACTCAACATTCGAAGGAACCAGGTTTAATTGCAATAAAGAAAGTAGTATTTGGGTGTAATAAAACAACAACAAAAATAACTCTAAAATGTAATAATTAATAAATGTAGTTAAAACTGGGTGGAAATACACTGGGTCCTAGAAATGCGATCCTCCAACTGCGGTCCTGAAAGTGCATTTGTGAGCAGATCGATGCTTTGTGTACAGCGTACCAGGGAAACCTCTGTCTCACATCCTAAAAGAGCGCCTCCTGCTGGCAGAGAAGGTATTTGCATATACATATAAATATATATATATGGGATGGGGCGGGGGATTGCCGCCACAAATAGAGTGTAAGGCTGTGGGAAACACTGTTTGTGGTTAGTTTAACCACAGTTTAACAGCTTATATTGATGGCAGTCTGCTTAAAAACAGCTTATATTGAAGGCAGTCTGCTTAAACAACAGCTTTTGGAATGTTCTACTCTATGATGTCATAGCGTGGATAAGCACCGCCTCCGCAGAAGAAGATCAACGCCTGTTTAGCCCCGCCCACCGATTCACACACCGTGTTCACGAGAGAGGTGAATGCGCAGGTCTACGCAGAAACCTAACGATAAAGATGCTCTGAAGACAACAAGATGCTGTGCAGTGCCAAGCTGTGGAGAAAAATACAGTGTTTGCATAGCCTTCCTTCTGATCACAACATTAGGAAAGAGCAGATGAACTTTATTTTTAATTAAGATCCAAATCACGTCAGTAAGAACTCTGTTCTTTGTTCACTTCATTTCACCCCTTCAGCGTTCATCTGTGAGGAATGTAGGCTGTTCACACACAACTGTCAGCCAATCACAGCAGGGCGTTTACTTCTGAGTCTACAATCCTCCACATCTATTCAACCAGCGTTCTGATGAGGGGTTAAAACAGGACAGAAAACAGCTTATTACTTCTACTGTTTGTGATGCAAACATCTTGATAACATTATACGTGGACCTCAGAGAACAGTATAAAAAACAAAGGCAGTTCATGACCGCTTTAAGTCAAATAGACACCGCTGACAATATGATTTGAACACTGCAGTGAAATCAGTGAATAATGACCTAAATGTTGGTCTGTTTACTTCAGGAGGCTTAGAATAATGTCATATTTCCATTAGTCAGTTTAGAGCTGGACAGTCCTTGTTCTCCTTCAGGATATCCTAAAACGCTCCACATCGAGTCTGGTTGAACGATCGGCGTTAAAGCCAGCTGCAGTGCAGTCCCACAATCCCCTGGGCTGACGTAAAGCTGAGTCCCACGGGCAGACTGCTTGAATTAATGTCAGCTTTTACTCTACGTTTGCTAATGAGACCTGAGACTGCAGGAATGTAATTAGAATATCCAAATCAATTAGAGCACGTTATTTCTACCGCATCAAAGCTCAATACAGACTTTCAGAATTGAATAACTCGTGTTGTACATAAACGCCAGCCCTCCTCCGGTGATATTTCCATTAATGCGTGTAGTGCTTAAACTTTACGACCGCCCCTATTATCTTTACAGCAGCTGTTTTAATTCATAAACGTATTATGTATTCATGAACAAGAAGAGCTTGGATCTGATTGGCCGCTGCAACAAAACTGTGACTGGTCTCTTGTCAATTAAAACGGTCTTGTTCTGTCAGTATTAATTTACTTTACACTAAACTAAACTTAAGTTTATCCAAAAAAAAAATACATTTTGCCATTATGTATTATCACCAATTCATAGTGACCTGATCAAAGTTATGAATGCATGAATTAATAAATAAATAAATAAATGACAAATAAAGAGTTACATTAAAAAAGTTACATTTCTATAAAACTTTTTTTGTATACACTGAATAATAAAAATTAATAAAAAATATGTTGAAAGTCAGTCAACTAAATTTGTTTATTTAAATGTAACTAAAATAATTTGATTGCATCCAATTACCTTAAAAAAATTAGCAAATTCAATGAATAATTTTATTCAGTGTACAAAAAAACGTATGTACACAAATTAAATGATAAATTAAACAGACTATCCCAAAATTACAATTATGTCATTATCTAATTTCATCCACTTGTCATCCTAGTTTCAATTACTATTATTATAATTATGTTTATGTTATATGACTATTTATTGATATTTAATGCACATTAGCTGTGATGGCGTTTACATTTCACTGCAAGTTGTATTACAATGTACATAGCCTAATAAATAAAATATTGAATTTTGACCAAACATTTAATAATTTAATATATTCTGAATCTTCTGACGCCACTGTATCGATGAACAGACTAAACGGATGATTTTCAGTGAATATAGTCTTAAATTTCAGTCGGTTCCTCGTTGAAATGTGTCCAAAACACAACAGAACACATGATGGTGAATAAATTCAGCCAGATGTTTTATTTCTGAGTGAACTACTCCTTTATGAAACTCCAGGAAACTTCGGCTTTAATTTTCTGCTGAACATCGTCACCTTTGGGAACGTGTTAATTTGAGACAGTTAATTTAAAAAAAATCTCATAACACATACGTACAAGTTTCAATAATAACCCATTACAGAGTCAAGTGTCACTTGCACTTCATATATTTTAAAATACAATGCAAATTGGCTAAATCCAAATGAAGTGTCTGAAGTGAGCAGGTTTTCTTGGTCTTGGTTGGAGTTGGGCGTTTGATGAGTTAAAAGCAAGTAATCTCAGAAACACATAACGATGCACTAGAAACCAGCAATGTAGCAACCATCCACAAGCACACATATTTAATTCATAAAATATACTGTGAAACATACCTCTCTCGTCTGTGATAGAATACGATTTAATGCCAATACAAACAGACGGTTGTACTTGTTCTTATCCTTCAGTAAAGACTGACTGCTTCTCTAATTTAATTAAACAGGCCCTGTGGGAAAGAGACGAGTGTAACAGCAGGTACTGTGTTTGCTTCGTCTCTTCTGTTGTTTTTACCTGTTCAGGCATCATTTTACATTTAACTTGCCTTCAAGCTGCTGTTTGAATTTCTTATTAAAAACAGGTGCTTAAATGTAGCAAGCATTTTTTTTTTACCACGTAGCTCGCAGACTAATTAGTTACTTTCTCTAAACGAAAGCTAAGTTAGCTTATTTTCAAGTGAATCGTGTAGTTTTGGCCCAACAGTGCTGACAGTAACACAAGAGAAACGGGTGAATGCAGGTCAGTCAGGATGCAAAGTATTTAATTTGTTTCTGTTTACATCGTGATGACGAGCAGATTATAAGTCAATTAAAGTGTCCTCTGATGTCATGTTTTAAAACGACTGTAATGATGAAGGATCAGAAAGTATTACAGTTTACAAACACAGCAAACATGCATTTAAAAAATAAAATAAGTGCATGATTCACTTTCCAATTTTAGCGCTGTTTTTGATAAGTTAAAATTTGAAAGGAGAAAGTGGGTGATAGTACATTTGATTACAAAAATGTTTTATAAAAATATAGAGCCTATAATGCAACTAAAAGAAAGAAAAAAAATATTAAATTCTTTAAATTCATTTTTGTTTTATTTTACTTTACACTAATATATAGGCGACAGTACACAATGACTGAATAAAATTTTTGGGATAAACTGCTCAATATTTTTTAAATTAATTTGTTTATGAAAACATATACAAAATGTTTTATAATACAAAAATAATTGACAAAAATATAACATTTATTTACACTGAAATAAGTTAACTACATGGAAATAAATTAACTTAAATTAATTGAGAAATAAATAAAAATAAAATTAAAATAAATCCTAAACCTAAAAAATAAAATAAAATGTGACCTTGGACCATAAAACTAGTCATAAGGGGATATTTATACACAATCTGAAAGCTGATTAGATTATCTTTCCATGTATGTATGGTTTGTTAGGATCGGACAATATTCGGCTGAAATACAAATATTTGTAAATCTGGAATCTGAGGATGCATAAAAATCTAAATATTGAGAAAATCATCTTTAAAGTTGTTCAAATGAAGTTCTTAGCAATGCATATTATTAATCAAAAATGAAGTTTTGATATATTTACAGTAGGAAATTTACAAAATATATTCATGGATCATGATCTTTACTTAATGTCCTAATGATTTTTAGCATAAAAGAAAAATGGATAATTTTGACCCATACAGTGTATTGTTGGCTATTGCTACAAATATACCCCAGCGACTTAAGACTGGTTTTGTGCTCCAGAGACACAAATAAGAATGACAAAAGCATGTATAACAAAGCATTACAATCACAATTACAATTTATTCTTGCCATCAAAATCATTGCAACTACAATGTGAAAATGTCTTACACAATCATCCAAACAAACTATATTATATATTTAATTATTTGGACTAAAGTACTGTTTAATTCTGACTGTATTGACATGAAACATGACGTGCATCTGATCAGCTATCACACAGTTACCCTCTTGCATCATACACTTGGCATTATCGTGTCCTCGAAGTGCATTGTGGGAAGGAACGCTAGTCGAAAGGTCATGTGAGAATGAGAGAAACTGAGCTGAGCTCTTTCTTACCTGTCGTGTTTTAGTCTCTTCTCCTCTTCAGCCTGTAGCTGTTCCTCTCAGAGACGTCTGCACTGACGGACTTCATCATTTACGCTCCAGTGAAGCATTTCATACTAACAACAAACCTGTAAATGATAATCAACTGGTGCTGATCTTTAGTAATAAAACGCTGGGTTTAAGAAGGTCGGGTTCCAAAACAGGAAAATGACTGGACACTATGTTTTCAAAATAAAAGTCCAAATTATTTAGTCTATAAGCTCACAAAAATCATATTCTGTTTTTACCAATATTTTGTTAATTACATTAATTTTTATTGCCCTTGGGACAATTAATTCAGACTTTCAATTAATTGCCCCAAGGGGATTAATAAAGCTCTAAACTAAACTAAACTAAACTTTCATTGTATGCAACTAAGTTATAATAATAACAAATTAATTATTTAATAAATGATTAAACATACACATAAATAAAAACAGTTTATTAATATGGAGGGCCAAACCTAATAAATAAATAAATACAGAAAAATAATACAACCATTAATGAATGAATACAATTAAAATGATAAAATTTTAATAAAATGTAACAGAAGTATTTGTTTTATCAGACATATTAAATATTAACATTTTATGTCTTCATTTATTCATAATATTATTCATATAATTATGCATATAGGAAGTAAAACATATATCAAATATAATTGTCTAATGTAAATAATATACATGTTTATGATGAGTACATGCCTAAAGTGAGTTCTGTTGTCCTGTGAGCATGTGTTTGTGCTGAAGTACTGTAGTTTCTGTGTGTTTGCTGACACATCTACAGCATTACTGATGGTCTCACAAAGCAGCGCTACTCGCTGATACATTACCGCTATTTGTGCTAAGATACCTAAAGAAGACTTTGGCGAAGTGGAAGTCATCCTTCCATTTAGACAGTTTTGCCTCCTGCAGTATTTGAGCTGGATGACAACCTAGATAACATGCATTAGCAGAGAGAAGAGCTCAGATGAGTTTCTGAGAAAGGTTATCATCAAACACCATTTGTTCAGATACGCCACTGTACTGATAACCACAGGAGAGAGAGAGAGAGAGAGTGCAATCGCTTCTCAAAGTTCCTCAAGAAAGGTCTCGGGAGGCCAACACTTTCCTCAATCTTCAAGGAAGAATTTTGCTAAGAAGTTATTATCAAAGATTTGCAGGCTGTGATCAAAATGCAAGATATATCTGAATACGGTTTAGTTTTTTTTTTTCTTGCAATAAAATGATTAAGATTAAATAATTTAATTTAAAACAAAATACATGCAATTTAATTATATTAAATGTATAAAAATATAGTTAAGGCTAGAGAGTTGGGGCAAATTTTAAATGTGACAACACTGGATGTTGAGTACTAAACAGTTTCAAGGTCTTGGTAATCTTCTTATAGTCTACGCCATCTTTATGTAGAGCAACAGTTTTTGTTTCAGATCCTCAAAGAGTTCTTTGCCATGAGATACCATGTTGAACTTCCAGTGACCAGTATGAGAGAGTGAGAGCGATAACTCCACATTTAACACACCTGCTCCCCATTCACACCTGAGACCTTGTAACACTAATGAGTCACATGACACCGGAGAGAGAACATGGCTAATTGGGCCCAATTTGGACATTTTCACCTAGGGGTGTACTCATTTTTAGACATCAATGGCTGTGTGAGTTATTTTGAGGGGACAGCAAATTTACACTGTTATACAAGCTGTACACTCACTACTTTACATTGTAGTGTCATTTCTTCAGTAAAAAGATATAATAAAATGTTTACAAAAATGTGAGGGGTGTACTCCCTTCTGTGAGATACTTTAATTTAATTATATTAAATTAATAAATAGTAATACTTTAAAACAATAAATAAATAAAATAAAAATAAACTATCTAACTAGATTAGACTATATTGGGGCTCTTTGTAAAAAACAAACAAACAAACAAACAATAAAATAAATAACTAGAGTAGATGGTTGGGGCGAGTTGCAATTTTATTTGAAATTTTTATTTTAAAAACAACAAACAAACAAAGTTGTCAAGGGCCATGGTTGCAAATTATGCATTTGATTTTAATAATAATAAAAAAACTTTACTAAATAGTTGGGGCTACTGTTATTAAATCTAATTAAACAAACATAACATTTAAATTGGTTGTGTGTTAAATTTGGTGTTATCGCTCTCACTCTCTCATACTGGTCACTGGAAGTTCAACATGGCACCTCATGGCAAAGAACTCTCTGAGGATCTGAAATAAAATTATTGTTGCTCTACATAAAGATGGCGTAGGCTATAATAATATTGCCAAGACCCTGAAACTGAGCTGCAGCATGGTGGCCAAGACCATACAGGTCCCCAAAACCTTTAAATTGTCTGTTATTAAGCCTCTCATTAAAAAACACAACTTGACCCCAAATATCTAGTTAATTACAGACTGATCTCGAATCTCCCTTTTCTGTCAAAGATACTAGAAAAGGTAGCATCCTCACAATTATTTTCCTTCTTAGTGAAAAATGATATCTGTGAGGATTTCCAGTCAGGATTTAAACCATCTCATAGTACTGAGACTTCTCTCATTAGAGTGACACATGACCTGCTCTTATCATCGGATCATGGTTGTATCTCTCTATTAGTGCTCCTGGATCTTAGCACTGCGTTCTACACTATCGACCACAACATTCTTTTGAATAGACTTGAAAACTCTGTTGGCATTAGTGGAAGTGCATTAGCATGGTTCACATCATACTTATCTGACCGCCATCAATTCGTAGCAGTGAATGAAGAGGTATCATATCGATCACAAGTGCAGTATGGAGTACCTCAAGGCTCAGTACTAGGGTCGTTACAGTTCACGCTTTACATGTTACCCTTGGGAAGTATCATCAGGAAACATGGGATTAGCTTTCACTGTTATGCTGATGATGCTCTATATTTCTTCACGGCCCGGTGTAACACACCAAATTGAGAAACTTATGGAATGCATAGTCGATATAAAAACTGGATGACGAATAATTTCTTACTACTAAATTCTGAAAAAACAGAGGTGTTAATTATCGGACCTAAAAACCACACAAGTAATAACCTAGAACACTGTCTAACACTTGATGGCTGCTCTCTCGATTCTTCATCATCAGTCAGGAACCTAGGTGTGCTATTTGATAGCAATCTCTCCTTTGACAGCCACATTTCTAAAGCTGCATTTTTTCATTTTAAAAATATATCTAAACTGAGACCTATGCTCTCAATGTCATATGCAGAAATGTTAATTCATGCGTTTATGACCTCAAGGTTAGATCATAGCAATGCTTTATTTGTGTGGTTGTTCTGTACACTTAATAAACAAACTACAGATGGTCCAAAATGCAGCAGTTAGAGTTCTTACTAGAACCGGGAAGTATGACCACATTAGCCCGGTTATGTCAAAACTGCACTGGCTCCCTATTAAACATCGTATAGATTTTAAAATCTTGTTAATTACTTATAAAGCCCTGAATGGCTTAGCTCCTCAGTACTTGAGCGAGCTCTCCAGTGAGGACCATGTCACCTAGACAGCCATCGGGAAAAGACCACTGGAACCAGTGGAGCCCTTACACACTGACTTTGCTGCAGTTGGAACAAACTACTGATTCGTCTGGCCAGAGGAGAACTGCCCCCCCGACTGAGCCTGGTTTCTCCCAAGGTTTTTTCTCCGTTCTGTCACCGATGGAGTTTTCGTTCCTTGCCGTTGTCGCCTCTGGCTTGCTTAGTTGGGGACACTTAATTTCCAGCGATATCACCGACTTGATTGCACAGATATTATTTAAACTGAACTGAGCTGAGCTGAATGATGACATCACTGAATTCAATAATGAAATGCCTTTAACTGAAAAATGGGCATTTAATCTGGTCATTTTACATTATTGATACACTATTTTCTTATTTTGATATTGTGCAGTTGCTTTGACACAATTTGTATTGTTAAAAGTGCTATATAAATAAAGGTGACTTGAATTGACTATAATCTATAATGTAGTCAAGGCTAGATAATGAAATGAATGAAATGTTATTTAATTATATACATTTTTAAATATAAAAAATTAACTCATTGGATAAAATCTTTAATGTAAGAAAGAAAGAAAGAAAGAAAGACGCTAGGGCTAGATAGTCCAGGGCTAGATAGTCAGGGCTAGTTGCAATTTTAATTTTAAAAATTCAAAATCAACACACATATGTATACATACAAATTTAAAATTGAATAAAACTCATTCCCTTGTTTGGAAATAGTCCATTGTACTATTTTAGATATAATTTCTACCATGACGTAGAAAAATAAATTCAAATGTTGTCCCGTGTCTTTTAAAGTGACTTATCAAAGGTTTCAATTCCTTAACAGACGGAAAATCAACAGCAACTTTTTGTAACTTATTTTTCAAAAGCACACCAATTCATCCCATTTGTGGAAAGTGTCAGTATTATCAGATTCTGAAGAGCTTGATTTGATATGCTTTGACTCTTCTCTGTCCTGATCACACCTCACCATTCATTTAACACTTTCACTGTTCATCTTCATCTGTAGCTCTTATATTCACTGGTGTCTACAGTGAGAGCTAGATGAGAGACTGTATCATTTATGCTCCATTGTGTAAACGACCACACGACCATCCCGCCATAGATGATAATCAATTGGTATTCATCCTTAGTCGCTGCTGCACAAATGTTGGTCTGATGCTAATATCATCGCTGCGAGATAAAGAGGCACTTGAGCAGGATAGTCACATTCACCAGCCAAAATATTCAGCTCTCACACATTAAAACCACATCAATCTTTGAGAGAGCAAAGCATGAGAAAATCTTACTATTGAGAGAAAACATTAGCATTAGCATCTCAAATCAACCTTGGAGACGCTAAATGTGCTGATGTGAAAGTCCAATGAGCAAGCTTTTTATTGTTTATGTAATTATACATCAAATGAACTGTGATTTTAATAAATATGGTAAATAAAAGAAAAAGTTGTTCTGACATTATTTAATCCACTTTCATTTAAAAAGTCATCCAGTGAGTGAAACTCGAAACCGGATCAGTCCAATTTGTGAACAAGTCTCTTGTTGAATGAATCACTGAGTCAGTGAGTTGAACTTGAGAACTGATTAAGTCTGATTTTTGAAGAAGTCTTTTAGACTGAATCACTGAGTCAGTGAGTTGAACTCGAGAATCGGATGAGTCTGATTTGTGAACAAGTCTTTTAGACCGAATCACTGAGTCAGTGAGTTGAACTCGAGAATCGGATCAGTCTGATTTGTGAACAAGTCTTTTAGACCGAATCACTGAGTCAGTGAGTTGAACTCGAGAATCGGATCAGTCTGATTTGTGAACAAGTCTTTTAGACCGAATCACTGAGTCAGTGAGTTGAACTCGAGAACCGGATCAGTCTGATTTGTGAATAAGTCTTTTAGACCGAATCGCTGAGTCAGTGAGTTGAACTCGAGAACCGGATCAGTCTGATTTGTGAACAAGTCTTTTAGACCGAATCGCTGAGTCAGTGCATTGAACTCGAGAATCGAATCAGTCTGATTTGTGAATAAGTCTTTAGACCGAATCACTGAGTCAGTGAGTTGAACTCGAGAACCGGATCAGTCTGATTTGTGAACAAGTCTTTTAGACCGAATCACTGAGTCAGTGAGTTGAACTCGAGAACCGGATCAGTCTGATTTGTGAACAAGTCTTTTAGACCGAATCGCTGAGTCAGTGAGTTGAACTCGAGAACCGGATCAGTCTGATTTGTGAATAAGTCTTTTAGACCGAATCACTGAGTCAGTGAGTTGAACTCCGGAACTGGATCAGTCTGATTTGTGAAATAATCTTTTATTCAATAAGTTAATTTCCAGAATCAGATCAAAAAGAATCATGTGTTTGTTAATTAATCACTGGTCACTATTTATAAGTCAATATTTTCAGTGAGAATGCTAATGTTGTATGGATTGGTTTTATGATATTTAGCGATACTTCTAATGGTTGAAAGCCTCAGTCATCATTGATTTTCATTATTTAATATAGCGGCCAGGTTATTCTTACATGATATATGTTTCATTAATATTTAGGATATTACACTGGAAATTGTTAAGGCAGATATTATCGAAGTCAAAAACTGACTTGCGCTGACTCATGATTAAACAATAATTAAATATTTAACATATTGGCAATTATAAATGATGCACGTTTTATTTTATATTTGTTATAAACAGATGCATTCCTCAAGGTTTTCGGCTGTATTTACACTGAACTCTGTTTTTAAAGGTTCAGCTGGTTTAAAGACACCTGACAACAGGTCAAACTATGAAGATGGAGCTTCTTTGAGATTTCATATGACAGATGATGGATGTTTTCAGACAGCCTCCTGCCCTCAGGATTGCGTTATCATCTTGGCAAGGTCAGGAACCGTACAGTCATAACACGACCACAGGTTGACATATTAAAAATGACGAAACCATGGGAAATGGGTAAACCATGGAAAAATCCCAAGGCCAACATTCTTCATTTATTGTGTGTGAGAACCTATGTGTTATTTGAAATGTACATATTATTATTATTATTAATAATATTAGAATTACATTCAAATAATTTAAAAACGTTTTTTTTTTTTTAACAGCTAATATTTTAAATGTAAATATAATTTAAATATGATTAATAACATTACTCAAACATTTATTATTTTTATTTAAAATATGATAAACATTAAGTATTATTTTTGGTATCATGACATAATTTCTGGTATATCCTGTTTTTAATATAACATCTTATATATATATACATTACATTTTTTTGGACATGTAAAAGTATTCTTAGTATTAAGCAAGACCAGCTAAAACCAGCAAAATATTTAATATTTGAAATGTAATATTATTGTAATTAATTATATTATTAAAATATTGTTACTAATATATTAAAAGCATTAATATAAAAATATAGTAATAGTAATTATTATTAAAAATATTATACATATTTTTTATCATTATATAATTTCAATGTTTTTAATATAACATTATACACACACATTAAATATTATTTTTCAGACATGTTACTATATTCTTGGAAGTAACGTCTTGTATAATACCACAGTACATGAATATGTTAGTCATTCAATACCTCAATCTATATCAAAGTGGATAGTTAAATATTAATATTTAAATAACACAAAATCTTTGCTTTAATTAGCTTCAAGCAAATATGAATTGTAAACATTTCTTTATCTTCCAAACATGTATATCTCTAGTCATAAAGGTTGCACTTCAGAGTATTTGTTGATATGACATTTAAAATGCAAATGTAAAAAAAGACATTGAATACATTTGGTGCTGAAATAAAGATATTCACCTGCAGGCCTGTGAGTGAAAAGCACTGGAAACATGTTCATGATAATTAGTGCAAGAAAGAATTAGTGCCACACCATTTGAAGCACAAAACAGCATGTCAGGGAATTCTTCATCATTCATTAGTTTGAGTAATTGCAAACAGCTTTCAGATAACACAGACTAAACCAAAGTCACTTATCAGAGCAAATGTTATTGCGCTCTCCGGTCACAGGCAGAATTATTTCAGCGTTTGCTCTGGAATACAGGAGACGAGCAGAAGTTGAAAGCGAGGCATAATGCATACTGCAAAAATCATCTGCTTTATTCACAGCACTGTGAGAAATTCACACCGCGTCTGGTGCGAGGAAAGTGTGGTAGAGACTTTAATCATGCTAAATGATTGAAAGCCTCTAACAGCGATGCTGCGTTTCTGAAGCTTAAGTCAATCAATAAGTAAAGAACGGGGAAAAGACAAAGTCGAGAAACGTATCGCTCTCATGCAGCATGCAGAACTTCTGAGAGCTGAGAGTTGAAGACTGAAATAGAAACGAGCGCTTGTGGCTAATTAGATGTAATTAGCTTGAGTCTGTCCAGATGATTCGTATCCACCTGTCAGGAACCTCCGAGAAAGCACTCAATTACATCTGTCTTCAGCCCTTCAGAGGGACAACGATCCAGTAATAACAGAGGTACAGCTCTGTGTTTTTCTCTTAATTATCTATCAGGAATATCTAAAGGTGAGATACTGTATATTTAAAGCAATATTTACATTCATATTAAATCAACAGACAATAAAGTAAGGATGCCGATGGAGGTACAGTGATGCTAGCAGATATTACAGTGGTACTCTGGTATGTACTAAATGATTACCATATTCATGTACCATGGCATTTGCATAATGATATCAATTATTTTAAGAATATTATGTTTTACAGAGCATCTGGAGAGTATTCATCGCACTTCATGTTTTCCAAATTTTGTTATGTTACAGTCTTATTCCAAAATGTATTAAATTAATTTCTTTCCTCAAAATTCGCCAAACAATACCCCATGATGACAATAAATTCAGAGTATGGGTCGCCATACTTGGCCACACGTCACTTATACTTTATAAACAATCAATAATAGCAAAATCAATAATCAATAATATAGTATCAAAACGATATTGAAATATAGTATTTCAAGCATTATGTATTTTGGAAGAATTAACTGTTTGTTATTTATTTTATGAAGTATGAGTGACCCCTTTTGCATCTTTCATCTTTAATTTTGAGACCCCACCCTTCCCCCATCTAATAAAAGCTTCTCATGCAGAGAGATGTTTATGTGTGCGCGTCTGTGTGGACGTCTACAGTTTTCGAAGGAGGAGGGAATATTACAGCATTTATTAGTTTTCTGTTTCATATATGATTCTGTATGACTATATGTCCATCAGTTTCAAGATTCAAGGTTTTATTCGACACATTCTCCATTATACAAAATATAATCAGCCGTGAAATGTAAGTCAAGTCCGCTCCATGGACAGTGCAATTACATGCAACACAACACAAGAGAATATACATAAATATAGGTCAAAATAAAGAGAAAAAAATGTGCAGGACAGTATACTGTAGACTTAATAAATAATAATATAAGCAGGGATGTGCAAGAAGAATGTGTAAACAGGTTGTAAACATAGCAGGAATACAGATGATGGAGATTAGTGAATATCTTTCTGATTATTAAAGGGAGTCATGTTGATGTTATGAGACTGAGTTTACGGTCATTTACTGTAATGCCGCTTGAAAACTCGCGCTGTGCAGCGATACAGTCGGTTTTAAAACTAAAACTAAAAAAACAGACGTTTTCTCATGCTGAGAGATAAGCAGATGTATGTGTGTGAGAAAATATCATATATGGTGTTAAAACAATAAATGACAGCGGATAAGACCACATATTCTTATATATTCATATTCATATTTTTATTTAAGATGAGGCATGTTTGGAACATTCTCGCGCCGTTTACTGTTGTTGTCAGGAACTGTTTTTTTAGCGGAAGGACAGAATTCAATGAAATTGCTTCAAAAAGTAACATTTCAATACATACATTTTTGGTTTTAATATTTTTTATTGTGTGATAACCATTTTATAAAAGCAATAAGGTACTCGAGGCCATGCTATATCATAAATTAATAATGGCTGAAGGGGTTTGCGTTGTGCCTAACAACGCCCTTCAGCCATGATTGATTGATTTGATTGATTGAATAATACAAATAAATGCTAAATTCTATTATTTACTTCATTAATTCAGTCACCAACCTAAGGGTTTTTGCAGGTTTAAGTGGGTTCCCAGGGAACACGTCTGGTGGTTTACTTGGCTGGCAGGTTTTCTTCTATTAACATGACTATACTAGCATCCCAGTAAGTTATTGAAGTATTAGACTCAAAGATCACAATCACAGACATCTGAGAAAGATGGAGAACTCAGTCAACAGAGTTTGGCATGATTCAGATCGACTGAACTGCTTTCATCCTGAAGCAAGCAATAAAAGAACCGAAGTTCACTACTGTTAAAATGCAATCATATTTAAAGCCAGCATAATACCAACATTTCTCTGCCTCGGGGGGAAGCGAACTTGACTGGATTAGATGAGGCGCCTCACCTGCGGCAGCGCAAGCGGGTTAAGACTCAGTTAGCGCGACTGATCCCGGTGAGATCTTTGATTCTCTCGGTGTCACTATACTATCCTCCCCTGCCTTCTACCGGGACCGACAGCGTAAGATGAGGGAATAAACGTCTCAGGCCGGCACTGAGTGGATAAATGATTGAACTAGCAGACAACTTGAGAGGAGATTATCAAACGCAATGAGCTTCCTGGGTGCCGTTACATACGGTTTACGGCTGTGTGCATGTATGCGGAAATTGCTATCGGTCTGTGAAGGAGAGAGAGAGAGAGAGGTGGTGGTGGGGGTACTTAGCTGGAGATAATGAATGGCTTTGCCAGCACTTGATGCATGGGAGGAATTCTACAGGTGCTAATGCATAAATAGGATTTATAATTCAGCAGATATGACAGCAGTGTCACTGTGAAGGGATTCTGTTAGCATCACATGCCGCAACCTCTTATGCAAAGCGTGTCTAAAAATAATGTTATCATCAACACATTTCTTGATTAGTTAATCTCAGAAGTTTTCAAAAGAGTTTCACTTGTAATAGACCTCAAAAGTCAAAATTGCAATTGTTTTCTCCATTGGGAAATAGATTTTTAACAATAACTGATAACCCTTTAAAGGGGTCATCGGATACAAAATTCACTTTACATGTTGTTTGAACATCAATGTGTGTTGGAAGTGTGCGTACACATCCATCCTATAATGATAAAAATCTGCCCAGTGTTTTTTTTAAATCCCTATTTTAAAATCCCTTTTCTCAAATTAGGCTGTTCTGAGATTCCTGTCAGAATGACGTAGTTCTGTACAAGCCCCTCCCACAATAGTTGATTGAGTGAGCTGAGAGCTGTCCTTCATTGTGTCGACTCCAGTGCAGGGAAGACTAGATGTCTCTGATTAAGCAATTGAGGTGTTTTGTTGTTGGACATAATAATGAACATAGCAGTCGTCATTTACTCCCAACATCTGAGCCGCTGAAGACGCAGAGGATTAACGTTACTTCCGCTTTTGAAGTGAATGCGCCGATCCCCGATCTACATAAATGCATCTATGTTTGGACGAATCATTCGTGATCCAGCTTCATCTACAGAAGAAGTGAGTATAAAGTTTTTTTTTATAAATATTTGCAAATTGGCTTTCCTAATAATATGCTAGTTAGCAAGTTTGCAGCTAAAGTTTACAGTCTGTTTGTCACACGGAAGAGAGGGGCGGGGTCAGCAGAGCTCATTAGCATTTAAAGGAACATGCAAAGAAACGGCTTGATATGAACAGAGCTGATTTTGTCAAGGCATAAAGGATGTTTTTTACACTACCATTGAGACATTTTAACCAAAGTATGTTATAGACTTTTCATTAAGACCCTAAAGAATCATATCAACTTGTGTACAATGGGCATCCCATGACCCCTTTAAAGACAAACCTGTTTTGAGCTCAGAGTTTGTTAATCGATGGTAGGCTATATGCTTTTGTTGAAGCCATCTGTTCATATTAATTCAATTTATTTTTAAAATAATCATGTTCAAGAGAATTACATTACCCATGATGCAGTGCAGAAAATTCCACCAATCAGAGAGTTGCAATATATATATAGTTTTTTTTTACCATGTTTTGCGATGGGTGCATGAGGATTTCGGATAGATTGATTCCACTGCCATTAAAGGACAGCTTTGATCATATAGATGCCCACACTTCTGAGTCAAATTCATGAGGATGCAAGTCTGAAATTTGCATACTGTGTATTGAGAAACGCACGCAGACCTACGTCACCAGACTATTTGCCAAATCTTCTTGGTACTTTAGACCGTGATTAGAACGCAGAAAGCAACAGGTCTGGGGGGAAAAAGTTCCTGGGACTAATTGTTCCAGGTCATTTCGGTGGAAAAGCGGCTTAAGATGCTTAAGATGTTCCAGATGTTCATCTGTACCAGACTGCATAACCACTATGAAATATCTGTTTGAAAGGGTATTGTTATCATTTGAATAATTGAGGGTTGAATTTAAGTTAGCCCAAAATAACTTCTTCAGGTATTTACATATAATGAGCTTTGTGCAGAAACATATGGTCCCTGGATTTTCTTCTTACACCACTCCAGCAGAACAGATGATCCTTGATAATAGATCTAAGAGGTCACTAATAAAACAATGCTATTAACTCTTTCCCCGCCATTGTTGAGATATCTCGTCAATTAAGAATATGACATCTGAATGTATTTAGCTTGAAAACGCACTACTATGATAAAAATGATTTTTCTCATTTTTGTCCAAAATGTTGTATTTCTGATGAAACCCATCTGCATTCAAGTGGTGATAAAACATGAACACATGAAGATAGCATAAAATAGTTTGTCTTTATTTTGTTTAAAAGCAGAGGCTTGGTTGTTTATTTTGATATATAATATGTTCATATATTCTGAGGGCTGTCAAATTTAGGTGAAAATCATCAAAAATGCTGGCGGTGGCTGGCAACTTAAAAAAAATGTCGGGGAAAGAGTTAAGCACTTTTACAATGAGCAATCAAATCAAAGTAAAATGGGTCTTTTATAAAGTGAATTTGACATAAAAAGCAGTTTTTTTGTATAAAACCCTGTATAATATATAAATCCTCTACAAACTACATAAATGTGGTGTAAAAACATTAATACACAAGAGTAAAATTACATTAAAAAATATATATTTTGTTTCAAAATTGCATTTTATATCCTGGCCATAAGTGCGACTGTTTTTTTCACACCAACATAAAATTAAAATATCATTCCAGTTTTTACCACCTACCAAGTCTCATGCCATTTGGACAAAGAGAACATGTTTTTTTTAATTCAGCAAACATCGTTTGTGTGTCAAAAAGACCCCGAAGAACGCATAAAGTGAAAATGTCCATTAATTGTTAAATTATGATAGTTTTTGATGTAGCCTATACATATCCAACTAATGTTGTAACCTCACCTCAGGAAACAATATAATACAACTTTTAAAAATGCAGTTCATTCCCCTTTTAATTGCATCCAAATGCATCGATATCTGCAGGTAAACAACAGCAGGATTCCCAAAGTTAAATAAGGTTCAGTTAATGAGGCATTTACGGCTGTTTTCACACAGTTCCATTGCTTTCTACCACTAAAGGCTGTGTTCTTTGAAGAATCAATATCAGTCGTATACTGATATATATATATATGTGTGTGTGTGTGTGTTTTATCTTTAATTAGATTTATGTCCCTTGGGATTATTTTTGAAGAGACCTTGCCTTTAAGGATGGGTTATAATAAAAATAAATAAAATAAATCAAACCTTTCCCTTATTTTTAAGACTGTTCTCCAGAATGTTATTGTGTTTTACCTACATAGATATATATAGATCTTTTTTTTTTACTTACACACTATCTCTCTCTCTCTGTGTGTGTGTGTGTGTGCACACTTATACACTCCACAAAGTGTTAAAGTACACCAACTGTACAAATGACTCCCTATAACTCAAAGCATCAGTTTTCTCACCCCATGAAGCGTATATGAACATTACATCTCACTTTTTATAATTAACTACAGCATTACCACATGAGTTGTCACTTCTTCTTTTTTTGCATACATGATGTTAAACATGAATATAATATAATGTAATATAATATAATATAATAGAATAGGCTTTATCGTCCCATCCCAGGAACAGTTGTCTTGGATACCATGAATAGATACATAAAACAAAACAAAAAACAACCTTTAACTAATAGATAACACATAATCACAATGTTTCCCCAACCGATTGATTACATTGAGAATTGCAAAATAAAAATGTATTACAAGTTTTCTGAAATGCTATTTTTTAATAAGCAAATAAGCAAAAGGTATGATCTAATTAAATATGCATTGATTTGCATACATTTTCAGAACAAATCTTTGAAAGCTATATTAAGTCAGGTTCAAAAAAAAGTTTTTGCACAGAGGATTTTGTATACTGTATATCTTTTTAAATCACACTATAAATCAGAAAATACTGAAATAAATACATATTTATTCACTATTTGTAAGGAATAAATTGTATAAAATCAGACAAATTTTATATGAACAAGCCACTCTGTAAAAACCTTCAGAATATTGACAAAAGAAAAAAACGTTCAGGTTTTGTATGTATAAGTGCTGCTGAAAACCCACTCATCTTCAGAAAACAACCTTTAAAGATATTGTAATTGAAATCTACATATACAAATAGATAAAGTGCAATAAAAGCACTTAGAAGTGTATTTCGGATGCTTTCTTTCCACTAGTTTGAAACACTTTATAAAAAGCAAAAGAGCCCAAAATCTCAAAACTGACCAATGTATGAAAAAACCCACTGTATGCATTCATTGCAAGGCTTGAAGCAGCAACCTTTTACCCCCGAACTTCAACCACTGAGAAATGCCACTCTATTACTGTCAGGATGACTTCTAGAGAACACAGTCCAAGATTGGAAATAAATCAAGCGTGCCGGATCTGAAGGACATGACATTTTTACAAAGTGAAATGTCTTTAGAATCATCTTTTGCGTTGAGGATTGGCAAAACATATGATTACAACAACAGCTCTTGAATCAGTGCAGTTGTGTGCGTTCATGCCAAACACAAACCATCAAATGAATGACCGCTTGTCCATCAGCAGCCACCATTCAGTCAAAGGCCCTCCACTCTAAACCAAATCACAAATAGTTCTGATAAACCTGAAAGTATTTAAAGAGACAAGATAATGAATCGTTCTTTACCTGCATTTCACAGCACTTCAATCACTGTCACACGCTCAGCGTGAAGGTATTAATATAGACCTGGGAAAGTTCTCCAACAGAGCACCGGCTGTCGTCCTATTCAGCCGAGGATCTCAATTCAATTAGCCTGAATAGGTGCACACCGCCATGAAAGAAAACGACAATTCAGGACCCGGTCCTTTATTTAAAGGAATATGTTGGGGGTGTCGTTACGGATTGGATTCCTCGACGTTTGCACGGAGCTTGAGGGAATTTCTCCACCCAAATGTAATCAACCAGAAGCACATTTAATTCCCCTCTACACAAGTGAATTACGGCCGAGTCGCGTATGCACAAAGAGGAATATGATAATGGAGAAAACGGGTGGAAAATTCACTGAGGAAAAGTTTTAATGAGATGACTGTACGAATAATTCGTTTAATAAACTGTTATCAGAAGGTACGGTCCGACACCATACAATTACAAGACAATTACAGCTGCAGGCCTTCTTTTAACAATTCCACAAAGTTTACAACTTCACTAATTGGTATATCAAGCAAGAACTTTTAAAAGGTAAATGTTTCAGTTTGCCACTGGAAAGCCCTTAAAAGTTGTTAAATAATCAGTGTATTATATTGTAAAGCTATTATTTCAGCTTTGGGGAATCATTTATTAAAGATTCAATATTGCTTTGATTGAAGTGCTATTAATCTTTAACTTATGATTTATACCTTATTAAAGACTCGTCCAGCGACCATTAACATCAGTATATCTTTAACAATTTTGTTTATCTTACTTTGTGACTAACGATAAAACAATTAGTACTTTATCAAATTTTGAGCTAGGTAACGCAATCTTTGGCAAATAGTTTAAAACTTGAAAATCACAAGACACCATTCTTTCTAAATGAAACAGAGATTTATTTGTTAACTGTTATTCTACAATACATGATGGACTAAACGTAAAACACATATACACGCACACGCACGCACACATGTTGGTTTTTATGGTTTACGGGGACTCTCCATAGGCGTAATGGTTTTTATACTGTACAAACTGTATGTGCTATTGCCCTACACCTACCCTACACCTAAACTTAGCCCTCACAGGAGACGGTGCATTTCTATTTTCCCCCAAAAAACACACACTGTATGATTTATAAGCATTTTAAATTATGGGGACACTGAAAATGTCCTCATAAATCACCTTCTCCTTGTAATACCTATGTCATACCCATGTCATTATACAAATTTGTGTCCTCATAAAACACATAAACATGCACATACACACACACACACACACACACACACACACACACACACACACACACACACACACACACACACACACACACACACACACACACACACACAGGACAGGCGTTTTGCGGCTAGAAGAAAGTTTGTCTAACACTCTTTTGCTATCTCTTAACTTCACCAGAGGTAGATCACAAGCAGAGACTTCGCTATCTTTACAGCATACAGATCAATTCACCAGTTTCCAGCCTCAATAGAGACTTGTTCGGTTTACTTGCTTTCAGAGTTTGACCGCTGATCTGATCTGGTGTTCCCGCGTGTTCCCGCGTGGTCGACGGAAACCTCCAGGCTGCTGGTTGCGTGATGTCACTGGGGAACCCCTCTCGTGATTGGCGGTTTCTTTGTGACGTGATGACGCTCTTAGGAAGTTTGTTTTAGAGTTCTTACGGCTTCAGGTGTTAAAGTTCTTCAGTGAGAAATTTGACAAAGTCTTTGAGTTCTTTAGATTCATTCAGCCTGATGGTTAGGCGGTGATCAAGTGCTTTCCCAGCTCGATCAGTGAAGACAAAACCGAAGTTTCAAGAGGACCAGCGAGAGAGCAATGAACAAAGCGTTTGTGTCCATTTTAAACAGCCCGACCTGGGTCCACCCATGGGCGACTGTCCCAATCAGATTGTTCTTGTGGGGCGCACGACTTTTTTTTCGTGCCTGGCTTAGTTATTTTATCCCATGAAGGAAATATCAAAAGCAGATTTCTATACGTGTTGTAATCAAACATCATGATAATAAAAGTTAACTTTCATTCATAACAATTTATTGCTGACAAAATCAGCTTTCAATCAACATCAAACATTCAGTATTTGACACATCCAAAGTCTATATACTAATTTGTATCTATTATCTACTAGTGATCTGTTTACAGGGAAAAGTTATACATCACAGGTCAAGAAAATACCATATGTTCCACTACACAGCAAGCTTATGAATAACATATCATACGACCTTAATACTTACTGTCCATATATTGCATATCTTGCTTTTGATATCAGCAGCAATTACTATTTGTCCTTTTGGAATCACTTTATAAAAAATGTGAGTCTCTAAAACAAAAAAACAGTTCCTATGGAATTCCAGAGGACGAAAGGGCTTCCCGGGGGTCCGGAAGTCATCTTTTGATGTGTATCTGCGGAGGTTCAACCTCGAAGTCTCACCATAAAAACAGTCCCCTATTATAGAATTATGCATTAAATGGTCATCCTGGACCATGTCCAGATAAAGAGGTCTTTGTCTTATTTCTGGTTGAATTATGTTTAAGTGATAAGAAGCCACAGTGAAGTCCTGTTCTGGAATACATCCAGAAGTTTACTCTCCTGAGCCCGTATTCATGAAACATCTTAGTGCTAAGAGTTGCTCCTAGTAACAAAATTCTAAGAAAATTCTTAGAAATGTGAGTGTTTCCTCTTAAATTTAAAGAAACGATCCTAGTAAAGAAAAAAGTAATTCAGAAAGCATCTTAACCCTTAAAAGAGGTCTTAAGGTCCGAAATTGTTAGGAGTATGGACGAGGACTTTTAAGAGGCTTAAGAGTTTCTTTAGCAGCGGAGAAAATGGATGAGACATGAAGAGGGAGAAGAAATGTGTTGCATACAATGCACGACAGTGAGTTAATAAGACCGTGCAGGGATCGTGCAGGGATCATGTTTGTGACAGATCTTATTAAAGACATGTTAACATCCCTGACACTGCGCAGAAATGCCATAGCACCAGAAATGGACGTAATCACTACATTAACTACATTAACATATTTGGCAACTGGAAAAATGCAACTATGCAGCAGCGATGATTTGGGTCTGTTACAGCACTTTCAGAACCTTATTGTGTCGCTGTTCATTTCCTATAAAATACGTTAAGTATGACAGCATGGTAAATAAAAAATAAAGAATATATTGTGTGTGTGTGTGTGTGTGTGCACGCGTGAGAGATAGAGTACGGTAAAACAGGAAAAATTACGCTTGTAATTTCTAAGTGAAGGCTTATAATAAACCCTACTCTTAAAAGCGCTCTTACATCCTTCTTGGACAACCAACCAATCACAGTCTTCAAAAGACTGTGTCATAGCTAGCAACGGGGTCAGCCCCGCCTCCTCACTAAAATAAAAGTTTTTGTCTTTTCCTCGCTCAGAGTTGCTGTCAGATTGGTCCTGAATCACTTTTAAGCTAAGACTCCTAGCTAGAAATCTTTAAGCTAAATTAGGAGCTTTCTGAGAGGATTCTTAGAATCTTTATGAATACGGGTCCTGGTTTTTAGAGGTCTCCTGAGATAAGGAGACTTAGGGCAGGGAATCGACCAGCCAGTTGAATGCAGATCGCTCATGTATTAACCTTTTACGACTTGTTCCTTAGGAATGTGCCGTTTCTCAATCATGTTGTGCATCTTCTCTCTCGACGAGGCTTTACATCAGTCAGCTGCACTGAAACATTATTAAAGCGCAGAAGGCTTGTATCGAGCGATTTTGATTCTCATTGTACAATATGAGTTTTGGTTTAAGTCAACACAGACTTTTATGTCAGAATATAAAGATAAGTGAAGTTTGGTCATGATTGACAGTGCTCACAGCTTCATTTGGGAAGCATGTCACTCTGATCCGTGACAATTTTCTCATGTGGCAAAACGTGATTTTTAACAACTTATTAATGAGAGCTGAGTTTCTCAAAAGCATTGTAAGAGTGTAAGTAGAGATGCTTTTGGGAAGTTCATTATCAGGGTCTCTGCAAGTTTTATGAAGCTAAGTTAAAGACTCAAAATAAGTTTTCATACACATATTTGTAAGTTTTAAGGATAAATCTTCTAGTGAATGCATCTTGATTTATTTAGACACATGTATTGGAAAACAACAACAACAGACTGACAAAGCTATTCCCTTAAAGCAATTAATTTATGAATGTAGGACTTTCTGCTCTGATTCAAGATCTTATTAGGCTTTAATTTGTGGTAATACAAATGAAGACTTTATAAGACCCACAGAAACACTGATTATTGTCAGTGGCTGTCAACTGGTTTTGCTTCAGACCCCATATTTAGCATATAATTTGACCAAAAACACAAGTTGTTCCCTGGACCCTAAAGCACATAAATTGCAAACCCTTGTCTAGTGTTCAGAATGTAAGCAAGATATTCATAACCAGATATATTTAACAGCAACATTGTTTCAACCAATGGCATGAGTAAAATCAAACTGAAATTAATGAATTATACATTTCCCAAAATATGCAAATATATGAACAAGTCTTGAACAGAGCATAACCAGTGATAATTATAATGACTAAATAACTTTCAATTGATTCTAGCCATGTGTTTCTCACAACACGCAAGGAGCCAGGGATGAGGAGCTTCACAACACAGAAGACTTTACTAACAATTAGAGTATACAGAGAACATAGGAAACACGGAATGACTTTTACACATGACGATTAACAACCGACCGGAAACATGGGGCAGAACACACTATAAATAGACAGAACTAACTAGACACACCTGAAACATAATCAAGAGACACGGCTGGGACTAACTGAACTAATAATGCACAGGAAACAGGAAGGACCATATATGAGCACAAGACATGGGGACACAGGTCTGACAGTGTTCACACGCACTGCAATTACATATTATGTGTATTTTATTTGAGCATGATCAGTTTTGGTTTATTTATTTTAAGGACATGTAATTTTTTAGAGTACACCATGTGTTTCCAAGATTTTAAACTCATCTAAAATCATTTAACCAACTAAATTTTTTACGTTGTACAAGATTAAACTCTTACGATCATAATTAAAAATGTGAGTATACTCCTTTAAACATTTTTTTTTAACTCTGAAGTAGGTGGAAATGTATTATAGTGTAGGGCAGTTTTACATACATCTTTGTTAATGTCAGTAATTAGAAAAACAATTGCTTTATAATGCATTAACTAATATTAACAGATACAACTTTTGGTTTTAAAATGTTAAATGCTGAAATTAACATTAAGATTAATTGTTCATTGTTAGTTCATGATATATAATGAATCTAATTGAAAGATCTCAACATTATTATTTATTTCTCTACCCTATATGTTGCACAAATTCACATGCATTTCACAGCTGTCCTCAACATTTTTGGATTTTGACTCACCATTTAACCCATTACTCTACCATATATATATATATATATAGTTATGAATAATTCACAACGGTGAAAAAAAATCTCCTTCCCGACTGCACATACACCTTTCTCTTGCTCAGAGATGTAGACGTCCACATGCTGTTGAATATCGTGCATTATCTATTTCTTCAGAGCTGAATCAGATTTTCTCAAAGAGCTCATTGTTTCTTCAGTTCAAAAGCCCATCTGTGAGAGCACAAAACGCCACGTCAGATAATTAATCTGACAAGCTGTAGAATAAAAGAATCAGCAGCTCAGTCAATGAACGTACAGGAACTGTTGGTTTTCGAACAATCAAACATGTCCGTGTGAACATATGCTGGAGACAAATCAGACTTAGTAGACAGATCAGGAAACTTGCATACAGACAAAACCATCTGTAATTTGATGAAAACGGTGACAAGGAGGCCCGTGACACACAGCAGGCTAATGAAAACGTATGTCTCATCACAGGACTTCCCCAGCGCTCGGCCCTGTATCTAATGGCACTGTCAAGGCAAAACCGGAAAAACACAAGACGGGAGATCAGGGTTCGGATGGCCGAGACAAATGACAGAGGTTAGGAGTTACACGGAGCATCTTTCATTGCATCCTTCCCAGCATCCCAGCACTCGGTGAAAAGCAGAGATGAGAAAGACAAATTGAAGATACTGTAGGGCGCTCGCGCTACACATGCATTAGAGAGGAAAGCAATATGCACTTTTACATTTGATGAATGACTCTGCTGGGATATCTAATCCTCTTCCTCCATCACCTCACTGGAAAAAAAGATTAGCGCAGGCTTATTTTAGAATTTCAACTCCCTTAGTCAACATCTATTTTATTCATGCAAACGAGATGGGAATTAAAAGTACATTCACTGAAATATTACACTATTGGATTTGTAATGAAATAATATTCATTCACCATTGCCAGACAGTGAGCTTCTGCAAAGATACACTGACTTTTATATTTAACCCTCTGGTTGTGTTCGGGTCAAATTGACCCGAAAAAGATTTTCTTTTTCCCGAAAATACTAGTTAACGTTATCGCATTGGACTCAAACTTACTGACTTTGTTCACATAGGGTATAAGTACTTCTCATTAATTTTTTGTAAATTTTCGTAATTTTTTTGTGGGTTTTATTTCAACTAGTAACACTTGTGGTGTTCCCGGTCAAAAATGACCGGACTCCAAACAACTGCTTATAAATTTGTCATTATGCTATATTATCACTAAATATTGGATTCATTCTTTTTGTCAACTTGTTTTCTTTCATTTAGGACTGGTTTTGTGTTTCTATTTGCATCTGATTAATCGTAAGCCTCATTTATCCGAAAGTAGGCACCTAATTTTTTGAGTGAAAAAATATTTTTTTATGAATAATTTTCACAATATGAGATAAAAAATTATGAAAATTTGCACTGTTTCTCACACTAGTGTACTTTAATGTTTAATCTGGAGGTTTGCTTTTTAAATGCTTTTATTTTGTACAAAATTGCAAAAAGTCACACTTGTGGTGTTCCCGGTCAAAAATGACCGGGCTCCGATCAATTGCTTATAAATCTGTCATTATGCTATATTATCACCAAATATTAGATTCATTCTTTTTGTCAACTTGTTTTCTTTCATTTAGGACTGGTTTTGTGTTTCTATTTGCATCTGATTAATCGTAGGCCTCATTTATCTGAGAGTAGGTACCTCGTTTTTTGAGTGAAAAAAGCATTTTTTATGAATAATATTCACAATATGAGTTAAAAAATTATGAAAATTTGCACTGTTTATCACACTAGTGTGCTTTAATGTTTAATCAGGAAGTTTGCTTTCAAATGTTTTTATTTTGTACAAAATTGCACAAAGTCACACTTGTCAAAAATGGCTGGCCATTGAAAGTGAATGGGGAAGATCACAAAAAGCAGGACCTTTATTTTGAAATGCTTTTATTTTCTGAAAAGGGGCACAAAGTAACACTTATGCCGTTCCCTGTTAAATCTGACCATCGTGACATACAAGAAAGAACACATTACGATTTTTTTACATTATAACATTTTATGGAACAACAAACCAAAACTGTTATATTTCAGTTATATATATCCTGCACACTGACACTGTCAAACAGACAATATCATGGAACAACAAATCTGACCATTGTGACAGAAAAACAAAAAACAAAAACATTGGCATTGCCATATAGAGAACCACATCAACGAACACCTGGTTGTTGAGTGACTGACACTAGCATTTGTATGTGCCGTGCAACTGGTCATTTTGTGAACTTATTCACATGACTCACAAATAAACTGTGCATGTGCCTTGCAAATGTTTGCCCTGCATTTGCAAATTAGTCATGGATATGACTATGTTTTCAATAGGCTCTGCCAGAAACAGGTTGAAGCATGATTTTATGTCTTCAATGCGGGATGTGGCATATTTTGTCAACCCTGGTGTCATCTTTATGACATTTTCTGTGGATAATCTGCCTTTCTTCTCAGTTGGAGATGATGACCAGGACAAATTTCCATCCTTCGACCAGAATGTTACATCAACTTCAGCTTGGCCCTCAAAATCAGAAGATTGCTCCTCTTCAGTTGTTGCAAGGTTTTCAGCTTGTTCAGTGATGTTTTCCTCTTCCAATATATCTTGCAATGCATCTTCACTGTAAGATTCATCTTCAGTTGTCTCTTCCTCGCTATTCTCTTGATCAGTAAAATGATCAAGAACCTCTTGTAAAGACAGCTTCTTCGCCATTGCGCTGACACGGACTGAATGACAAGCAAGGTGATGTGAGGCATTTATATGCTCTCTCTCTCTCTGTGCTAAAGCATTTATTTGTAAACTTTCGTCTACTCTGTGAGAACATGAAAGCCTCAAAACCTATTGCCATAATGTTTTGTCTAGAATATGTGATGAAAGAAAATATTATTTTGAAGTCAATGCAGGCTAAAGTCAAGGCAGTTTGAGCGTGTGTGTGTGTGTGTGTGTGATAGCGTGAGTATACATGCATTCACACACGCAAAGGCCTTTATGTTTGTAAGCACAACATGCTCCTGAACACTAGTTGTTTCTCTTACTTTCATTCTTCCCCATTCACTTTCAATGGCCGGCCATTTTTGACAAGTGTGACTTTGTGCATTTTTTTTACAAAATAAAAGCATTTAAAATCAAACTTCCTGATTAAACATTAAAGCACACTAGTGTGATAAACAGTGCAAATTTTCATAATTTTTTAACTCATATTGTGAATATTATTCATAAAAAATGCTTTTTTCACTCAAAAAATTAGGTACCTACTCTCAGATAAATGAGGCCTACAATTAATCAGATGCAAATAGAAACACAAAACCAGTCCTAAATGAAAGAAAACAAGTTGACAAAAAGATTGAATCCAATATTTGGTGATAATATAGCATAATGACAGATTTATAAGCAATTGATCGGAGCCCGGTCATTTTTGACCGGGAACACCACAAGTGTGACTTTTTGAAATTTTGTACAAAATAAAAGCATTTAAAAAGCAAACCTCCAGATTAAACATTAAAGTACACTAGTGTGAGAAACAGTGCAAATTTTCATAATTTTTTTTCTCATATTGTGAAAATTATTCATAAAAAATGCTTTTTTCACTCAAAAAATGAGGTGCCTACTTTCGGATAAATGAGGCTAAAGATTAATCGGATGCAAATAGAAACACAAAACCAGTCCTAAATGAAAGAAAACAAGTTGACAAAAAGAATGAATCCAATATTTAGTGATAATATAGCATAATGACAAATTTATAAGCAGTTGTTTGGAGTCCGGTCATTTTTGACCGGGAACACCACAAGTGTGACAGGAGTCCGAACACAACCAGAGGGTTAATGGCATGAAAAGCCTCAATTTAATTCCGCTTCTCATGCCAGCAGCTAATAGAAAGCAGGGTTTTAGTGTAAAAACATGGGTAGCAGTGCTGGCGAAGCTGTTAAACTCCAATTAATTTACTCATTTAAAACAGGTGTTAGTCACAAGACAAGGTGCAAGCAAAAGAAACAGCATAGTAGTATTTTGTCACACAGTAAATAACGTTGTTACTGGAAAGGTAACACTATTTTTAAGTGCTAATGTCATACTACAGAAAATGGTTAAACAGGTTCACTGTGAAAAAAATCTTAATTTTAATGGTTGAAAAAACGAATACATTTAACCGAATGTTTCATGTCATTTTACAGTACAGTACAGTTTAACCTCCAGCAACCCTGCTTTGTGAACACCTCTCCACACAACCATTAACACACAATAAGTGAAGATGACGTGCACCAGGTCTTCAGAAAGAACAAAAGGAGGAAAGCACCAGGACCAGACAGTGTGTCACCAGCCTGTCTTAAAACCTGTGCTGACCAGCTGACCCCCGTCTTCAACAGATCTTCAACAGATCCCTGGAGCTGTGCGAAGTCCCCGCATGCTTCAAACGCTCCACCATCATCCCCGTCCCAAAGAAACCCAACATTACTGGACTTAATGACTACAGACCTGTGGCTCTAACGTCAGTAAGATTTGTGTGTTTTTTAAATAAGTCACTTCTGTTCACCGAGCCTGCATTTGTTTGATCAAAAATACAGCAAAAGCTGTAATATTGTGAAATATTTTTACTAAAAACAACTGCTTTCTATTTTAAAATGTAATTGATTTCTGTGATCAAAGCTGAATTTTCAGCAGCATTGCTCCAGTCTTCAGTGTCACATGATCTTTCAGAATCATTTCTAATTTGCTGCTCAAGAAACAATTAATTATTAATATTATCAATATTTAAAACAGTTGAGAACATATTTTCAGGATTCTTTGATGAATAGAAAGATCCAAAGATCAGCAGTTATCTTAAAAGGCTTTTGTAACGTTATACACTACACCATTCAAAAGCTTGAGTCGGTAGCATTTGTTTTTTTTGGAAAATAAATTGATACTTTTATTTAGCAAGGATGGTTTAAATTGATCAAAAGTGATGATAAATACATTTATGTTTTAATGTAACAAAAGATTTCTATTTCAGATAGATGCTGTTCTTCTGACCTTTCTATTCATCAAAGAAACATGAAACATTTCTAATCAGCTGTTTTCAACATAATACGATTTTATTTTCAGCAGCAAATCTGAATATGAAAATTATTTCTGAAGGATTGTCAAGTCGTCACCTTTATTTATTTAGCGCTTTTAACAATAAAAATTGTGTTAAAGCAACTGCACAATATCAAAATAGGAAAATAGTGCATCAATAATGTAAACTGACAAAATTAAACACTCATGAAAGCATTTCATAATTGTGTAACTGGAGTAATGATGCTAAACAAATTTCTTTGAAATTACAATAAATTACATTTTTTTATATATTCAAATAGAAAATAAACCATGTATTGTCGCGATCGCATGTTTAATGTCTTCATTTTTCCAAACGTGTCTGTTTTTTTCTGTGAAAACATCAGTTTTTATTCAACAATGGCTGGAGCTTTGTGAGAGCGCCCTCCGGTGCCCGGTATGAATGAACACACACTGCATGTAATGAGTGTTTAGCACTCCGTGATGTTCATCTAGCCTTAGGGTGAATCCCATTTCTCTGTCTTACCCCTTCCCCTTAGTTTAGCGCGTTCACGTGAGAGTAAGGGCTAATTCTGGTTTTGATTGAGGGGTAGGGGTAAGGGGAAGGAGTAGATACCCCTAAAACCAAGTATTTCCGCCAGCTTACTTGAAACCAAGGTGTACCCAGAACACACTGATCCAGATCATCCAGAGAGTATTTTCGGCTTAAATAATTTAGTTAAAATGACGACAGTCTTGTTTTGTGCTCTACACAGTTCTGTAACTTACATATATATTTGCAACAAGGCTCTTAATTGAAACGTTTTAAAAATCGCACGCTAACGTTACATTGCTGATTTGCACAACAGTCCCGCGTTTCTCTGAATAGAGAAAACATCACTAAAACCCACGCAATCGACAAACACACACTTTTAGACGGAGAGTTTGTGATCAAACACACACTTTTAGACGGAGAGTTTGTGATCAAACACACACTTTTAGACGGAGAGTTTGTGATCAAACACACACTTTTAGACGGAGAGTTTGTGATCAAACACACACTTTTAGACGGAGAGTTTGTGATCAACACACACTTTTAGATGGAGAGTTTGTGATCAAACACACACTTTTAGACGGAGAGTTTGTGATCAACACACACTTTTAGATGGAGAGTTTGTGATCAAACACACACTTTTAGACGGAGAGTTTGTGATCAAACACACACTTTTAGATGGAGAGTTTGTGATCAAACACACTTTTAGACGGAGAGTTTGTGATCAACACACACTTTTAGACGGAGAGTTTGTGATCAAACACACACTTTTAGACGGAGAGTTTGTGATCAAACACACTTTTAGACGGAGAGTTTGTGATCAAACACACACTTTTAGATGGAGAGTTTGTGATCAAACACACACTTTTAGACGGAGAGTTTGTGATCAAACACACACTTTTTAGACGGAGAGTTTGTGATCAAACACACTTTTAGACGGAGAGTTTGTGATCAAACACACACTTTTAGACGGAGAGTTTGTGATCAAACACACACTTTTAGACGGAGAGTTTGTGATCAACACTTGTCTCCTCTGGTGACGTAGCAGCAGCTAGCGACGATGTATGATGGCGTAACAGTAACCAAGTGTCGTCTCGTTTCATAGGGGGATGTTTTCACCCCTAGCGCTTACCACTCGGTTTCGAGGGCTAGGGGTAAGACGAAGGGGAAGTGGTAAGACAGAGAAATGGGATTCACCCTTATTCTGGGTCTGAATAAAACATCAGGTCATGCAACAGACTATCCTGTCTCTTTGAATTTAAATCTATATTTATTCACACTGGCTCTTAAAACCTTTATGCGAAAACTTGTCCGAAAAAGTGCGGGGGGCGAATTTAAGTGATATTAAAAGTGTGTGGGGGTGGGGGTGGGGGCATGTCGCCTGCGTAATCTACGCCCCTGCCTGGGCACCACAATTTCCCCATTTTTTGAAGTGGGACAATCACATTGAGTCCATGGTCAGGGCCGGATTATCCATAGACGGGATTGGGCGAGTTCCCTGGGGCACTAGTCAAATGGGGGGCACCAGATGATTAAGATAATGACTAGACCTTTAAAATATTGTTCATGTTTTGTATATTAATATTATTTTACTGGAAGAGATGCAGATACATAGAAAACAGTACCCGTGAGGGCAAAACCATCCTTGCAAGGCGGCGTTTCTGCACCGCAAGCGCACAGAACAGAATCCGCATGCAACAATGAGAGAACAGCGCTGTGTAGCGCTCGCTAGACCCTCTCGAGGCTCTCTCACCCAAGTCATGACCTTAGAAATAGATTTATTTTCCAATAATTAATCATGTGTAAACAGCAATGCAACACCAATACATATTTGCATTAATATATATATATATAAAACAGTGAGGGAGATGCCTTTACAGACACAGAAACATCTCTGTGTCATGGATAGACCATTAATCCATCGATCTGAAAGTGTGTGTGTGTGTGTGTGTGTGTGTGTGTGTGTGTGTGTGTGCGTGCGTGATCTACATAAGTGTATACATATGTATGTAGGCTGTGTGTGTGTGTGTGTGTGTGTGTGGCCTAGCATAGAGCATAGCGCTAAACACAGCGCCTTGAGTGTAAGAAATGTTTTATTTTATTATATATTTTATTTTATTATATAAAAATGTATTATTATTATTATATGTAGCCTGTGTGTGCATCTGTCTGTTCTGTTAATTGGATGCAATTTCAAATAATTATTTACAGGTGAAATAATATGACATCTGAATGTATTTTGCTTGAAAATGCATTACTTTGATAAAAATGCATTTTTATCAGTTATTTGTCCAAAATATTGTATTTCTGATGAAACCCATCTGCATTCAAGTGGTGATAAAACATGAAGATAGAATAAAATCGTTTTTGTTTTGTTTAAAAGCAGAGGCTTGCTTCTTTATTTTGATATATAAAATCTTCATTTATTCATAGCAGAAAATATTCTGAGGGCTGTCAAATTTACATAAAAATCATCATAAATGCTGGCGGTGGCTGGCACCTTAGTTTTTAAACGCTGGTGGGGAAAGAGTTAAGGGAGCTTGCAAATGTGATATTAAATTAACACAACAGTTCAATAAACAATAAGTTAATATTAAGTGACATACAATATATTGGCTGATTTTGCTGTATTTCTTCAAACAGTCACAGCTGGCATCACCATTCAAACACAGCGGTGTCTCATTTATGAATGAACTGCGTTTTGAAATTCATCTGTGAGTCTTATTTTTAAAGTGACATTTCAGTTATTTAAATCAATTATAATCTTTATATTTACAACATCCATGCCACTTCTGTGTTCTTCTGTGCCACCGTTGTAGTGGAAACTGATTTTGTTCATATTGATTTATTTTGATTGGTAACTTATTATTAATCTACCTGTTCTTATTCTATTAGTTTATTATATATTTAGGAAAAGCTTATAAATATAGATTTTTGAATTTGACATAATGACATACTTTTAATAAAATTAGGAAAACATGCCCTTACAAAAAAAAGCCCCTGTAAATCACTTTAAAGAGTCAAATATTACCATGTAATGGGAAGGCACATTTTTGTTATTGATTTGAACATTTTACAGATCAACTTATGCTTACAATGCTTTTGGGAAACACAGCCCTGACCTTTTAACGAGTTCATTTCTCCATATAATCATTAGGTAATCGAGTAAACTTATTTGGCTTGCTGTCCGCAGGGCAAGGTACCTAAGGGAGGTGGAGATTGGGGAGGTGGAGGGCAAGGTACCCAAGAAGAAGGTGGAGATTGGGGAGGTGGAGGGCAAGGTACCTAAGGAGGTGGAGATTGGGGAGGTGGAGGGCAAGGTACCTAAGGAGGTGGAGATTGGTGGAGGTGGGCAAGGTACCTAAGGAGGTGGAGATTGGGGAGGTGGAGGGCAAGGTACCTAAGAAGAGGTGGAGATTGGGAGGTGGAGGGCAAGGTACCTAAGGAGGTGGAGATTGGGGAGGTGGAGGGCAAGGTACCTAAGGAAGGTGGAGATTGGGGAGGTGGAGGGCAAGGTACCTAAGAAGGAGGTGGAGATTGGGGAGGTGGAGGGCAAGGTACCTAAGAAGAAGGTGGAGATTGGGGAGGTGAAGGGCAAGGTACCTAAGAAGAAGGTGGAGATTGGGGAGGTGGAGGGCAAGGTACCTAAGAAGAAGGTGGAGATTGGGGAGGTGGAGGGCAAGGTACCTAAGAAGAAGGTGGAGATTGGGGAGGTGGAGGGCAAGGTACCTAAGGAGGTGGAGATTGGGAGGTGGAGGGCAAGGTACCTAAGGAGGTGGAGATTGGGGAGGTGGAGGGCAAGGTAACTAAGAAGAGGTGGAGATTGGGGAGGTGGAGGGCAAGGTAACTAAGAAGAAGGTGGAGATTGGGAGGTGAAGGGCAAGGTACCTAAGGAGGTGGAGATTGGGGAGGTGAAGGGCAAGGTACCTAAGGAGGTGGAGATTGGGGAGGTGAAGGGCAAGGTACCTAAGAAGAGGTGGAGATTGGGGAGGTGAAGGGCAAGGTACCTAAGGAGGTGGAGATTGGGGAGGTGGAGGGCAAGGTACCCAAGGAGGTGGAGATTGGGGAGGTGGAGGCTAAGGAGGTGGAGATTGGGGAGGTGGAGGGCAAGGTACCTAAGGAGGTGGAGATTGGGGAGGTGGAGGGCAAGGTACCTAAGGAGGTGGAGATTGGGGAGGTGGAGGCAAGGTACCTAAGGAGGTGGAGATTGGGGAGGTGGAGGGCAAGGTACCTAAGGAGGTGGAGATTGGGGAGGTGGAGGGCAAGGTACCTAAGAAGGAGGTGGAGATTGGGGAGGTGGAGGGCAAGGTACCTAAGAAGAAGGTGGAGATTGGGGAGGTGGAGGGCAAGGTACCTAAGAAGAAGGTGGAGATTGGGGAGGTGGAGGGACTAGAGAGAGGTGAGCAGCTGCTTATATACTCTGGCTGTTGATTGAATGATTAGATGGGCTCGCTCCTCCCTAACTTACGTTTAAGAACTTCTTTACTTTCATTGCTGTAAGACTGCTGTCAGATTTATTCAGTCATATGAAACAATGTCTTTAAATGTCTTCAAATGTCTTGATTGAGACACTAAACTTAGATGTCATCGGATGAATCTCATTCAAGGTCTAATCTTAAAAAAAAAAAAAAAAAATATATATATATATATATAGCCTATATATAAATACTGACTGTACATAACGCCCCATTAATATTTAGTCCATTCAGTCACTGGTCTTTATTGCATAGAATAAAATATGTTTTATGGTGCTCCATTATCTGGTAATGAGTGGTTTCTACTCGAGCTGCTTACAGTCTAAGCCGCAGCATCACGGAGGGGTGAATCCGGAGCCAAGGATGATGTCTGATCCCACGGCTCAATACCGGATTACAGGAAAGAGGACAGTGAGGTCATCTGCAATTACCCAAATGAAGCTCTGCAAACGGCACTACATTAAAGGCCTCTGAAAATATCTAATTACGTCAAGGCTTGAAGACTTTGTTAACAATTCAGCTGACATATATTATTGGGATTTGAGATGCAAAGGTTGCCAGTTTGACTTGTTATGAGCGTTAAAATATTACCACATATTTGATCAAACCGTTTATACAGAGCTTATAAAGAACCTTTGTGGTGATGGTGTTACACATGGATTTTAAAGCACAATGGATTTTTAAATGATTAGCTGAATGGAGTGCAACGAGTTTCATCTTCAAATCCAGCCAATCATAACACAAGAACATGCTGTAACGAGTCCACTGAAGGCGGCGTGATGAACCCAAGCGCAGTTTATTTACAATGTGAGATCCAAACATAGACAGACTTGACTTGAACAGGCTTGACATGAAACAGACTTTGTATGGCATGAACGGACTAGACTCACCAACAGCAGGTAACAACATTAATACATGACCCGGAACAAGACAATGACATGGCTACTTATACAAACAGACTGGGTCACATGACATGAACAAACCAATGAGAACATGACACAAAGGGAACCAATAGCAAAGAGACATGAGGGCAAGGGAAGCAAGACACAAACGAGAACCATGACTAAATTCAAAATAAAAGACATGAAAACATGGAACAGAACCAAAAACAGACCTTACACATGCAATTAGCTGTTTATAGGAATAGTTCATCCAAAGATTTGCTGAAATTGTACCCTCAGGATATCGTTTCTTCATCAGGTTTGGAGAAATGTGGCATTAGATCACTTGCTCACCAATGGATCCTTCCTTTGCCGTCAGAAAGAGAGTCCAAACAGCTGATAACATTTGTAATAAGACAAAAAGCTGCATGTTTGTACACATGTATCATTAAGAGATGTTTAATGTCCAACCATTGTTTCCGGCTATCTCTCTGCCATGAAGAAATCATCTGATCTGAATCGGGAGAGAAATCTGTACAGATCAAGCACCATTTACAAACCAAAACAACTTTTGGCTTTAAACAACCAAGGCTTTGACTCACTCCATGTTTTTACTGCTCACTGCTTTACTTCACTGAACTGTCATCAAAATGTCTTACCGTAGTGAATTATAAGCGAGTCTAAATTGTTGCATGTGACATGATATTAATAAGGTAATATCTTAAAGTTGTCAGAAAAAAGCATGTTTTTAAGCATGTTTTCAATCTTGTTTTCCCGGCCGGCATTAATAATGGTGGATTGTGCCGTTAGCGAGGTTGAACGTTAAGGCAGGTAATACGTTTCAGAGGCAGTCGGCTTCTCATGGGTCACATTAGCCAGAATCGGCTGACACAAATCAATACCAAGACAGATGCTTCACCAGTTTCATATTTTCATTTTAAGCAATCTCTTATTAATTTGTGTTCATATAAAAGCCATTTTTCCGGACAAGGGTGAAACTATAGATTCTGCCGGAGGCAATCAAATGTTCATCAGGTTCTTTCTCATATGTTGATGGGAAGTTTTTCAGAAGATGACATGAGACTATAACCTCAGGCTCTTGGCTTGAATCTGAGAGAAACATTTTTGGGGGTGAAGTACAATTTTTGTGCACTGGACAAATTGAATTCTGGTCTGCTCTGCTAAAATGGAAAGTCACAAGACGCATTTGGAAGACGGCATGCCGTGATTGACATCATCAATCAGCCTGGCACACATTTTACAGAGAAACTTTCTTTCATTTTCTCAAGAAAAGTGAATGTTAAATGCTTGGCTGTGTAAAACGTGCTGTCATGATGCCAGAGGGTTGAAGATGGTTGCTTTGCTGTTGCTAGGGTGTTCTGAGTGGTTGCTAGGTACTGTCACAAGTTAAGCCCATTTCCACCAAATAAGAAAAAAAACATGCTATGGTCAGTCACACTTAATGACATAAAATGTCACAATTATGAGATGTAAGTGTCAACAATATGAGCTAAAAAGTCTGGTAATTCTGAGATAAAATCTAAATGTCAAAATTATGACAAAACGTCTAAATTATGAAATACAATTACTGTATGAGAAGTTGAAACTATGACAGTCCTAATTATGATAAAGTCATATCATTAGTAACAATTAGATGAAAATTGTACAATTATGAGAAAGTAACAATTCTAAGGTAAAAGTCATAATTATGACAAGTCAAAATTATGACACTAATTCTGAGACATTAAGTCGTAATTATAACAGGTGAATTTAAAAGGCAAAAAGTCATATATATATACAGACACACACACACACACACACACACACACACAACCAACAGAGCACTCAGTAATCAGGGAAGTTTGTGCATTTGGGAATCTGTTTTTTTTTTACTAAAGCCAAGGTAACACTCATTTAATATATAGCACACAGTGAAAATGACATGAATATGATAGTGGGCAAATAATGCGTAGCATAGTTTGAAATCACGAGTGAAAGTTTATTGATCATGCGTCTGGACCGACCGTCACGCAGAGCACGCGCGAGCGTGCAATATACACATGCACACTTCACAAGACCACACAGAGGGATTCTGCATCGTTTGAGAAATCACATGTTTATTAGACAATCAAAGATTTGTTTAAATTATGTACAGGTACGTCTAAAAAAAATTGAATATCGTGAAAAAGGTCAATATTTTTTGTCACTTGTTTCAGAAAGTGAAACCCATATATTAAACCCATATATATAGATTCATTACACACAGATTGAAATATTTCAAACCTTTATTTCTTGAAATGTTAATGATTATGGCTTACAGATAATGAAAACCCAAAATACAGTGTCTCAGAAAATTGGAATATTAAATAAGATCAATAAAAAAAGGATATTTTAAACCGAAATGTCAGGCTTCTGAAAAGTATGTTCATATGTACTCAATACTTGGTTGGGCCTCCTTTTGCATGAATTACTGCATCAATGCGGCGTGGCATGGAGCGATCAGTTTGTGGCACTGCTCAGGTGTAATGAAGCCCAGGTTGCTTTGATAGCAGCCTTCAGCTCATCTGATTGTTGGGTCTGGTGTCTCATCTTCATAGATTCTCTGGGGTGTTCAGGTCTGGTGAGTTTGCTGGTCAATCAAGCACAGTAACACCATGGTCATTGAACCAGCTTTTGGTACCTTTGGCAGTGTGGGCAGGTGCCAAGTCCTGCTGGAAAATGAAATCAGCATCTCCATAAAGCTTGTCAGCAGAAGGAAGCATGAAGTGCTCTAAAATGTCCTGGTAGATGGCTGCGTTGACTGTGGACTTCAGAAAACACAGTGGACCAACACCAGTAGATGACATGGCAGCCCAAATCATCACTGACTGTGGAAACTTCACACTGGACTTCAAGAAACATGGATTCTGTGTCTCTCCTCTCTTCCTCCAGACTCTGGGACCTTGGTTTACAAATTAAATGCAAAATTTACTTTCATCTGAAAAGAGGACTTTGGACCACTGAGCAACAGTCCAGTTCTTTTTCTCCTTAGCCCAGGTAAGATGCTTCTGATGATGTTTCTGTTTCAGAAGTGGCTTGGTAGCACTTTTCCTGAAGATGTCTGAGCGTGGTGACTCTTGATTCAGCTTCAGTTCACTCCTTGTGAAGCTCTCCCAAGTGTTTGAATCAGCTTTGCTTGACAGTATTCTCACGCTTGCGGTCATCCCTGTTGCTTGTGCTCATTTTCCTACCCAATTTCTTCCTTCCAGTCAACTTTGTATTTAATATGCTTTGATACAGCACTCTGTGAAGAGCCACCACTTTCAGTAATGCCCCTCTGTGTCTTACCCTCTTTGTGGAGGGTGTCGATGATCGTCTTCTGGACCATTGCCAAGTCAGCAGTGTTCCCCATTATTGTGCTTTCAAAGAACAAGAGATACCCATAATTTATACTGTATGGATGGTCATTTATTGAAACTCAAATGTAAATATTCTAATATTTTGAGATACTGATTTTGACTTTCATTAGCTGAAAGCTCTAATCATCAAAATTAAAACAAAAAGCTTTTGAAATGTTTTACTCTACATGTAATGAATCTAAAATATATGAAAGTTTAACTTTTTGAAATAAGTTACCAAAAAACTTAATAGTTTTAATTATACAATAAAATCTGTTCAGTACAATAGTACAGTAATGATAAGTATATAAATACCAATATTAATAATTATTTAAACATATAGCCACATGATCATAATTCTTTTCTTTTAACAGTATTATAGACATACATTGTAATATGTAAATCATTATAAGAGCCATATTATATTTATAAAAAATTGACTTAACTAATGTATGACAGATCTAAATTATGTGTCAAAATGATGAGCATATGAAGTCATAATTATAAGAAACGTCAAAATGATGAGATCATGAAATATCTCAACATTATGAGATATTAAATCACAATTATGATAGTCAAATATATGGGTTAAAAGTCATAATTATGACATACAAAATCATAATTTTGATTTAGTATCTAAAGCAATTTTTTTTCATGTGCTGGAAATAGGTTTCCATAAACTCAACTACCACGACCAGGAGTAATAGTAAAGATGACACTTGCTTAGCAACACAAGCTTTTTAATTTTTCTACAGTGATTGCAGGATAAAAATATTCCTCATCGATGTGATCACTGAAGGCCAAGCAAAAGGAGTCTGTGTGTGCTTTTTCTCGCTGAGGTTCTTCTGTTAACTCTTTCTAAACAATGAGAACGCAGTGCATGATTGAAGACCGGACGATAACAAAGGCAAACAAGAACGCCGGCCATCCGTTTGGCTTTGTGTGGCGGCAATCAGCGGTGACACACCACACTTTGTCATATCCACTCACAATGACATAAAACAGCAGGACGGCTCAGTGCAACAGTTTAACCACACAGAGAGACAAAAAGACAGTCTGCTGTCAACGCATTACGTTTAGAAACCGATGCATGGCATTTCTATTTACGTCTGTTTCTTTCTTTGCCATCATACACAATTCAAATCTTTTTTTTTCTTAAATTGGTTAAAATTTCCTGTAGGTATTTTTTCTCGTTGTCTAACATAATGTGGACTTTCGTAAAAATGAAGTATTCATAAATACAATCTCTTATATGTCTTTGTAGTGTGTCTATATGTCATGTCTTCCTGTGGGGAAAAAGAAAGCTCTTTAATAACTCCTAAATGGCAAAGAGATGAACGGAGACATGCTAAAGTCTTTTGCTTCTCAGATGTGTCTCTTTAGAGAAAGACCACAGTAAACTTCTTCAGAGATATTAATATCTCAGTTTGCAGTATGCCTACATTTTGCAATATAGAGTGAGAGATCTCAATATGAACTTTATTATTTTAGCTAACTATTGACTCACATGTTTTCTTTTTAAGGAATTTGAGAAACATTTGAAAAGCGTTTCAGATTCTCTCTTGGTACACTTTCAAAATGATTTTTCAAAGATGTAAATGAAACCAAGACTATTGGATTACTTGTTATGTTTTATTTCAGTTCTTGTTTAATTCAAGGCATTACTTGCAGATGCTTTGTAATTATTTGAAAATGTACTATATGAATTTCTGAGTGAAATAGTTTCTGCAGTATTTTTGTCACTGTAGTTTATTGATAATGTGGAAAAGATAGTAACACTTTACAGTAAGGTTACATTGGTTAACTATATTAGCTAACACTAGTTTTAATTAATGTTAGTTAATGCATTAACCAGTGTTAACAAATGGAGCCAAACGGAAAATGTTACCGATTAACAATACTATACAAATTAATAATGATACATTATTATGATTTTGAAGTTGTAAATAAAATAATCATTATTAGAATAAATGTTACAAAAAACTATTTCAGTTTTTGTACTTAAAAAATTCATGTTTAATTCCGTGTTATCTGCTATTTCCTTGAAATTGTGCAATTTACTAAGTTTATAATAGTTTTAAATACACGATTTTGTTTACTTTTTTAGTCTTTATTTATTTATTTACACAAAGTAATTTTAGTGATGATTTAGTAAATGATTTTGATTATATACATTTCAATACATTTTAATCTAATAATTATAATTAATTTTGATTTCAGCTTTCAATAAGCAAAAACACTTTTAATAGTTTTAATTATACAATAACCCTGTTCAGTACAATAGTACAGTATATACGGTATATAAATACCAGCATATTAATAATTATTTAAACATATACCACATGATCATAATTGTTTTCTTTAAAGTACCTTATAAACACTACAGTCTAGCAATATGTAAATCATTTATTACCATAGTATATTTATAAAAGTACCATGGTATTAACATTCCAGAGGTAAAAGTGTATTGGATTACTTGTAATAACCATGGTAAATGGATATGATACCATAGTAAACATCAAAACACCTCTTTTGGGATTATAAGATTTGATATTTTTAAACATAAAATTGCAGATCATATCAGTGGAAGAACAGATATAGCACTTTTTTGTCAGTGTATTGTTTTAAACATATATTTTGTTGTTGTTTTTGTATTTCCGTACATTAAAAAATGCTAAGTCATGCATTTCAAGATGTATTTCTCATATCATATTTTTAGGTTGCATCGCTCAGTATAAACTATAAGAGGTGGTTTGAAGAAGTGTTGGTCACTTTGCATGTCGGTCAGATGGTCTCTTCCGGTCTAAGTGGGCATTTATTGACCAGAATAACTGCAGAGTGCATGAGATCTGCGGCAGTCAAAAGTCTGGCGATGCGAGACTATCCAATATTAGGCATTTGTAATGTGAATGCAGAGTGGAGAATGTAAAAATAACATGCATTAGTGAGAGACGTAATCTAAAAGCCTCTGTGGTCTGGGACTGGACAGGCGTTTGGAGGTCTCTCATCTGTGTGAATGGACCTGCAGCGCTCGGCCTATGAAGAGCACTTCTGTTTGTTTACTCGCAGGACTCAAATTGCCCGTGATGCTTGGTTAGACTTCCAGCAGGAGACCTTGGGTCCGGTTTGTTCACAGAATTCGCTATCGGCCGAGGAAATCTGATCCTGGATCAGCGATCTTTATACT